>JAREIK010001468.1:2165000-2332500 GCA_029783825.1 Sapria himalayana | reverse complement strand
AGAAGAAACAAAAGAAGAGAGGGAGAGAGTTAGAAAAAATAAAGAGAAGCTCAATTGATAAGGTTGCTCTCAATTGAAAAATTTCCACACTAGGAGAGAGTGTGAGGTTCTCTATTTTTTTAATATATCCAAGATCAGTATATTCTTGTAGTGATTGTATTATATATTACTTTGTGATAGTGAAACATTGTTCAGAGTTTGTCGCATAGTTTTTTCCATCACCTTGAAGGATTTTCCATGTAAATCTGGTATTCCTTCTTTTTTTACATTTAATTTTCTTTAACTACTATTCACATATATGGTAATATTCATATATATGGTATTATTCATCTGACGATAATAACCACTACCAAAGAGTAGTGCATGAGTAATTGAACCTGATCATTAGGGCTTTTAATAAGTGGTATCGAAGGGAGGTTTCTTTAAGGCTTAGTATGCTCTATGGTTACTATTGTTGACCGAACTTTTCATCAGAAAAGACTTTTCAGATTACTATTGATCTACAATAATTCATCATTGACATTGAAAAAAATATGACAAAGTACAAGATTGAGAAGTTTTCTTGTAACAATAACTTTACCTTCTAGCAAAGATGAATGAAAGATCTTCTTATCTAGTAGAAGGTTCACAAGATGTTACCTGGCAAGTCCAAGATGCTAGAAACTATGACGGAAGCTTCATGGGAAGAGATGGATGAGATAACTGCCAGTGCAATACGACTCAACCTTTCAAACAAAATACTAAATAACATCAACATGGAATACTACACTACTACAGAAGATATCTGTAAGAGATTGGAGGAATTATACATGGAGAAGAACTTATCAAACAATTATAATTAAAGGAATTATATAGTCTACGCATGTCAGAAAATATATATGTGCTGCAATATTTGAATTTGAGTAAGTTCAATGACCTTATCTTTCAACTATTACAATTTCAAGTAAATTTTGATGACGAAGATTAAGACTATACTATTATTGGCATCTCTACCTTTTTCATATGAAAATTTGATGACTACCTTGTTATATGGAAAGGACACTTTGAAATTTGAGCAAGTGTTAGGGCCTTTGTTGTCTTATAATAAGATTAACAAAGTTGCCAACAATGAATTACAAGCATTGTTTATATAGAATATAGAGATAGAAGCAAAGACATAATGTCTAGACCTCAGAATGATATATCTAGAGGAAAGTCAAAATCAAGATGCAAAGACCATGCTTGTTATCACTATGGAAAACAAGGTCGCAAAGAATAATTGCTAAGTATGGAACTGTGAACAAAATCAAATCAAGGAAGCCAGATGAGGGAAGATAATATGAATACAACTGCTCTTATCACATGCAATGATGAAGATGTTGCAATTGTCATTGATTAATGCCTACATGTTGGTGACTAGATGATTGAATGAGTTGTTGATACTACTACATCATACCATGCTACCCCAAAAAGAGATTTTTTAGCACATACAAAGCAAGAGGATTTAGATGTGTAAAGATGGGAAACACTTCCATCTTTAATATTGTGGGAATTGGAGATATTTGCATATAGATTACATATCAACGTAGGTTACCAGTTGATTTTGAGAGATGTGAGTTATGTTTCATATTTATACCTCAACTTGATGTCCAAAATATCATTATATAAAGAAAGCTTCCAAAATTATTTCGGCAATGATAAATGAAAACTCACCAAAGGAATGATAGTTATTACAAGAGGAGAAGTTTGTTGTACATTATACATGACTCTTGGTAAGATATGTAAAAGTAGGTTGAATGTAGCAACATATTCCTCACCAAGTTTGTGGCATAAGAGGCTTGATTACATTAGTGAGAATGGGCTACAAATTTTGGCAAAGAACTTCATTCCCCTTCTAACATTGAGTTTCATTTATAAAAATTTATAAACTAGTACACTATTTGTTCTTAGTGATTACTACTTACTTTGAAAGTAACATTGAGTTTCATTTAGCAACAAATTTATCAAGATGACAAAAAATTAGAACTTGTATTGTGGTCTTATAAAGGTAGAAAAGTTAATAATACACAAATATTTTGTAACCTTCATTGATAATGCTTCAAGAAAAACATGGGTGTATTTCTGAAGTCAAAAGATAGAGTATTCCAAAACATTCAACAATTTAATGCCATGGTGGAAAGAGAAACTAAGAAGCCCTTGAAGTGTATGTATAGATAATGGAGGTGAATACATTTCTTATGAAATTAGAGAATATTCTTCCAAACATGGGATTCAGCATGAGAAGATGATCTCAAACACCCCTCAACACAATGGTGTAGAAAAAAGGATAAATTGCACCATCATGGAAAATGTTAGATGCATGTTAAGAACTACAAAGCTTCTTAGGTCATTTTGGGGAGTAGCTATGCTCATTGCCTATTATCTAATCAATAAAAGTCCTTCAGCTCTGCTCAGGTTTGATGTCCCAGAGAAGGCATGGATAGACAAAGAAATTTCTTATAATCATCTAAAAGTATTTAGGTGCAAAGCATTCATACAAGTATCAACAGAGGAGAGATTGAAGCTAGATGACAAAGCCTTACCTTACATTTTCATTGGCTATAGAAATGAGAAGTTTGGATACAAATTTTGGGACTCATAGATGAAGAAATTTAATAAAAGTAGAGATGTTATCTTTCATGAAGATCAAACAAAGAAAGATTCTAACAAAGAAGAACAATAGTTAGAAAAAGTTACCATGGATGTAACTATTAATCCTTCTCTACAACTCATAGGTAAAGAAGATGCTCAGAATGAGGGTGAAACTCTAGAAGCAATACTTGATGACAATGATGAAGAAAACATACCATCACAGGAGCATGATGATCAGGGGGACCGGGTTCCAGGACAAGAGAATGAATAACCATAACAGAGAAGATCAAACTATGAGCACAAGCTACGTACTAGATATCCACTCTTAGAATACATTTTACTGACTAATGGGGGAGACCCAGAGAGCTTCCATGAATCACAAACTTATAGAGATAAGGGTACATAGATGAAAGTCATGTAAGAAGAGATGAAATTCCTCCAAAAAAGTAATACTTATGAACTCGTGAAATTACCTAAAGGCAGAAAAGTATTGAGGAACAAATGAGTCTACAAGATGAAGAAGATGACAAAAGAAAATTAGAGAAATACAAAGTTTGCTTAGAGGTAAAAGGCTTTAGCCATAAGAAATGTATTTTTTTTGATTAAATTCTTTTTCTTGTTGTAATTTTATCATCGATTAGGATCATCTTGGGGTTAGCAGCTAATCAAGACCTTGAGATAAAGTAGTTAGATATTAAAACTATATTTTTTCCATGATAATTTAGATTAAGAGATCTACATGCATCAGCTAGAAGGATTTGAAGTCAAAAGGAAAGAAGACCTAGTCTATAAAATGAAGAAGAGTCTATATATGTTGAAGCAATCTTTATGACAATGGTATAAGAAGTTCGACTCATTCATTGTGGGTAATGGCTACCAAAGAACTATAATAGACTATTATGTTTATTTCAAATGATTTCTTGGTGAGAAGTTTATTATCATATTATTATATGTAGATGATACGCTGATAGTTAGTCAGGATATAGCTCAAATTAAAGGAAGAGTTGATTGAGTTCTTTGATATGAAAGGTTTTGGCCTAGCCAAGTAAATATTGAGGATGAAGATCATTCGTGATAGGAAAAATAAAAGATTGTGGTTGTCACAAGAAAGATATGTTGAATGAATTCTTAAAAGATTCAACATAAAAAGGCTATACTAGTTCGCACGCCTCTTGATGATCATTTCAAACTCAGCAAGAGGTTGTGCCCTTCAATAAAGAAGAAAAGAAGAGGGTGATGCTATTCCTTATTTATCAGCTGTAGGAAGTCTCATGTATGCTATATACAAGGCCAAGCATTGCTCATATAGTAGGGGTAGTAAGCAGATTTCTAGCAAATCATGGCAAAGAGCATTAGGAAGTAGTAAATTGGATCTTCAAATATTTGAAGTGAACTTCCAAACTTTGTTTAAATTTTGGAAAAAGAAAACCAGTTCTTGAAGACTACATAGATATAAATATGACTAGTGACCTTGATGGTAGAAAATCTACATATGGTTATTTGTTTACTTTTTTTTATAAGGAGAGCCATATCATGATAATCTAAGTTATAAAAATGTATTACTTTATCCACAACCGAAGCTGAATATATAGCTACCACCAAAGTTTGAAAAGAGATATTATGGATACAAGTTTTTTTCAATGAATTGGGTCTGTAATAGACTTGAGCAAGAATGTAACATATTACTCTTAGACAAAGCATATCGAAGTCAAATATCATTGAATTCATGATGCTATAGAACTAAAGCAATTCCAATTGATGAAGATCCACACATATAAGAATGTAGCTAACATGATGACAATAAATCTTTTTTTTCCTTCCCTTGCCTATAAATTGAAGGCAAGTGAAGGAGATCAACATCTTTCATATTACACAATAAGAAGCAAAAGATTACAGGGAGAAGAGACAGAAATTGAGAAATAAATAGAAAAGGCTCAATCGAGAAGGTTGATCTCAATTAAGAAATTTCCACACCAAGGGAGAGTGTGAGGTTATTTCTATTTCTTTAATATACCAAAGATTAGTATATTCTTAGAGTGATTGTATTGTATACTATTTTGTGATAGTGAAGAATTATTAATAGTTTGTCCCATAGTTTTCCCCTCGCCCTGAAGGATTTTCCATGTAAATATGTGTTCCTTTTTTTGCATTTATTTTTCTTCAAGTATTATTTATATATGCGATATTATTCATGTATACAGTACTATTCATATATACATTATACTTTTTCTGACGAAAACAATCAATACTAGAGAGTAGTGGGGGAGCAATAGAGGCCAATCATTCAGGCTTCCAATAATAACTATAATGTTATATATCATGATATACACACACACACACACACACACATCAATATATAACTATACAAGTATATGTATAAACATATCTATACATATGTGTGCACACACACACACACACATATCTATACATGTATTGATAGCTAAATACACACACACACACACACATATCTATACATGTATTGATAGCTAAATACACACACACACACACACATATCTATACATGTATTGATAGCTAACACACACACACATTTCTCCTTTAAATTCACCAAAAATCCCTTTTCTGGCAAAAATAGATGTTTAAAGTAGCGCATACGGAGTGTTGACGAGACAAATTTTACCTCCAAAATTAAACTCGAGTCGCTGCGGTGAAAGTTTTCCACTTGATAATCTGCCGCCTGTGTGATGGAGATGGAGCTTGCTACCTCTGAAATGCCATGCATGGTACTCGACGATTACCGAAGGCACTTTTCCACTGCTAAAGTCGAAGCTGATCGAGATCGCCTTCTGCATCCTGTATTCCTCATTCACTCTCAGCAGCAAGCAAGAGTTAGGAATAATGTTCTCTTGCAGAATGATTTTGCGATCATCTACACAACGGCAATCGCTATCATCGGCTATGCGCAAATCGTTTGCTACAAACAGCACAAACTTGTTATTCTCAACTCTCCTCCACACGAACTCCGAATCGCTGCAAAAACAGTGTTCAGGGTTAGGACCCACGAAAGGAAACGAAAAACCGAGGGTGGTTGTCCTGGGATCGGGATGGGCCGCATGCCGATTCATGAAGGGAATCGATACTAATTGTTACGACGTGGTTTGCGTTTCTCCGAGGAATCACATGGTTTTCACTCCTCTGTTGGCGTCGACTTGTGTTGGCACACTTGAATTCAGATCGGTTTCCGAGCCCATTGGCCGAATCCAACCTGCAATTTCTAAGGAACCTGGCTCCTTTTTCTTTCTCGCTCATTGTAATGGTGTAGATCCGGATAAACACCAGGTAATTGTGCAATCTGGGTCAGTGTCGTTTCTCTTCCTCAAAAAGGAAAAGGAGCGTGTTTTGCTTAATGTGCTTAACTGCAAAGTTTTTTTTTGCAGATTTCTACTTATTTTCTTCTTAATTCCATCTCCGCTCACTCCGACTTTAAAATAGAAACAGAAATTTTTGTTTCTTATTTCAGAGAGTATAGTTCACACTGCATATGCATTCCTTTAGATAGTTCATACGCGTTCACGTGTTTTTGGTACTCTTGTTTTCATTTTTTGTATCATTGAAGGTCCACTGTCAGTCAGTAACCGATGGCATAAATTCCATGGTTCCACGGAATTTCAAAATTTCATACGACAAATTGGTAATTGCATTAGGAGCTGAGGCCTCAACTTTTGGAATCCACGGCGTGAAGGAAAACGCCATTTTCCTTAGAGAGGTTCATCATGCTCAGGAGATCCGCAGGAAGCTACTCCTCAACTTAATGCTCTCTGACATTCCTGGTATATTAATAAAATGGGGTTTCGTTTGCAATTTTGTCTCTTTTAGGATTTTCTGCAAATAGCTATTTCGGGTCTGTCTTACTGACAGGAATTTCAGAAGAAGAAAAGAGCAGATTGCTACATTGTGTTGTGGTTGGAGGCGGCCCCACAGGAGTTGAATTCAGCGGCGAGCTTAGTGATTTCATCATGGGGGATGTTCGTCAAAATATGCCCATGTTAAAGATTATATCCACGTCACTCTAATTGAGGTATGTCTTTGTTCTTCAGTAATTGTATGACATGGATATGGGGTGCATTTGAGTCATCTTCCTCGGTGTTCATGTTTGCCAACACCATACTGTTATCTTCTTTGCAGGCAAATGAGATACTCTCTTCCTTTGATGATCGCCTCCGCCATTATGCTACAAAGCAGCTGACAAAGGTGAGATTTTTAAACCTAATTTTCATTTACACACATCTTCAAACAAACAAACGAACGAACAAACTAGAGAGCTGTAATTGTGATGAAATGCTTCTTGAAACTTTTGATATCAGTCAGGTGTTCGCCTTATCCGTGGCATCGTCAAAGATGTTAAGCCTAAGAAGTTAGTTCTTAATGATAACTCAGAAGTTCAATATGGTCTGTTGGTGTGGTCTACTGGTGTGGGACCCTCTCACATTGTAAAATCATTGGAATTTCCTAAATCTCCAGGTGGAAGGTAAGTTGCTCGCTCTTCTTCTTTCGTGTTGGTACTATTGAGTATATTGTAGGTTGCATTCAAATACATCATTTTTGTATTGAGATGGTTAGCTGAATTGATTTTGTTACAACTATGTTATTATTAGACATCTTTGTTATACATTTGCTATTTTTTAATTTAACTAGTTTTTTTAATTAAGATGAAATATAAATATTAGCTTATATATTATTGATTTTGTTACTAAATCATAGGAATTATGCATGTAGAAACTAAAAACACTCAAAAATGAAACTATATTATAATGAAAAACATATAATATAAAGAAAATCATAATCTTATATATACAAAAATAAAAAACTTGGGCTAAGCAACATATTGAGTGCTTTCATTATAAAAGCATAAATAAAACAAGATAAATTGTAAAAAATATATAAATATGTATTATATCATACCAAGCTTGAAGAAAAGAGACATAGGCAAAGGTATTCTCAAAGTTTTTATAAATATATCAATTAGTTTATTTATTATATGAATGTAAGGTATAATAATTATTTTATTTTGAAATAAAATTGTGTTTTATTTTTTGTTTTTTTTTGTAAAATACTAGATTATAAATTATTTATTTTATTACTTGACTATTATAATGGAGAGTAAAGAAAGAATTAATTGGCTATTTGATATATTCAAGCAGATGCATGATTTAAAAAATCTCATAGGTAATTATTATTATTATTATTTTATATTTTGTCTTTGTACTAAATTTATAGATTATTATTTTATCTCTTATTTTTATAGGAGACGAAATTATATTTAAGAAAAATATAATAAATTAAAATTAATTATATTATTTTAAATTGGCTGTGATAAATTTTTGTTGATAATAATAATGATGAATAAGTTTTATCGCTGTGTAAGTTGATGCCTAATTAAAATTTAAATACCCAGCTTGCTCATTATTAGGGTCTAATAAATTTAGAGAGAGGAAGAGAGAAATAGAGATAATTGAGAGAAAAAATATAATATAATTTGTTATTGATCCTAAAAAATGAAAATTACACACATATATACTAAGATTGGGGTAGCCAACATGTTGGATGCTCTCTTACAAAGAAAGAATGAGAAAAAAAAAATAAAAAATACAATAGAAACAAAATTAAATCTCAACATCCTTTATAAAGCTGATACATACATATTATAAATACAACTTGGAGGAGTAAAAAATGTGTTCTTTTAAGTTTCTTAATGAATATGTTTATAATCTATGTAGTGTTTACTGATAATCACATTGGTTGTAGCAATATAATTATCGTAAATAATTTTTTTTTGTATGAAATAATAATTAATTTTGATGTCTTATCTGCTAATGAAATATCATATTGTTAGTAATATGTCAAATTATCTGATTTTTACAATAAAATTTCATCAGCCTCAAAATTGATAGTCATAAAGTTGTTAAATCGGTTGTGATAGGCCAACACATCTCATTTTTTTTCAGCCCAAGGTGAATCATGATGTTTGGCCGACATTGGCCTGCATGGACACTATGAGCTATGCTGGCCCATCTTGCTTCAAATTTGAGGTAGTCTTACTCAAGCCAGATTAGGTCATAATGTTGAAGTCATACCAGATAATGTCGGTTCAATAGGGATGCCTGCCATGACCTAACTCAAGCCATGGGTTGTGCCTGGCATAAGCTTGTGTCTAGCTTGGACTTGGGCATTGGCTTGTGGCTCGTGCCCAAAGGCCCCATGCTAGGCTAGACTAGGTTTAGGTTCGTGCTTTGTGGGTGAAACTAAGTACTCAACATTGGCTAGCCCGTAGGCACTAGCTTGGCCAGCAAACCAGCCTAGTCGGCTACTTGGTTTGCCTAGCAGCTAGCTACCTAGCTTTAGCCTAACCTTGATATGTGGGCTCGCTCTATGCTCTGCCACATACATAGCCTTTGTGGCGTGTTGGCTTGGGCTATAAAAAAATTCTTTAAAAAATAAATTATAAATAAAATACATAAAAAATAAACAAATTTTATTTTAATTTAAAATATACAATAATGCTTGATACATATTCTTTAAAAATACCAAAATTTTATATTTTACAATTATAATGAATTTGAAATAGAAAATTATTATAATATGTAATTTTCTAAATTATACTTCTTGTAATGAGTCATCATCACTATCTATCAATGCTTCTAGAATATTTGATATTGTATTTGTTTTTATATTTACAATTATATTCACAATAGTGAAAAAAAGATTGATGTTATAGTTGATACTAAAGGAATTATTAGATATTATATTATTTTATATAGCATTAGAAAAGTAAATTTGTAAGATTTATATTAATTTAACATATCAAAATTTTATAAGCTTAAGTGCTACAAGTATGAACAATACTTAGTATCTAAATATTTTGATAATTCATGCATATTCAATTGATTATATCATTATTTATTTTTTACTAAATAAATGAAAGCTTTATTATTTTTGAATATTATTTATGGTATAATACTTTGAGGTAAATTATTATTGTCATATTTATTTTTATAATATATTTATATAAGTTATATAGTACTTCATATAGATTACTCTCTTGTTCTTTTAGTTAGTTAATGTAAGTACATATAAATTTTATAATATTTAATATTTCATCTATTTTAATTTCAGGATTCATACAAATAACTAAATAATATATTTGGAAATGGTTGACCAATATTATATATATAAATATATAGTTACTGATGGAATAAATTATAATTAAAATATTATACACTTGGGTAATTAACAAAATTATTATGTCATCATGACTTTTTGAATGAATAAGAAAATTAGTAACATATGTGTGTAATTCAAATGTGGTGTTTGTCTGTGAAAATCTCGTCAATCAAACATTCAGTGATTATTTCAGGTTATATAATTTCTTTCATAATATGCAAATCATACATGATTGTACTGCTTGAAATCTAGGTAGTTGCTTCATATACATCTTCTTAAGGTCACATTGAAATAATACATTCTTTAAGTCTAGTTGATATATTCTCTAATTATAACATGCAGTTAGAGAAATAAGTATACGCACTAAGATTATATTGATTATTAGAGAGTAACTATTTTGGCAGTTCACATTAAATGTAGAGGTGTCAACCGGGCTGGGCCGGCCCGGCCCAGCACGGCACGGTTTGGCCGTGCCTGGGCCGGCCCGGCACGTTTTTAAACCGTGCTGTGCCTGGCCCGGCACGGCTCGACCCTCCCGAATTAAATACCGCGGGTCGGGTCTGATTGGATCCATACCTGCGGTCCCGACTCCCGACCCGGCACGGCACGGCCTGTCGTGCCTACGGGCCGTGTCGGGCCCGGATGTTTTTAAACATTGCCGGGCCGGGCCGGGCCAGGCCAGCCCGTTTGACACCTCTAATTAAATGTTTGAGCTTATTCATTCGTGACAAGTCCTTTTAAGGAGATCTACTCTAGTTGGATATGTTTTTATTGTGACCATATACCTTCAATTAATAATAGACCCTTTCAGAGGTCATGATATTAGTTCTTAGATTTAGAGTTGAGAACATGTATCTTTTTTATCATGACTTGATATAATCTTGAATGAGGAAATAATAAACACCAAGATTATCAATACCAGTACAAAAATCCAAATCCTTCCACTAGATGTCATAGATTAAAAAATCTATAACATATACTCTAAAATAAAGAGAAAATGATAAACATATAAAAAAAAATAAAACAAGTTTTCTTCAAATTAAATTATAGCATTCCAAATTGGTACATTACTAAAAAAATAAGTTAGATAACAAAAGCATCAATAGGAAGGCAAACATGCTGAATTGGTGAATTATAGTGGAAGGGTTTGGGTTTTTATATTGGTATCTTTTATTTATATGATAGTTGATGGTCTAAATATTGCATATCATGGTAGTTTGACCTTGCTTTTATGTTTATGATTTTATTTTTCATTTTTTTATTGTTTATTTCATTATGGATTAACGTATTTGACATATGAGTTGTTCCAATCTATTTCACTCATTATATTAGGGTATTTCTTCATACACTTTTATTGGTGACTTCTGTAGCTGTTTGCATAGTTTTAATGACTTAATTTTAATATAGTATTAGAGATAAATCTTTTGGGAGAATAAATCTAGTTTCTAGAGAGAGAGAGAGCACATGCTCATGTGTTGAAAAAGCAGATACATAGAATACTAAACCCTAGGTGTTTTTTTTTTGCACACAAGTGTGTAGGACACAATACACAAATCCCACATCTCTCATTTCTTTTCATCCATCGCACTTTCATTGCATGCGACACATAATGACATAGGTGCACCCAACTCTAGGCACACTATTTTTACTCTTATTATGGGTAGAAAACACTACAAAAAGTAACATGTGTTGTGCACAAATAAAGCTTGCATGGTTGATATGCAAGGAAGCAACAAAAAAGGTTGAGGGTAGAATTTTGGTATACTATTTGAGAGTGATACTAAATTAATGGGGATTTGTATCTTGGTGTATCAATCATAAAATAATTAAAAGAAACTTCATTTATCAAAATTTTAAAAATGTATATCAAACTTAAAAATAATAAGTTTTAGATGCATTGAAATGAGTTGAATCAATTTTGTTTCTCAGTTTAAAAAAAATTTAAACCTCAATTTATGAATTTGGAATTATTATTTTTAATTTTGAAATAATTATTCCAAATTTGAAAATTACTTTTCAAAAAAAAGTGTTTTTCCATTGGAAAAATAATTTTTTATATATCATTTAGTCAATATTATATTTATGTGTACACATGAATTGAAAATACATATAATTATATATAAATATGTATATGCATATATTTATAAATGTGTATATATATAAACATATATATTATATATATTTATATAAATGTTTATATATATAAATATATATAATAACATATATTTTTATGTGTGTATATTTATCTGTATATGTTTGTATATATAAATATAAATATATAAACATATATATTAATCTATATATATATATATGTATATATATTCATTAACTAAATGATTTGTTGCTTGTAATGAGATGATTGTGGGTGCTTCTATCATTGTGAACTTCATGATTTCAGATCGATTAGTCTTTACTTAAAGATTATTAGATGTTTTAAGAACTACTTTTCTTATGGAAAACTATTTTTCTTTTTTTAGATAGTTTTTGAATTTGGAATAGTTATTCCAAATTTGAAAATTGAGATTTAAATTCTTTTTTAAACTGAAGGAGTAAAATTGGGTTGATGCATTTCAGTGACCAAAACTTAATAATTTATAAGTTTGAATATTTTTTAAATTTTTTTTAATTAAATGATATTTGAAGCATGAAAACACAAATCTTCCTCAAAATAAATATTGATGCCAAAATTATTTGTATGTGATATCAATTCACTATTGATATCAATTGGATGAGCAATGATTTGATGTTGATAAGTAAATATTATATGAAAAAAGATATATCAGAGAGAAATGTTATCAATTATTTTTGGGGAGGAGCTCGATAGTATTATGAAGAGTTGTCCTATTTTGATACTTATTAGAGAGAAGCATATAAAATTTATTTTTAGGATAATAGTAAATATTTTTCATCCTTTAGGTATGATTGTTTTTGTTACTTGTTCATTCACTTTTGACTCCTAGTTGCATTACTGGCAACCATTCTTTTATTATTATTTTTTTTTCTTTTTTTTGATAGTATTGTAGTTAGTAAATGATAAGCCATCAAAAAATATTGAGTATTATAATATTTAATTTAATTTTTTATTTCTTTTATATATTTTGTTTATTTTTGCTTGTCCAGTTAGTCTTTTTTTTTGTTAATTTTAATTTTATTTTAATCTTCTACTATATTTATTTGTTTGAATCGAAAAATTAAAAATTTTTTTTTGATGATTGATTAAGGTGGATTGTATTTTTTTTTGTGATATAATATCTACTAAATATTGAGAATGATTTACCCGTTACTTATTATTTTTGATTTGATCACTTATTATTAGATAAATTATAGATATTTTATTATAGTTTTAGAGATATCTCAATCATAAAGTAAGTGACATATTAATTAGAAGAATATATCATAACTTCTTATTCTACCTATCATGCTGGTGTTGATAAGGACCATTTCTCTGATACACTCAGATATATACTATTTCATAGAGATGATATCTGAGAAGGATTTAAATATTTTATTATTTTATTGATGATTTTATATGATTTATGTGGTTGTTTCTTTTTATTTCACAAATAATTTTTTAAATATTACATGTATTTTATAAAATAATGGAGGTGTAGGGAATACCTTGTGCACCAATTTCTCATTTATCATGTAGTTTTGAAAAAATTAAAGTATATTTTTGATTTGTCTTGAACATTAGACTTGTTACTAATGAATTAAGATATTTATCATCGTATAAAGGTATGATCTACAATACTTGTGTGTAACATGAGGATTTTCTAGGTAATCTCTAATCTTAATATTATTTTCATTCAAATATTTTTAATTTTGAAGTTTTTATGAGATTCAGTGTGCTAGTATTTGTGTAATTGCATATATTTAATAAAATAATAAAAAATTATTTTAATAAAAACATAAAAAAAATAAAAAATGATTATGTATGATATAGTATATATTAGATAATTTCAGCACATACTGTACAAATTAGGGATCATAAAGTAAACTTCCTATGTTGGTACACATTCAAAAAATTTGATTACAAAAAGAAAGAACAAATATTTAGTTAAAATTTTTCTGATATTTTTTTTGCTAGAAATATTATGAAGTATTAAGAATGCAGTATTAATCACAAACTGTCTCATCAAAATTCCTTATTCAATCTTTTGTCATCATGTTCCTTTTCATATCATGCATTATAAAGACATATTGCTTACTATGTCTCCTAGAGTCTGAGAGAATTTATTATATTCGTGATATGTATATGATTTGATAAGACAATACATAAAATTTTGAGGTATATATTTCTTAGATACTTTTGTATTTAAAAATGATATAAGTATTTTTTTTTATGAGTTTGGTAGAGTTTTAGTGAGTGGTAACATTATATTTTTTTTGAGCATGACTCATTTTTTAGCAATCTTAAGAAAAATGACACTTTAAAAGACATATGAATTCATTGAATTTTATCTAACAATGATATGAATAATTTTATCTAAATACTAATAGCTACTATATTTTATCTAACAATAATATGAAGAATCTTGGAATCTTGAATCAGTAGAGATTATACAAATTTATTTTTTCTGTGTTATCTAAAATAAAACTTGATTTATTGACTCATCAAATATTTGGTGTAGTATTGAAGTTTATTTTTTTATATGATTATGAATATTATTTTATATAATAAAATAAAACCACAACTAAATATTATGAAAGGTTAGTTTTTACTTACATTAGAAAAATATAAGGATGTATCTTCAAGATCAAGTTTAACAACTAGATGATAACTTACATGATAAATTGAAATCAAAACTTAAAATTGAAAAAATCAAAATCAGATAGAATAATAATCTCTTAGCATTAATATCATCATTAGGTTAGCTTTATTTTTTAATTTTGAAAAATTGCATCAATTTACTATTTACATATTGAGTGTGTTTTATTTTTTTATTTATTTTTATTTATATTATACTTTTAAATTAAAGAATTTTTTTAAGATTATTTAAGTTTTTTTAATTTCATATATTATATACTTCATATTTAATGTTATATATACACATGTTGTATGTTGCCTATAGGCTTCAACTATACTAAGTAGGCTATGGCCCAGTTTAGCCTATGCAATACAAGATACTACTAGCCTTTAGCAGGATAGCTTGGATCACAACTTGGTTTAGCCACATGCAGGTTGTAATACCTTGGTTGAGTCGGGGTCCAAATTGAAACTAGGTCATTATGGTTGATACATCACAGCTCATTTACTATTACTAGATGTGAAATAATATTGAAATTCAATATTTTTATTTTTAGATTTATATATTGGTTACTAATATATTATATCATATTTCATGAATAATAAAATTGATTAAATAATAATTAATAAATTAAATTAAAATGTAAGTTTTTTATTTTTAAAATTCATAATTTTATTTACAATATGCCGAACTTGTGTTTTTCAATATACACTCTTATGTTATACATTATACCTTGATGTATATGCAATATGAGTAATTTGTTTAAATAATAAAAAATACTCATAACTTAGTGAAAATAATTATTGAGATAAAAAGAAATTATTAAAATTATGATATAATCATTTCACTTCCTTATTATTTAATAACATGTATGAATCATATAATTAAGGTCAAAAAATAAAAAATACTATGAAATTCATATATAGTTACATAAATGGACTACAAAATTTTAAAAATAAATTTTTTTAATAATTATAAAATTTATTTAAATGCTATGAAAATAAATATTATAATTATAACAAATCTCTAAGTACAAAGATTATTATCATATATAGAGATCATGATTTTTTCATTCAATTAATAATGATTTAACAATAATATGATCCATCAAATATGCGTGAGTTGATAAAATATTAAATCATCAATTATTATTCTATCTTGTCACATAATTATATAATAAATTTATAATTTATTAAGTTGATATAAATTATACGAATCTATTTATTTTATATTATCTAAAATAACATGTGATTTAATAAGTATTTCAATGTCTAATATAGTATTGGAATCTACTTTTTTATTGATGTGTATGTCATTTTAAATAGTAGAACAAAACTTCAATCTGATATTGTAGAATATTTAACATGTTTTGAGAATTAAAAAGATACATAAATATTTCTTTAAATGCTAGAACTAAAAGATGAGTTATATCGGGAGCATTAACTAATATATGATTATCATGATTTTTTCTTTTAGTTTTTTTATTCGGTATTCAAAAAATTTATTAATTTGATTGTACATCATTTTCATTTTATTGTTTTTTATTTCATATTGTAATTTTAAATAAAAAAGATTTTTGATGTTATTTTATAATTTTTTTTTAAATTTCAAAAAATATATATTATATATGTAATACCTAACCTAGGCTAGGCTAGCTTGGGTTTGTTCCAATCTTCCAACCCAAGTTAGTCTTGAGTGGATCGATCTAGGCTAGCTTGCATTGCACCTAAACTAACTTGGGAGCGACACATGATGGGTTGGCAGGTTGGCCCAACCCAACATGACCCACATCTCCAATAGCTCGCTAGGTCATGCTAGGCTGAGCCATTTCATAGGTGTTTCGGGCTAACATGATGGCTCATCTTCATCTTAGGCTAAAACAAAGGATCATGCCAACTAACCCAACTTATTTTCTACCTTTAGTTAGATCCCATTAGAATTGAGAATATCTATATCCTCTAATATTGTTTTATGTCATTTTGAATAAAATAATATTCTAGAAGAAGACTTTGATATCCTAATATTATCAAAAAATAAAAATAAAAAAAATAATATATGAAAAAAATTACATGAATATGATGATACATGTGAAATCACACATTAATTACAACTCATCTTTTTATTTCAAATAACAATCAAAAAAATTAAAATCAAAATAAAAAAAATTGACAGTGAGATCATATGGCTTCATGGATAATTTTCCTCTACTCCGAACAAATTGTGTATTTCTTCTTCTCTTAATATATATTTTAAGTCCTAAGTGATAAAATCTTTCAATCACCAACTCTTCATAAGTCTAAATTAGAATAGACTAATGTATCATTTAGTTCCAAGAACAATTTCTTCATCTAAAAATTTTATTCTCTATAGAAAAGATTATTTTGTATATGATCTAATATATTATTTTTTTTATATATTGTATGATGTAGAGTCCAATCTCACTATTAGTCTTGTAACTATAATTTTTTTAAAAATAATATTTATATGATTTTGAATATTATTTTGATTTTTAAAAAATTTTTATTTTAATTATATTAAAGGAAGTCCAAAACTAAGGAGATTCATTAATAAAGCCTAGATTTTTTTTAGATGTTTAGATGGACTTATGACAGAGAGACAAATTAGTCTAGGATCTTTTGGTTGAGTTATTATTTATATCTATGATAATTTAATTAGTATTATTATTATTATTTTTTATTTTAGTTTAGATAAGTTACAAGTAGAAAGTTGTTTTTAATTATTTAATTATTTAATATTTAAAATAAAAAAAAAAGAGATATGGTGTACCTTGCAAAATTATAGACCATGGGACATCCACAATTATATGAATCATGGACACATGGGTCGCCGGATCAAATGTAATATTTCACTAATTATAAAATAATATTATTAATACAAAAAAAAATCAAAAAAAAAATTCATCAATATTTTGTTTTGAAAATTAAGAATTGTAGAGATTTGCAGAGAGAAGATTAAATTTAGAATAAAAATTATAAATCTTATTTTTTTATTTATAAAAAATTTTAATCTTAAAAAATTAATTATTTATATTTTTTTAAATAATGCCTATCACGAGTGCACATGCTTGTGATTGATCACATGTGAAGTGATGTGGCAATTCACGTCATGCGATGGCTTCCAGGCATTGCAAAATTTGAATATAATATATAATAATTAAATTGGATATGTTCGACATTGATTTGAACTCACCCGGTTTAATTTAAGAAAAAGGGGTGTGGGTCCAGCACGTGCCCATTTCTGGAAAATTAAAATTATTAAGCACATGCGTTGCAACAACCCATTCAGTCAATTTCTGCTCGACTCAGCTCAACATCCGGACACAACTCGGGGCATTTCATCATCCGAACTAGTTTCGGCTCATTCAAGTAGATGTTTTGAATCATGTTGTGCCAAAGTTTTTTTGGAATGTGGATCTGATATCTTTGCCCTGGCCCAATACAACATGAGTCTTGCCTCTATTTAGCCCATGTCTATGGCTAGCACATGTCAGGGCATGATGGCTAATGCATGGGCCGCCTAATGTGGGTCGTGTCACAAGCTTGGCTTGGGATGTTTGTCATCTCTATTCACATAAAGTGATTTTTTTTTATTTTTAAATCTATTGACTTACATTTACATAAATTATAAAATTTGTGTATTTTAATAAATATCCTAATATTTTTTATATAGAAAATCTCAACTAGGGGATGTTCTCTGATGATTTTTATGAATAAACTCACCATGACATTATTATTTGTTATATTGTCAAATATTATATTATATATTTTGTTTTGTATTTGATATTCTTTGAAAATTCTCATTAGACTATGAAATATGATGCGATCATCATAAGAATTTAATATTTCATGAAAATTTAATATTTTTTTTATTTAATTTTTGATTAAAATTAATATAGAAGGGTAATGTATGTAAAATAAATATGATTATAATTTGTTCATATATTAGTTGTGATTGATACCAATCAATTATATTTTTTAATTTTTATAATTATTAATAATTTTATTAAATTTATAATTTTTTATTATATAATTTCAATATGTCGACCAAACGATCCTATGATAAGTGGGATAAATGTATTTAAAATGTTTCCTAAATTTAAGTGAAAAATTTATATTAGTAATATTTTTAGTAATTTTTTTTATTGCAAACTCATAGTTATAAATAAAAATAATAATCAAACATAAAATAAATTCAAATTCTATGATTTCATGACTGTATTGAGTTTGTATAAGATATAATATGGTGTATTTTTTTATACATTATTAGACACGTCTTCTTAAGTGTCAATTTTATAATTATTTTTATAATTATAATTTTTTTTATAGTATCTATATTATGTTGAATATTCTTTAATTTGTTTATTTTTTTTTAATTATATTAAAGTGGATCCAAAGTATAGATATTTATCTATGAAGCATAGTTTTTTTGGTGTATGAGACAACAAATGACTGGAAGATAAATTAGTTTCGTATCTTTTAGTTGAGTTATCATTATTTAAATAAAAATTATCTAGAATATTAAATATATTTTTATTAAATTTGTTATTTTTAATTTTTTATTATAATTAAATATATTTTTATGCTAATATATAGAGTTAGGAGAATTTTATTTTTAATTATTATATATCCTATATTCTATAAATTTAACTATATAAATCAAAAAATGAATAGACTTGTGCATTTTTTAAAATTTAATAGAACTCATAATCACAATTTTGTAGTTCATCAGATGGGTTATTATTGTCAATTATAAAATTAAATAATGTTAAAAAAAATTCTCAAATAAAAAAACTTATTATTTTGAGAAAATGAGAGAATTAGAGAACTTGGAGAGAAGATTCAATTTGAATTTAATGAAATAATATAAATATTAAATATAGAGGTGACAAAAGGGCCAAACATCCTAGTCACAATTCGCAACGTGGCTCGCAAATAGATGTTCGGGCATGGCTCAGCCCATCCAGACTTGTGCTCGACATGGGCATGGGCCATGTCTGGTGTTGTGGTGTGGATTGATGCAGCACGGCTTGACTCAAATGGTTGGTCCATGCAGGCTGAAACTTGCACGAGAGAAGTGATTTGGATCGAGCGCGGCTCATGGGTTCATGTCACTCGTGCACCAAAACTCAGTCACTTTTCAAATAAATGATTCTGAGATAAATCATTTTGTTACATCGAAGATATGTGATTGATACTCGTATAAAGATTAATTTTTTGAGTTGTCGTCAGCAGATATTTTTATTTAACCATCTATTTATTTTTTTGTCAAATATGATTTTTCTATTTGATTTTATTATTTATAAGATAATCATAGGGAAGATTAATTATTTGATTATTATCAGATTAAATATGTTTTATGAAATTATTATATTTAATTATTTTCTAGATTCTCTCAATCATGTTCACTTAGACTTAACTCATCAAATATTAAGTATGTGAAAGTCTCTAGGATTTGAGATCACTTTTAATGATCTCGAGCACTTATTATAAATCGAGTAATTATCATATTTATATTTTTTTTTAAGATAATCTTGTTTCTTGAAAAATTAAGAGATGTTTATGTAGGGTTTAGGGTCATATTAATGGTTACTTACAAATTAATTTGGATTTGATACCTACGTTAGAAGATTGAGCATCTACTATGCCCCCATGCTACTCTTTATTGTCAAAGTTAGACAATGAAATATACTGATTCCAGTTTAATATTTTATGAGTAGATGAAACACATGGAAATGACTATTTTTTAGAGAGAGAATTAATGATGAGATAAGCCAGCATTCATTTTTAGGGTTACCTTGAAGCGACCTTGGGTTTTTTTTTTTTTTTTTACCCCCTCCCTCCTCTCCAACTCATCTCAAATTATCTCTCTTCCCATTGCTACGAATAGGACATTTGGTAAAGGCATTCTAGGGCACGTATCCATTATCCCTGGGGATCGAACTCATGTCCTCTAGGGTTGGTTTTTTTTTTTTTTTTTTTTTTTTTTTTTTGGGCCAGTCTGACTACCATACTATTGGTGAAGAGGTCTCTTACGTATTAAATCGATGAGATAATTTGTTTCAATTCTTGTGCTGTGTGTATCTGTTAGAAGTCATGTCTTGATGTGATAAAAAAGTGTTTTCGTCCAAGGGTTGTAGATTCCTGGCTTGAGACTAATCAAATGGGAGCCCTAGCAGAAATGAAGATTGCGAGATAAATATGTGATGAGAAAACGGATTATAAAATTAAAAATAAAATTATTAGAAAACATAAACATGTCTTGGAATGGCATCTACTTTTTTTTTTCTCCTTGTTCTTGGTGTTCATGTTTGTGATATAATAGTGTTTCATGAACACTATAATATCATATATCTGCGCGCGCGCGCGCGTGTGATTTTGATGGAATAATATATTATGGGTTGCTCGTAAATTTAATTTGTAATCTAAAATTATGTTAGTTTTGGTAGAAATGTAATTAAAATCTGTATGTGATGTTAGTGTTTTTGTAGGATTGGGGTGGACGAATGGCTGCGGGTCTCTTCTGTGCAAGATGTGTTTGCCATTGGTGACTGCAGCGGATTCCTCGAGTCCACCGGCAAACCAGTGCTTCCAGCGTTGGCTCAGGTGAGACTTTTTTTTTTTCTTTTTTTCCTGTGATTTGGTGTGGCCTTTTGATTCCTATCTTGTTATGATCTGTTGGTTTTTTTTGCGTTGCATTTTTTTTTGTTTTTTGGAGCAGGTTGCAGAGAGGCAGGGGAAGTATCTTGCAGGCCTGCTGAATAGAATTGGCAAAGCTGGCGGCGGCCATTCAGACTGTCAGAAAAACGTAGCGCTTGGCGACCCCTTTGTTTACAGGCATCTGGGGAGCATGGCCTCTGTTGGCAGCTTCAAGGCTCTTGTTGATCTGAGGCAGAGCAAAGTGAGTCTTCCTCCACCCTTGTGTCCCAAGTTCGCCCCTCCTACTCCTTTCCTGCTTGGTTTCTGTTTTCCTGCTTGGGTTGCATATCAGAAAATCTGTCTCATCTTCCAAACAATGGAGAAATTTTGAAAAAAAACTGTGTTGGTTCGTATATGTGCGCATATATGCACCTATATGTGCATATATGTGCGTGTGTGTGTGTGCGTGTGTGTTGGTTTTTGCTAACTAATATGCACATATATGTGCGTGTGTGTGTGCGTGTGCGCGCGCAGGAGGCTAAAGGGTTATCGATGGCAGGATTCATGAGTTGGTTCGTATGGAGATCAGCATATCTGACGCGAGTGATAAGCTGGAGGAACAGGCTGTATGTGGCTGTAAATTGGGCAACAACTTTTGTGTTTGGCCGGGATTTAAGTCGTCTGTAGGGATCATTGGTAGCCATTCCACGCATCTTCAGATTTCTTATTTTAGTGCGCACTCTCATCGTCATTTATTTGCGCAAATAAGGATCAAAATTGAAATATTTGATGAACTCTGAAGCTCACAACATAAACACCAACTGCGCAAGTATTTGTGTTGCAAGTTGCGTGCATATGCTGGAGGTCATGTCTTGGTGTGATGGCACGTGTCTCTGTGTTAGGGTGGTTGGTCTCTGGCTAGAGATGTCAACCGGGTAGGGCCGGCCCGGCCCGACACGATTCTGCCTTGCCTGGCACGGGAATTTCCCGTGCTCGGGCTCGTGCCGTACCCGACCACGGCACGATCGTGCCGTGTCTGGCCCTAATTTTTTTTTAAAATTAGGGCTACGGGGGTGACGAAACCCTAGTTTTTTTTTTTAATTTAGGGTTCGGCTCGACTGGGCCAAACCCAGCGGATTGTGATTAGGACTCGTGCTGGGCTGAACTACACAAAACCGTGCTGGGCCAGGCATGGCTCAGTATAGTAACTGTGTCGTGTCTGGCCCGGCACGAAAGCATGGTTGGGCCAGGAAAAAATGGGCTGATCCGGCCCGGCATGTCCCGTTTGACACCTTTGTGGTCCCAGACTCCTCTGACAAGAGCCAATATTGAAAGGACTCCTCTTAATTGCACGTTTTGTTACCCACTTAAGAGTTCCTATGCGACGTCAGCATTCAAGTTTTTTTTTTTTTTTAATTATTATTTTTATTTTCAAATTGACTTGCTTGTATATTTTTAGAGAATTAATGATTTTTTTTATTCAATTTTTTACAAAATAATTAAAATTCATAAGGTAATATTTAAATAACTAGAGATGCTAATGCACTGAGTTACTTTTTAGTCTTTTATTATTTTTTGTTTTGATTATTAAATAATATATTAAATATTATGCTGTCACGCCGACTTAAATTTGTGCTAAAAAAGTAACAACAGATTAATTCGAAATTAAAATTTAATTAAATTTCATTATTTGTCATGACAAAATACAAATCATGGGACTAAGATACTTCCAATCAAGCCCATGTGAGATGAAGGTTGACCCCTCATGGCCCATCTGGAGGGGCCTAAAATAAGATTTTTTTTTTATTTTGAGATATAAATATTATAAATGTTCTATTGTTGTCACATTGTCGATTTTAAATAAGATTTATCAATTTTAAATAAGATTAATTCAAATTATTACTTATGTTAGTGACATTTTTCATTATGGAAAATTTCTTTTCAAACTTATTAATTTTGAAAAAAAAAATTGTAATATCATAAGATTTATCTTATTTTAGCACGTATCTGAGATTGTCCCAATAAAAAAAATATGACGATGTAATATGAGGCTAAGTATAAAAATATTTTAACAAATAATTAGATAAGAAATTAATTAAAAATAATTTGAAATGAATGAATATATAAGAAGAGCATCTGGGATCATCATTCAATCAATTTATAAGATGATAATTTATTTTTTTTTAATTAAGAACTTAATTAATTATAAATTAATTAAAAATTATATCTATTATTAATTTATTTTTTCAAACTTTATAGAACTTCAATGATGACAATTGAATTTTGAAATTCATTCGTTTTCATCAAAAATTATTGAATTTAATTGAAAAATGATCATATTTTTGTTGGATATCATTAAATATTATTTTTATTTTATTAAAATTTAAATAAGTTCATTATATTTAAAATGGAATATCAAATAATATTATTGAATATCTGCTTGTCTTACTAATTTAATATTTCATTATATTAAATATTATCAAAATTTAGAACTTGATAATATCCTATAATTATTATATGATATATATATATATTAGTGTGAGAGCTAATTTTGCTTAAATTCTTATTAAATCAATACCACAAAACTTTTTTTTTTATAATTTCATCATATTTATTTAAAAATATAATTATTTTAAGAACTATCGATGGAAAAAAAAAAAGCTGAAAAGGGGAAAGGAAAGAGCACAACAGTGGGCAAGAAATCCCGCGGAAATGGCAGAAAAATTAGCTCCGGAAAAGTGCCACAGCTTCATCCACAATGGTAACTTCCTGTTCCGTAGGTCGAGTTGATGGGTGCATTGTTAGACCTTAGAGATCGACGCTGTGCAAATTCATGCGTTTTTAGGAAAACAGGTGTTCAAATGGAATCAAACCCTAGAAGAGGTGAACATTTACATAGAGCTACCCCAAAACCGAGATCCGAAGCAGTTCTACTGCAGCATCAAATTAAATCATCTGGAAGTTGGCATCAAAGGCAATCCTCCCTACCTGAACGTCAGTAGTATCCATCGCTCTTCTTTCGTTCCCCGACCTTTTCTTCTTCAATTTTGATTCATAGCGATTTGTTTGCCTGGTGCTTACATCGACGCTGATTTTGTCAGCACGACCTTACTGGCAATGTGAGGACCGATGCTTCTTTCTGGACTCTAGGTATTTAATTGTCATCTTCCGCTGGTTTTTCTGTAATCGTATGGCTTGCGGGCATTTGTTTGAACTCTGGATGCATGATCTCCATACTTTTTCCTTCCTGTTCCATGGCGAAGAGGATGAACAGATGCATATAACCTTGCAAAAAATGGAGAAAGGAGAGACCTGGTCGTCTCCAATACTGGGCGTTGGTCAGCTGGATGCATATGCTTCTGACCTGGAACAGAAGAGGTTAATGCTCGAGAGATTCCAAGAAGAGGCAAGTCATTGCTCTAATTCTCAAAGATATTATAATTGGCCAGATGAATCTTTCTGCTCCAACATACTTCAGAACCAACTCATGATATTTACGCGCATTATTAGTTTTTTGATGATTGAGAGATTTCAACAAGTGGCAAGTTACTGTGAACGATGCCCATGATTTGTTCTTGCGCATTGCATTTTTTCTTTTTTTTTTTTTGATTTCTGTGGGTCCTCGGCCAAGCTTGATTCTTCCCCCATTACTGATGGAGAGATGGATCTTTCCTCCAGCCCTCCACAGGTAAGTATAGCAGGTGGGATAAACTCCTCTAGTTTGACAGACATGAGATTCGAACTCATGACATTTTGTGTGCTAGATTTGTGTTGCTCGAGAGATTTTAAGAAGAGGAACAATGCCCATGATTTGTTCTTGGCCATGTCGAAAGTTCTTGAGCTGTTCTTTCTGGGAGATTAATTTTCCTCCGGTCATATTTCTAGATAATTATGACAGATAAATTTCTTCACTTTGATCTGCTTGGGATTTGTTTTTGATTTAGGGAATCATAATCTTACTCTAAGTCCACCTCATATTATCTCTTAGTCTATATATGAGCCTTGAGGTCATGGGATCATAGCTTGCAAGTATTATGCCCCAAGAGTCCTATCCCATGGTGGGTTGGGGGTATTTTTGTCAATTATTCTATTTATACTGTTAAGCTGTGGTGGCCCAACTTAGCTTATGGATCCTAAGGTTCATCATATATGAGTAGAGGCTATCTCCACTCTTGTTTTTATTACATGGGCTTGATGAGAGTTCTCAGGGGCAAAATGGTCATTTGTATATATCCTGTTTTTTTTTATTTATTCTATTATAAGTAATCTCGGCTCTTAATTTTTTTATTATTAAATTATTATTAAATAATTTTAGCCAATTCTTATTAGATCAACCTTAGGTTAAAATTAAAAATTCAATATAAAAACTCATCCTGCATACAAACCACGATGTGTAGAATGCAAGTTGGTTTCTCTCAAACCACACATTCACCACATCTAATGATAACTAATACAAGTTGCTTTCTCTCTGCAGAATCGTGGTTTTGATTTTTCTCAGGCGCAATTCACTGGCAGCTGCCCCAATCCTCGAACTTTCCTGGGAGGAATTCGCTCTGGTTAATGCTGCTGCTGCTGCTGCTGCTGCTGCTGCAACTGCTGCTGCTGCAACTGCTGCTGCTGCAACTGCTGCTGCTGCTGCTGCTGCTGCTGCTGCTGCTACCTGTTGTTTGCTTTAAATAAACACAATTGGTGTCCAATTCATGCCGTGTTCATACATCCCACTTAATTATCATCACTATTTGGTTTGATAATGTTAATCACAATAGTATATCAGCTGTAGCATATGTATACATTATCCCTTTAATTCAGTTGCGCATTTACATGATCATTAGTAACTACTGCACGAGATGGTATGGAGGGGAATGAGGGCCAACAGAAACATGGGTGGTCAGGGATGGCCGCATGATGATGATGGAGGATTCATCAGCGCCGGCCATGAGAGCAGTGTTTCCAGCTTCTATAAATCTTTCGACAGCATCTTCTGCGTATCTCTTGGCTTCTCCCACAGTCATGTCCTTGCCGATGTTGGGATACGTGTTCAGCACGTACTCACCGTTTAGCTGCGAGGCAAGCTGGACCAGCTCAGCCTGGAACTCTGACAGGCTCCTGTCTTCTACTCTGGGCCTGAGCAGTCTCCGCGTCGTCCTCGCCTCCGGCAATGTCTCTGCATCAGATTCCTTCATTTTACATTTTCAATCTCAAGGGATCATCAATGGGGGGGAGGGGAGCCTCACCGGGGCAGTCATTGCGGGGCGTGTCGCGGAGGAAGAAATATTTCTCAAAACTGCCCGCCCATGCGTCTCTCTTGGTCAAGAAATTTGAGCTCAGGTTGAATAGCCTTTTCACCGTTGCTGGGATTGAAGAATGCTCAAATTGTGAGCTCGGTGTTGGCCCATCTGGTTCATGTATGACTGCACCAACAAAAAATTAAAATAAATATAACTAAATAATTACGACAAACAAAATTATTGACTATTTTATCCCTAATATCACTAATATGTTAAATCTTAATATAAATCATGCTCAATGCACAAAGACTCTTGCCTAACACAAATTATAACATGAGTTATGTTAAAATTTGAGACTTTATAATTGAAATAAAATGAGTTTATTTTTATTCTTTAAAATTTAATTAAAAAAACTAAATATAATAAATCTTAAATTTGAGACTTATATAATTAAAATAAGATAATTGTTATTACACCAACACACACACACACACACACACACACACATATTTATATGCATGATAATTTGGTATGCTTGAACCAAGATTGGGCCAATAGAATCATGTGTAGAGATATAATTTATTGGATAAGTGATTCAAGCGAGCAATGAGATGACTTTAAAATTTCAAATATTATTACAAAAAAAAAAAAAAAACTAAAATACATAAAATTCACACCAACGAGATGACTTTGAAATCTAAATCTCAAAAAAATAATAACAAATAAAATAATCACTTTTTATATTTCAAAATAAAAATATAATCAACATTATGTAAAAACTTAAAATATTTCTTTAGCATTATATTATTTATTTAAGATATTTAATATTATATATTTGATAATATTAGAAATAATAATATGATAATAAATTTATTTGTTATAACTATTATGGAAGATCTTATAATTAAAATTTTCATGTTATATATATGTGTGTGTGTGTCAAATTATTAATTTAAAATATCAATAATATTAAAATTAATTTCAATATTATTAATAAAATTTGAATTCTATAACATTTATTAACATATTTAACAAATTATAAAATATTCATTATTTATCAATCATGATGCCTAATATTCTAAAATTAAATTCATTATTATTAAAATTCAACATGCTTAATATTATAATTTTGTGTTAACTATGAAAATATTATATTTAATTTTATGAATAATAAAATCAATAATATCTCGATTACTTAAAATTATTGAGAGGCAACCTATTATTTTTAATTTTTAAAAAGTTTTTACAATATAATGAATATGTATTCATCTATTTACATGAAAAAATGTCTTATTTATGAAAATAATAAATTATTTAAACAATTAGCTAAATAAAATTAACAAGTTATTTTGACCAATAGATAAAATGTTTCAAAATATTTAAATACTAATTATTATTAAAATCTATCTTCTGACGAACTATAAAATTTTGACATTATAAAATAATTTTATGAGTTAATATTTTTCACATCATAAATATTAGAAAATTTGTTATTGGTTACCAATGAAGTTGAATCTTCATAAATACCACACTAACTAAAATATATTTTTTATTTTGTTTACGTTAATTATTTGACATTGATTGTTAACTTAATTATTAAAAAAATAATGATTTTATGTATTATTCCCAAAATATTTGAAATATGAGAAACCAATATAATAAATCAAACAAAAAAATTCCAACTCAAAAAATAATTATGATTTAGTATATTCCTAACACGTGATGTTTTTTCAATCCCTAAAATATCCTTTAACCCTTGCCCACATCATATTGGTTAACATTAATTTTTTAATGAAAATAAAAGCAAAAAAAAAACCAAAATTAATTTTAAACCACATTATAAGTTGGAGATGAATTAATTTAATTTTGGAGTTAATTATTTTATGTACTATATGTGTGTGTGTGTGTGTGTGTGTGTGTGTGTGTGTGTATTTAAATATAGATGTATCTATACACACACACACACACACACACACATATACATACAAAATATTTATACACGAATATAAATATATGTATAGACATATATGCATATATAAGTGTGTGCATGATTATCCAAATAAAAAAAAAATCTCAAATTTTAAAATTAAAAAAATCTATGCGAGAATAATACTAAGATGATTGATCACCTGAGAAGTCCTTATATTATATGTATATATTGAATATAACGCATTGATATGATGACAAATATATTCATTCAAGAGTAGTAAATCTCAAGTTCATGACTCATCAAATATAATCTCTTTGACTATTACATGCATATATTGATTAAAAATATTTTTTTAACAAAAAAAATTCTATAATACTTAATTAATTAATTTATTTTCATAGTTAATTTAAAAATTATTCTCCTCTCGGTGGTCTCAAATTTACATCAAGTCATTTTTTTAATTATATTTTTTTCTTTGTAATTTTAATTTTTTGAATAAAGTACTATTGATATAATTATTATCATGACGATAAATAATTTCTAAACATTAGGTTACGAGATGTAATATCCAAAATATCAACATTGTAGTCCGCACTGAAAATAAGATATACATTACAATTTAATTATAATTATTTTATTTTATTTAGATTAATGCCTAATATATATATATATATATATATATATATATACTTCTCTGCTTCTTTTACTTCCAATCCAATCTTACATTTAATAGTATGAATATATTTTAACATGATTATAAATAAAAATTCTGGAGATGTTTAAAAAATTCAATACAATTTATATAATAAAAAAAAATATACATGTAAAAGTATCAATAGTATTTACCACCTTAAAAAGAACAAGGCATTATATCACATTTTGATTCAACTTAATTATAAAGTCTTTGAAACTAGAGCAATTTCATATTTATTAACTCTATTTTATTTATCACAATGAGTTTAAAAGAAAAGATATGACAAAATTGATTATTATTATAAATTTTTAAATTAAATTTTTTGAGGATCATAAAATAATTAATTTATGTAGACATACTTCTAGATTGTTCATAATAAAATTTCTAAATATCCAGTAGAAATGACATAATCAAAAATTTTAAATTAAAAAACATAATTATTAATTAATAAACTTATGATTAAATTAGAATGGTACATACGATATTCAACATCTAGACTAGTAGTAGCAACAAATCATTCACATATCTCATCGATCACTATATAGATTCTAATTAAAAACTAAATAAAAAAATTAAAATTTTTTGAGATATTTCATCCTCATGATGGCCCTACAAAATATGAGTGTCTGACAGATTATAATAAAAATAAAATTTTAAGTATTATATTTTAATAACTCTTCAAATAATAGTATGATCATTTATATATTTGTCAAAACTATTAGAGTTAAGTCATTAAGTAATATTTTTCACATTAAATATATATATCATGTAATTAACTTAATAGTACGAATGAAAATAAAATTTATTTCTCATATTACAAAACATAAAAAATTCACAAAAATATATTATGATACTTAACAGACAACATATATTTCATACTCAATATTTGTTAGTAGCCCTAAAAAAATTTTAAATGATTATGAGTGTTGAACTTATTATTGATGATTCAGACTGAAAAACATAAATTTTATTTTTGAAATTTCTAATTTTTTTTATAATACGAAAAATATATATTCATATGTATACACTCTCACCACTTGCATTGGACTTAGGTATATATACATTATTAGTAGTATATTTAGGATGCATAAAAGACTTCTTAATTTCAGTATCATAACTATTAAAATGAAAACTAATTATTTAAAATATGAATCCTTCATTCTATCTTTTTATTTTTTTAATTATCTATATGAATCATAAGATTAAAATAAAATGATAAAAAAATTTTAAATACATATTTATATGTATGCATTAAGCAGAGAACATGATTAGATTCAGAAAAAATATCTAATATATTTACATATTACGATACTACGTATAGTGGTTATGAGTATACTCCAATTATGAATATGAATACTATATTAGAAGATGATGCATTTTATATTTAGTTAGTAAGGAATAAATAACAAGATGATCTATCAAATAGGAACGAATTATTTCAATACTTAGATATTGTTTACTACTCAATTTTATCACATTATAATTATAAGAATTTAACTATATTGCGTTAATAAATATCATATGAATTCATCTTTAATTTAATATTTAAGATAATATATGATCTACCAACCTCTTTAATCTCTAACATATCATCAAATCTTACTTTTTCTACAACTATGAATATTATTTAAAATAAGATATCTAAACTACAACTATATATCATAAAAGCACTTTAAAGCTTAAAAAACTAAGAAAATTCAAAGATATCACATAATAACATTGAGAATTTAAATTTTGAATTAAGTAAAATGAAAAGACTACCTTGAGATTCAAACATGATGATCCGATACATGCTATTGATGTAGATTGATCATAATTCACAATTATTAGACTTATTTACTCATATGACTGAAATGAAATATATTTATGTGTATTTAATTTACTGGTAAAGAAATACAAATTTTTATATTTTTAAACTTAGTATTTTTTATTTATCATATGATACCATGTCAAGAAATTAAAAAACAAAATACATGTATATTTTTTTATTGAATAATGATATTATGAATTAAATTTATTTTAATTTACATTACAATACATTTTGTAATTATAAAAAATAAAAACAAATTTAAATATTTCAATTTTCATGCTATTAGTTACAATGCTCGTGCGTTGTCAATGGCCAATGGCCACCAGGCTGAGCCTCAGCACTACCCCATGGCCTCTCAACCATGCACCTTGCATGCTACCATAGTGCCATTAGCCTAAGCCACCTGGCCAATGTCTATCCATGCCAATCTAGGGCAGAAGCAGCATGACTCAACAAGCCCAATTCATTAGGGCATGCAATAAGGCTATGTTGAGAAACCAAAATTTTGTGCCTTGTCTAGCATAGAATAGTGGCTCGATTGAGCAACCAAAGTTTGGGTCGTATCACCATGGCACGACCAGTTTGACATTTCTAATTCTAATTAAAATTATTTCTATAAATTAAATTACAAATAAAGTACTTGAGATATCAAAAATATTTTCTTGGTATAAAAATAAAAATAAGACGCTCAAATAATACGACGTTTCTTTCTCCGAAAAGATATACTTTGATTATTTAATCAAATCTTAATATGTCAAAATATATACCTATTGACTTAGAAGTGTCAAACTGGCCGGCCCAGCCCACCAAGGGCACGGTACGGTTCAATCGTGCCCAGCAGGCTACAGTGTCGTGCCCCGGCCTATCGTGTAGTGCCGACACATGAGCACAGCACGCGTGACCACACATCGAATATGATCAATACGAACTGATGCCCGATAGGTGAGGTTCGCCGATCCCCAAAAAAAGCGAAGACGAACGGTGGCGTGCCGTCGAAACCCTAATTTTTAAAAAAAATTAAGATTTTGTCCGACCCAAACAAAGTCGGCCCATTTGTCACCTCTATACTGACTCACCACTTGAGCCATGTAAAAACTTATCTATAAATAATAATTCGCCAATAAACTCCACTAGACATAAATTGATCGAAAAAAAAGCTAAACTATATGATATGGTTATATATTACACATAAAATAATAAAAAAAATATGTCATATATTACACATAATATCAATATAGTTAATCATTTTCTAGATATATCAAATGAGATGGTAGCTAAAGTCAGACTCACAGCCCAAGTCGTGCCAAGCCATGCAATGTAGGGCAAAATGACCTAAGTGTCAGCACAATGCATGACGCTTGGACTACAAACACCAATTCATGTTGTATTTATTAAAAATAGATACATGAAACCCACATTTATATTTATGTTGTATTTTATTAAATGAGGCATAAGTGTATGTGCCCATTTAAAAAAAAAGCATTGTCTTTGCAACAACCATGATCCAACAATAACTATATTGTTGGATTTCAATATAGTTATTGATGTGCATGTGCATGTGCATGTGCATGTGCCCATTAATGTGCATGCGACATCAATGTCTTGTCTGATTTAGAATAATAAAATAAGAAATATATTTTTTTAAAATAAATAAAATAGTAATTATTGGATTCCAATCTGTCAATTGTTGAATATATTAAAAAAAATTATCAATAAACAAGTTAACATTTAAAATTTGTTACAATGAAATTATGTTGTATTCCTTTCAAATCTCAAATTCTCAACAGATACAAATTTTATAAATTACAAGCAATGATATTATTTGTATTTTTTAAATATTTGCTATAATATTATATAAAATATAATTGCATAAAATAATATTGACGGACAAATCTTACAATTTAGGACGTCAAATTATTAACTTTGAATTTGAGTCAAGATTTTTGCAATGAACAAACAATTTTTTTTTAATTATTTTTTTTCTACATAAATTTAGAAATAAAAACAAATTATGTCTACCTCAAAAACTTAGTAAAACTTAAATGAAAAAAAAATAGTTGTAAAAAGCATTATAAAAATAAAGCAGGCATTAATTTAGACAATAATCCAACCAAAAGGTTCGAGGCTATAATATTTCTCAGCCATAGGTCAGCCTCAATTTTAACCCCTAAAAACATAAGAACAAATGAATATCTTTAGTACAGACTCACTTGAAGATAAAAATAAAAATTCTAAAATTGTTAACAAATATTTTACATAATAATATAATAAAAAAATATATACTTATAATTATATTGATAAATTAGGCATCTTAAAAGACATGTCAAAAAAATATTAAAAAATATAACATATTGGATATCAAGTAAATAGAGTTAAATAGTTGGGTCATTGAATTTAGATTAATTTTAAGTTTCGTGATCTATTTTACTTATCCTCATGATTTTGCAAGGAAATACATGACTAAATATATTGCCAACAAGAATCTTTCACTTAGATTTTTAGAATATCCTAAAATAATTTATGTAATACAAAAAAATACTTCCATTCAACCTATTATAGAATTCATGTGATGACATATAGGAATAATATAATAAAAAAATTATAAAATAAAAAATAATAATTATTAATAAATTTAGAACATAAATAAATGTGATTACAAATATATCTAATATTTAGACTAATCATGATAATAATACTCACTTGTATCACCGTTCACTTTATTGATTCAAATTAAAAATTATAAAAAAAAATATTAGTATTTCATAAGATTCTCCATCTTAATGATAATCTTGCCTTACATGTGTGTTTATCAAGAATTTTTAGAAAATATGAAATACAAAATATAATATTTAAAATAATATTTGATAACACATTGAATAACAATATTGCAATAAATATTTTTATAAAAATTATTATATATAATCCCTTAACTAAGATTTTTTATGTTAGGAATATATATCATTTAATAAACCTAATAATATATGTTGACTTAAATTATTTTCCTTTCATTAGAATAAATATATAATATATTAAAATATATTAGGACATTTGAAAAATTATAAAATATTTAAATATTATACCGATATGTGTTCCTCAGTATTCGCTCCAACAATATACATTTCACTCAGTTGCATTGCAACATAAATTATCTTTAACCGATATAAATGAACATCAATATTTTAATGATATGACTATTGAAATAAAAAAAAATCTATAAATAATAAAATCAATCTCAATTGATATCCCTATGCTACAATGTTACAAGTGTTCATCTTAAATAATCTTTAAACGTAAATGAACCACCATATGTAAAATATTTACATATATATATATATATACACTAAGAAGCATGGATATGGACACGGACAAGAAGATACGATACAGTAGGATACGGAGACACGATAAATTCTAAAAAACTAGGATACGAATACGGCTAGGATACGACATGATAAAAAAAATAAAAATAAAAATTATTAATTATAAATATTAGATATTTTATAAAATTCATTAAATTAAAATATTTTATTATATAAAATAAATAAATATTGTTTATTTTATAAAATAAAAATATTTTATTTAATTTTATTAAAATATTTTATTTTATATTATAAAAATATTTTATTTTATGCTACATCCCCACACAAATAAGCGCACCCCTGCCTCTCCCCTCAAATCGCTCCGCCCCTGCCTCTCCCCTCAAATTGTGCCGCCCCTGCCTCTCCCCTCATATCGCGCCGCCTCTGCCTCTCCCCTCAAATCGTGCCGCCCCTGCCTCTCCCCTCAAATCACGCTGCCCCTGCCTCTCCCCTCAAATCGCGTCGCCCCTTCCTCTCCCCTCAAATCGCGCCGCCCCTTCCTCTCCTCTCAAATCGCGCCGCCCCTTCCTCTCCCCTCAAATCGCGCCGCCCCTTCCTCTCCCCTCAAATTGCGCCTGCTCCTGCCTCTACCTCAAATCGCGCCTGCTCCTGCATCTACCTCAAATCGCGCCTGCTCCTGCATCTACCTCAAATCGTGCCTGCTCCCAGCCTCACCCTCAAATCGCAGCCGCCCCCTACCTCACCCTCAAATCGCAGCCGCCCCCTACCTCACCCTCAAATCACGCCCGCCCCCTGCCAGTGGCCAACGTCGCCCATGCGGCAACGTTGGCCACCCGACATCGTTGGACGTCAGGCACTATAGACATGGATACTGCTGCCGATGCAACCATCCGATACACCACGTGGCATATCGGATACAGATTATGCAATGATACGCCACGTGACGTATCGGACACATATCCGTGCCGTGTCCGTGCCGTGTCTACGTGTCCAGGTGTTGGACATGTGGACACGGATGTAGGGAGCCGTATCCGTGCTTCCTTGTATATATATATATATATTATTTTTGATCTAATCTCAATAGATACTTCTTTCTATGTTTAGCTCATTAAATTAATGTAAGAAAACATAAAGAAAGACAAATATAATTTCAAATGTTATTGATAACTATGTTTTAGTGAAAGAAGTTCAAAGGCAGACTCATTCTTCTTCTAATATACTTGAAATATAATTATTCCTTTAAACAATTTTGATTTCATCAAAGAATAACAATCAATTGCTAAGAAAGATTAACTAGCACATGTTTTTACCAAAACCCTAAAAAATCATAGCTAAATTCTTTTACTCTCAGACTTGGTATGTAAGATATTTATATATCAACTATAGAGAAAGCAAACATATTATCATATTGATATATTTAAATGCATAATTATATAAAAATGCTCATGAAGTATAAGAGTCTCACCGTAAGATTCTCATGTGTGGGTATTATTATAGCCATTAAATAATTATATATATAATTAATATATTTTGATATTTTTATATATTAAAATGAATTAACTAGTAAATATGTTGAGGTAAATAAGTTCTTAGACATTTAGTATTCTTCCCACTAGGTGCTCAGATTGCATTGGTTACCAATTGACTTTAGTGGAAGCATACATGTTTGAGCTTGATTTTATCAGTCATGATTGTTTAGAAACAATATCACCATTTTTATCTAAAGATCTACAGGAAAAAGAAAACAGAACTCACCAGTACCCTTCTCGATCCAAGGAGAAACTATAATTGTAGGAACCCTAACACCCAACCGATCAAATGGGAAATAAAATGGCTCAGGCCCGATGATACCATCTGGATTGGGCACCCCGCTCACAGGGGTTGGCACGTGATCATAAAACCCACCATGTTCATCATACGTAATCAAGAGTGCAGACTCCTTCCACTGCGGGCTAGCCCTCAATGCCTCATACACCTCCTTCACAAATTTCTGGCCAATCGCAACATCATGAGATGGGTGATCATCATTTGCTGGAAACAGCTCTGCATCAAAATAACGCTGCTCCACTACCACATAGTTGGGCAACTTGCCCAATCTCGCATGCAACTTGAAATCCAGTTCATATTTATGAAGCTTCCCGACATGTTTCAGTTTCCTCAACGACTTAAAGAAGAGGCTAGCTGGAATATTCTGGTAATATACGCCAAACGTAAGCCCGTTCTCGTCGAGAGAATCAAAGATTGTCTTCTGTGGAAACCCATGAATCAGGTCTTTGCGCACGTTGCTTGTTGCACCATGTGAGGTCGCAGAGTGCACGTAAAAACGGTTTGGCTGTGTGGACGTGGGCACCGATGCAAACCACTTGTCGAAAATGGCATATTCATTCGCCAATGCGGTATAAACCGGCAAACGGCGCGGCTTGAACCCGCTCATGACGATGCTCGGCATTGGGTCGCTCATGCTTGCCGCTTGCTGTGCAAACCCATTCATCGGGGCTGGGTTCTCGAAGCTATCGTTAGACCCGAATATTTGTTCTCGGATTGCTTGGAAAGAGTGACCAGGGTCAGAATCTATGAAAAGCGCGTCGTCTGATACGAATATTTCCTCGGAGTTGGGATCGGAAACGGAAATCCTGTTGGATTCGGTTCCTGTAAGACCATCGATTTCGGGTCGCAGCGACTTAAGCCAGCCCAGCACGTGGTCGAACGAGCGGTTCTCCATTACTATGACCACTATAGTTTTAATCGGTCCTTTGACTTTCTCTGCGTGTCTCTTGTGCCAATTACCAGATACCAGACATTGAGAAGAAATTATCATATAGAACACTATGGTAACGAACAGAGATGAATGCAGGAGAGCCATTTGCGGTGACCGGAACGGAAGAGAAGTTATCTTAGCGGGAGGATGACGATAAGAGTGTATCAGTGCTAGCAACGTGGGTGGCACTGGAAGGCATTGTGGCTGGTGGAAGGCGTGTCGATCGAAGCGATCCGTATCCGTCCCCTTCCAGGATCATTCGTTGATTGCTTCTGCTGTTAGGAATTTTTTTACAAGGAAAAGTAACTAGACATTTAAAAAATTGAAAATAAAAAACGAATGAGGAGACAAGAAAATTAAATTAAAAATATTTAAAACAAAACACTTCAAATTGAAAATCATGAATATTTAGGAATATTTATGTTTTGGTGTACAAAATTTTTTATAATAAAAAAAATACACATGATTTATTAAATAATTAATTTTTGGAGCAGTGACATTCATTAACCTAATTTTATCCTCTAAAATTTAGAAAAGTAAAATAAAATTTGATTTAATTATTTAATTAATTATTTAATGCTATAAAATAAAAATTTAGAAAAATAATTATTAATTATCACGTGAGAAGCAAATTAAATATTTATATATAAATAAAAAATAAATAAAAATACATATACAAGTATACATAAATATATGTAGATATAAAAACATGGAGAATTGTGATTCGGGGTGCTCCCCCCGAAATATTAAAATAATTGAAACTCATCTTTTAATATTTCATAAAAAATGACATCAAATTAAAATAAATTAAAATTCAGGGCACTCCAATACATTAATCTTGAATAATTAATTCATGTGCTTCTCTATGTGTTAGAATGAATTAAATCTGAGTACCTATAAATTTCTTACATGCTCCAAGATAAAGCACATGTTTTTGTTCTTATGTTTTTTATGTCAACCCAAAAGTTAAGGGAGATTTGTGATTGATGTACCAAATATAAAATATTTGATTTTTAGTATACCAAATTTTTCATTATAAAAAAAGTATATCCGATTCTAAAAAAATTAAGTTTTATTGAATTAAAATTCATCAAATTGATTTTGATCCCAAAATTTATAAAATAAAATTTTATTATTTGGAAGTTGGAACACTAATGATAGAAAGCAAGAAATCTCATAATTCAATAGAATGGACATTGATGAAATTCAAACATATTCCCTCCGCCTATAAAAACAACAACAAACAAATCATTCACACCATTTTTTTTCTAAAATTTAGCAAGTCGAAATACTTATATACAAAAAAAAATATTATAAATATATAAATATACATGAATTTACATAAATGTATGTAGATGTGTGTGTGTGTGTGTGTGTGTGTGTGTGTGTGTGTGTGTAAATATATATATATATAACTATCTATCACTATAAGAAAAAGCTAATTAGAAATGGAAAATAGAGAATCAATTCTATTTCTAAAATTAAGAACGGAATTGAAATGGATTAGAAATTAAAAAATCATTTAAAAAAAATTAGAAATGGAAAAATAATCTATAACTATTAAAAGGTAGTGATTATTTCATATTATATTGAAATGGAATTAGAAATGAAAGTAGAGATAAAAATTAAAATTGTTTCACCTTCTGTCACTAATATGACGAAATGTCATGGGAGGATTAGCTCGCATGACATTTAACTATAGAAAATGATAAGTTATCTAAAACTTATGATGTAAATGAATTCTGTTCAATTAGTTTAGAAATAGATTGCTAATCCCCTTCTAAATTTAGTGATGGAAATTAATTCCATCGCTAAATTTAAAATAACATGAGAGTATGTTGTTGTTAGAGTTTTAAAATTTTGGTGATCAAATTTAATTCCGTCACTACTTTAAAAAATGGGAACTCATTCCATTGCTATTTTACTTTAATTATATTTTTGAAGAACACTTTGTCCATTCAAAAAAATCTTAGGGTTTGGTCTAAATTTCCTCTGATCTTTTATCTCACATCCTCGAAATTGAGCTTGTTTTCTTCTATTTTGTGTTCATCATCATACTCATCTATCATTGAGGTATTCAATTTTGTGTTTTTATTTTCATCGTATATATTATCATTGAGATATGTAAGTTTTGTGCCTTATATTGTTACCTAAAGTTTTTGTTTTTTTTTTTTAAATATTTTCATAGATTATCTCTTCTTGTTTTCTTCAATTTTTATCATCCTAATTATTATAATTTCACTTTTTTATTTTTTAACACACTTAATAATGAGGATCAAGTATTCCTTATCTGATTTGTTCACTATTTAGGTGACCTATTTAACTATTTAATTGAAATTATATGTATTAAAATTTTGAAGGATGAAACATAATAACAATTAATAACAAAAAAAAGTAAGAACCTCAATTCAAGATTGAGAGAGTTGCTTGATCTACACTTCACTGAATATAGAATTGAATAAAAAATACCTCCCATTACTTGATATTTTAAACAAAATGAATATTATATGTCACAGTTGGGAGATGACTATTTATAATACATGCTTTATATAGATTTGTTAAGATCCCTATTAATTTGTTGATTTTCTTCATGGCTAGTTGACATTTGTTGTTGTGTTTTCATTGGCATATTGATATGCATTGGCATTGCAAATTTTTGGTTGATTTCTAATATATAAAATGCTTTTGTCAATATAGTTACTACATATTTTAAATTTTAAAAGATCTCAATTATTATATAGCCTAAATTCCTTGAGATTAAAGAAACATATGAGCATGTAATACCATTGGAATATAAGATATTAGGATTCATGTTAACATTTTTTTAATGGTTTAATTAACCCCAGATATAATAGAATCTCAAAATATTCATTTTATTAACCCCAAAAGAGTAATTACTTAATTTCATTATAGATCACTATTTTCACACATTTGAAAAGTGGATCTCTTATCCTCGATATATTTTTATATTGTGATCTTTCATATATAAACTAAATTGAAAAAAAAAAACATACTAGCGCATACACAACTTTTTCATTTGTACTTATATTTTGAGATTTCATCATTTATAGATAAATATAAAATATTTAGTTTTATGCATATGAGAATAATATAACTGAAGACGATTGATAAATATATAAAAGAATAATGCAACTCCATTATCTTATTTTAATGCAAGCTTACCTATTAATGATGTGACTACAAAAGTTTTATGATATTTATATAATGTCAAAAATATATTACTATAACTTTATTATAAATAAGTCATTATTTATATTATTATAATTCAAAATACATTGGTATTATGTGATATAAGAATATAAAATAGTATGTGAACTTATCATCAATTGATGAATATTAGATTAAAAGATGGATTTTTGACTATAAAGTTTGTAGAGGGAGGATTGATGAGTTTATTGGATTTACTGAAAACACCCTGAATTTAAGGATAAAATAAAAATAAGATGCTCATATAATGATCGTAAATGTCAGAAACAAAGTTTCCAAGAGGTGGACACTATAAGATATCATATTGCAAAAAAAATATAGATTTGTTAGTGAGTATAATATTTGGTATAAACATGGAGAAATAGTTTTGTCATAAACAACAAAATATTATGTACATAGAAGTGTCGATTCAAATATTGCAATGGAATATGTCAATCTCAATGATGTATGTGAAGTAATATTGAAGAATGATATTGATCCTTCTTTCAATCCGGATGTCGCTGATAATATCTCAAAATCATCAGCAAAATAATTTTATGAAATGCTCAAAGCATCCGAAGAAGAGATTTGAACAAATAATTTATATGGCCACTCAAAGTTATCTATAGTGGCCAAACTTTTAAATTTCAAAGCAAAATATCATTTTTTAGAAAAGTGTTTTGATGACACGTGCAAGTTATTATCTGAATTGTTATCAAAGAATAATATCATAACAGATAGCTTTTACAACAGAAAGAAATTAATGTGAGGTTTGAATTTACATATAAAAAAACATTGATACATTAATGGTTGTATGATATATTTGGGTGAAGATAGTGAAATAATTACTTTTAATTTATGTAATTATTCTCGGTACAAAAGACATTTTACATGAAAAATGTAGAAAACTAATATTTCTCATAAGAAGATGCATTACTTCTCAATGACTCATCATCTATAAAGATTACTTTTATATCTAGCAACTACTAATGACATGAATTGCCACGACGAGCTTATTACACAATATAATTTATCTCTATTGATGTGTATGAAAGATAAGTACATATTTTTGTGTGTTATTATGACCAGTTTGAGAAACCCAAAAAAAATTGGATGTTTTTTTTGCAACCCTATTTACCAAGCTAAAAAAATTGGTGGGAGCATGGTGTCAAAACACATAACATATCTAGAAAGCAAAACTTTCAAATGTGAGCAGCACTTACATGGACTATATGTGATTTTTCAACATATTCAATATTGTTAGAATAGAGTACTATAGGAAAAGTAGCTTGTCCTTTTTGCATGTAGGACTCTGATATATTTTCTATTAGCAAAGGAGGAAAGACTTATTAGTTTGATAATCACTGTGAGTTCTTACATAAGGAATAACTAGTTCAGATGAATATTAAGGAATTTAGGAAAGGCCAAATAATTATAAAAGGGGTGCCTCATTTGTGCTCAGGTGCTGGAATATTAGAAGCAATTAAAAGATACGAGTTTAAAAATATTACAGATGTTGATATAGATTGCTTTAATACATAAATTTTAAAGAATTATCATTGTGGTCGGAAGAAATCAAATAACATTTGGGATTTTCCTTATTGAAAAATCAACTTAATTAGGCACACCTTAGATATGATGGACATTTAGAACTTTTTGAAAATATTTTTAATACTATCACGAGTGTGGAAGGAAAAAGAAAAGACAATGTCAAATCAACATAGGATTTGAAAGAGTTCTGTTCACATCCATAATTATATAAGAATGATTCAATGGATAAAATTTTAAGACATGTTATAGTTATGACAATGATACAAAGAAAGCTTTCTGAAAATGGCTGATAGAGCTTAGGTTCTCTAATGGATATCCATCAATCATGGGTAGATGTGTTGATATGAAGAAGCATAAGTTATCTGAGATGAAAATTCATGATTACCATGTGTTTATGTATAGACTAATACCTAAAGTATTCTATGAATTACTTCTCAGAAAATATTTTTAAAGTATTGATTAAAATAAGTATATTTTTAAGAATCTCACTTGTGATATCATAACAAAGAAAGACATGTAGCAATTATAAAATGACATGCCCATAATTATATGCAAACTTGAGTACATTTTTTCCTAGCTTCTTCGACTTCATATAACATCTTGTGATCCACTTATCTTATGAATCTATGATAGTAGGCATTGTGCAATATAAATGAATGTATTCATTTGAGAAATTGTATAATTTTCATTTGTTTATCTAAAAATATAAATATATCCAATGAATTAATTTTATTTTATTGAAGATATTTTTCAGATATTTTAGAAAATTGAAAAATAATATTTGAAATAAAGCCAAAGTTGGAGGATCAAAATACAATGCCTACTTGGTTGAAGAATCTTTGGCATTTTGTGGGCACTACTTTCAACCACAAGTATATAATTCACCTAACAAAATATCACCAAATAATGAATATGGTATGAAGGATGGAGCTAAAAAAAGACATGATTTCCATTTTCACTTATGCCTATGCGGGTCAATCAATTGGAAGAGCAAAAACAAGATATTTTTAGGATGACAAATAGTATCATACTATGCACACATATGTCTTGTTGAACTATGAGGGAGTTATATCTTATATTGAGTAAGATTTATAATCATTTTACATTGTCATATCTTTGTCATGTCATGTGATGTACCTTTTTAAATATTCAAAATAATTTCAATTTTATTTTCATTGAATTTATGCTAAGGAATTAAGGAAAAAAGAATCAAATGTTGATGATGCTTCCATTGATGTAAAGTTTAACAAATATTTTATATTTTGGTTTGAAAAGTTAGTATATAATATATCATTATTGATTCTAAAATATAATGTGCAATATTATATAAATATGATTTTATTTTATTTTATTTTTTAGGTATATTTTACGTCATCAAATATATATAATAGAAAAATAAAGGATATTGCAAAAGGGTTATTAAAAAGTTTACAAATGTATCTCATACATTATGTAAATGGATACAAATTTCACACTTTGAAACTTTTGTTCAAATTGAGCTATATTAAACAGTGATGTATGCATCAGGAGGTCTAACTCTATTACATGTAATATTGAATTCAATGGTTGATTGATTAAAATTCTACACGCAGAGTATCCTGCTTTACCAATTAAAAGTACAATTCAATTTTTTTATACGACAATGTAGTATAACCTATAGGACTAATCCATAAATACAACTTTGAGGATATTCACCATAAGAAATATTATCATTAGTATAAGCCATTTATTATTGTAGTGCAAGCAGAATAAGTATGTTACACCACCTATCTAACCACAAGAAGAAATATTTGTGACTAGTTTACTATATGTGAAATAAAACCTAGATTAGTTATAAGAATTCTTAAAAAGGATGTTATTGTCACACCATCACAAATACATATATTTCAAAAAATAATGTGGAACTCCATCAAATAAATATTTTGGCAGATAATAGGCTTGAAATATTATTTGGTAATGATAGAAACTATTTGGACATTGATGATGCCCATGATGAGAAAGAATTAATTGCACAATCAGATGAAGATGAATTAGATGTGTCAAATGGGTTGGGCCGGGCTTCTCATTAAAAATATATTTTGGATATTATGTATTTTGGTTTGTTTATTTTTTTGTTGGTTTTGATTTATTTTAAATGAGAGTTTGTGCTCTCATTTAAAATATATCTATTTCAATAAATAACAAAACAATTAATTTTTTGAGATTATAAAAATGCGTGGGCATAAAGAAACGAGAACGGGCAAAACTTGTGCTAAAATGAAAACAGAAAGTCTCAAGAACCATGTGTTTGCTTCGTGAGTGCCTGAACATCTTGAAACATGGGATAATTCCCATGTTTCCATGAAGACTCGAGACATTAATTGTGCATGTTGTGTGCTAATAATCTTATGTGCATAATTTTGTGAAGAGAAAGTACCTGTGATCTAATGATCCTGTGTTTGCTTGTGTGTGTAAATAATGAATAGTGTGTGTGTGTGTGTGTGTGTGTGTGTGTTTGTGTGTGTGCGCGTAAACAGTGAAAAGAGAGCGTGTTTTAAGAGGGATGTGTGCATGAAAATAAAATAGGAATACTTGGATTCCCATTTTGTGCATACTTGTATTAAGAAAAATAAAAATTATATCCATTTTTATTTTACATACTACTCAAGACTTTTATATTACTTTTCTGAAACTTTTATTAAATAATACATAACTAATTAGATGTCCTAGAAATATTTAATAACCATATTTAACTCTAATTTTCTATTTATGTTTAACAGGATATTAGATTCTTGTGAAGTTTGTATCTAGTCTCTGTAGAGTTCATATGCTATTCTGAAAAAAATGTGATTATATTATGCTTGCGTTGTGTTCATATTGTGCATGTGCTATGATTGTAATGTAATAGGAGTGCTCAAATTTCTTATAAAAATGGGTCCGGAATCAAAAATATTATTCTACAAGTATTTTCAAATATTTTACATGTCATTTGATCTTTAATAATTTGGACATTGGGACTTTATTTATGCATAAATATTCTGCTAATTTTGAGGGTAAAATATTTATTGTGATATATGTTATTTATGATGTTTATTTATATAATTTACATCATAAGTAAAAAAGTGTGTGTGTGTGTGTTGGATAGTTTGCAATATATTTATTTACCTAGATTGATAAAAAAATTTGATAACTCAAATTTTTTTTTTCCGTTTGGTATTTTTGGATAAAATTTTCTAAATAAAATTGAACAATTTATAAAAACCAAAAACATAAAATTGACCTAAAAATTAAACCAAGAATTAGTTCCATAGTTATATTTTGTTTTCAAACAATATCTATGTTGGTCCCCAACATAATTGTTAACAAAAGAATAAACTTAGCAAAATTAGTGTGAATTAAAAAAATTAAAACAAATATGTATTTTATAATTTTCCTGTCTCATAAAACTAATTCGCATATCTACACATGTTTATGCTTGTTGGAGTAATGTTCTATTGGGTTTGCCACACAACCATGGTTTGGGTAGGCCACACACTTTTTTTAATTAAATGATTTTATTTACTTATTTGCATGGTTTAAATATTAAAATGGTTTGGAGCGTAACTCTTTTATAATATAATTTTATTTAATTAAAATATGGACTATTGATGGAAAGTGGTCCTAATAAATTTTAAAAAATATATATATAAAGAAAAAAATCTTATTCTTTTTCTTATATACAAGGGTGGTTTTTTTAATATTAGAAGAGATGGGGCACCAAATTTTTTAGATAAAAAAATGAGGTTGAGCTTTATCTTATTTCATCAAGCGTTGAGGGGTTCATGCATAATGAAAGATAAAGATTTCATGACACACATGGAATACCCTTTAGTTTTGAGTGAGGGGACCAGCCGTTCTTTCATAAATGAAATGGGATGAGCCCATTTCATTGCTTTTAAGTGTAGAAACAATCGCACATATAGGAGGCTCAACTTTCATTCACCAGAAAAATAAAAGTGGGAAATATGTTTTGGGGTATTTCTTTAGAAATTTTTAAAAATTAGAAACTAAACTTTTAATATTTAAAAAAAAAAGTCAAAATAATAAATAAATTAAAAAAAATAAGTACTCAAACTCGTAAGTCCTAAACTATCCTCACCCCTCTTCCCTACCCCTCGCACTCACCCACTTCCTTGCCCTCGCCCCTCACCCCTACCCCTCTCCCCTCGCCATTGCATGTATTCCCTCGCACCTCGCCTGTCTAGAAATACAGGCGAGGGCGAGGGAGAGTGTGAGGGGCAGGGAAAAGGGGCGAGGGTAGTTTAGGACTTATGAATTTGAGTGACATTATTTTTAATTTATTTATAGTTTTATGTTTTTTTTAAATATTAATTGTTTAGTTTATAATTTTTTAAAAGTTTTGGGAAAACACCCCAAAACATAATTCCCTCAAAATAAAATAGGATTGTCCCATTTTTACATAAGAGGGCAATCATGTCTCCTCATTTCAGGAAGGTTTCGAAAAAGGATCATGTAAGAATTATATGATGCTTCATACGGATGATGATCAAATGTGAACATGTTGTGCTTGTGACTCAAAATTACATCAGAAACACAAACTAGAATTTCCAAGTATTTCATTATAATTTATTTGCTTAAATTATGACTTGAATATAATTGTAATCGAAATAATTTATTTGGCGATATTTTAATTTTGTTTGTGTTTATATTCTGCAAAGGAGTAGAATATGTTGTGAGTTTATATTCTAGCAAGGTTTTGGCAGAATATAAATTAATTGTTTGTGTATATATTCTATTAAAATTTGGGCAGAATATTCCGCATATTTGGGTAGAATATTATCTGACTATATATTTTCAGAGTAAAATATAATTTCTATATGATAGATAATAAAATTTTAATTTAAAAGATTAAATTTGGATATTTTGTTTTTAATATTTTTGGTTTTGAAAAGTTGAAAAACATATTCAAAATATAATTATGTTAAATTAAATGTCATTATTTTAAATTAAAAGCAAACATAATTTTAATTTAAAATGACAAAAACTATATTTTTAAAACTAAAAATATGGTATGCTCTACTATATTTGAACAGTTGAAAAATGTAACTTAAAAAATATACTTGCAAATAAAAAATTAATTAACCTATTTATTGGACTAAAAAACAATTATGAAATTATTCTTGATTTTTGGGATTAATCTCAATTTAACCTAATAAGTAGTATTATAGCATATTAATTAATTTGTAGGCTCCCAACACTCACTATATGAGCAATATCATGTCATGTGCACACTATGAGATACATGAGTCTCCTGACATCACTAGAATAAGAAAACCTAGATATTTGTTCCTTATCAGGTTCAGATTGAGGATATAACTTAAATGATATATGAAGGTTGGATGCATATGTCTTGGACAAAGGTTGACAGGAAGCCATTCCAAATCTAAAAAATTTTTTGAAATATATTATTCTTATGATAGAAATAATTTTTTTTAGTTCTATCTCTGAATATTTTTATGCCTAGAATTCTCTTTGACCCTCCGAAAATTTTCATATCAAAATCACAACTAAGAAGATTCTTCAGTTCCTCAATGTCAGATTTATTGCTGAAAACAATAAGCATATAATCTACATACAATAGCAAGTAGATATATGGTTCATCTTTTAGTCTTCTAAAATAAACACAATAGTCATGGTCACACCTACTGAATTCATGACAAGTCATGAAACCATCAATTTTCTTGTACCATAGATGAGGAGACTGTTTAAGTCCATAAAGGGACTCCATAAGCTTTCACACATCGATTTTTTTCTCCTTATGCTGGCTCATTAATACTCAAGTTCTATGAAGGAAAATAGTTTTGACATATAATTACTCAAGTTCAAGATAATGATGTGACATTAATACTAGAAGCACCATAATTGACGTATGTTTGACTATAGAAGAGAATATCTCACTATAATCAACACATTCTTTATGACTGGACCGATATACAATTAGACGCGCCTTGAATTTTATACCACCAATAACTGAGGTATCTTCTTTCTTCTTCAAAACCCATTTGCAAAAAATTATCTTTCTCCCCTTTAGTTTAGGTATAACAACTTAAGTTTCATTCTTATGATGAGATTCAATCTTTTCATCATGACAACTAACTATGACTTGGATTCAGAACATTTAACAACATTCCTAAAGGAGGATTATTCAAAAATATCAATTTCTTAATTAACTTATAAGGCCAACCCTACAAATTCAAAAAAGCCAAGTCTCATAAGAGGGCCTACATTTATCCTTTTAAGTCTATCCCTAACGATACTATAGGGAATGGTCACTTCAGGTGCATGTTTAGGATCAAGTTCAAAAATAGACTCGATCATATTCATGATCAACTATTGGTTGTCTAAAGACAAATTTAGAAATCCATCCTGGAGCCATAGAATCATATTTTAGCTCCACATTAAGTTCAAATTAAGGAACTTCAGATGACTAGATAAAACTATGTACTTGTTTTAGGATGATACTTTCATCAAATGTAACACTCCTAAAAAAGATCACTCTCCTTTTAAATGGTGACCATATACTGAATCTCTTGACTCCATCACCATATCTTATAAATATTATTTTTCTTACTCAGAGTTCAAGCTTATCATTATTTACATGATAGTAGGCAATCTAGCCAAATACTTTTAGACTAGAATAATCTTGAAGTTTACTAGACCATACCTCAAATAAAAATTTTAAATCAATTTTATCGTGTGGTAATCTATTTATCAGATGGAATGATATATTAACTTCTTCAGCACAAAACTCTTTGCCCAAGCCTAATTGAGCGAGCATAGACCTAGTTATCTCCAAAAGAGTTAGGTACCTTTTTCCTTATAGAATTCCTAAAATTCAAATGAACAGAATTATAAATCATTGTCTATTCATAGCAGTTTAACCTTAATAAGTATTTTGTTTTCTACTAAGCTAACTCGCAACCTAAAATTTTCAAAAGTTTCTGATTTATATTTCATCATGAATACCTAGGACATCCTTGAGTAGTCATCTACTAGATATAAATAGAATCGGGCACTACAAAAAGATGGGTCCTTAGAAGGGCCCAAATAGTCATCATGGATATAATCCAAATTTGTCTTTTGTCTAGTGTATAGCTTTGTCAAACTTAGTTATATATTTCTTAAAAAAATACAATTATCACAAAAATACAATTTACTAATTTAATGATCGACAAGAAGGTTAAGGTCAGAAAAGAATTTCGGGCTTTTCTCACATTTATGTTAAGCTGCATGTGCTATAATCTGGTAAGATCAACTTCAGCATTAGATGTAGGCTTTTTGGATGTAATAGTAGCATTCCCTATCATCGTGGAACCCATCAATGTTCATAGTATTCTACTCTTCTGCCCCTTAAGTATGATATCATCTCCTTAGTGAATTTTCAGAATTCTTTTGCCACCACTAAAGGTACATCCTTAATCATTTAGAACACCAAGAGAGAATAGATTCATAGTCATCTCCAGAACATGCCTTGCATCTGATAGAAAGATGATTCGACCATCAAAGGTCCTCAACCTGACTATGTCGACTCCAAAAACATTACATGGTTGACTTTTTCCCGTGGCAGCATGACTAGGTTCCATTATTTCATATCTATTGATCCATTACAAATAAGTATCGATGTGAAAGGAAGCACCGTTTATGGCCTAGGAATAGGACTTTGAAACAGTAGCAGAGGTGACCAGCATGAGGTCATCTTCATCAATGACATGACATACTATAGTAGCAGTAGGTGGGGGAACAGGCTGACCCAGCTGATCAAGTCTCATCATCTTCCTTGGGCATTTAGTTTTTCAGTGCTCTTTCTGTTTGTAGCAGTGACAGGTGTCGCATTCCTTGGACCTTTACTAGTTCTTCTTTTTCTTGAATGAAACAAGTTGAGACCTCCTGTTTATTACCACCAATTTAGTAGCCAGATGCTCAGGCCATTCAATAGATGCCTTCTATCTTATCTCTCTGGAATGTAAAGTAGACCGAACATACTCTAGAGAAATTTTATCATTCCCCACTATCAATGATTCAACAAAGTTTTAATATAAAGTTGCAAGTGAGACTAGTAGTAGAAGTGCAACATCCTTATCTTCCACCTTGGCATCTACATGCTTTAGTTCCATAAAGATCCTATTCAAATTATACAAGTGCTTCTTTAATGGAGTCCCTTCCTCCATCTTCAATGCGAACAGTCTTCTTTTTAATAGAAGCTTTATTCGTGAGTGACTTTGTCATATATAGTGACTCCAGCTTGAGCCATAAGCCTATAGCAGTCTCCTAATCTACTACCTCAGCTATCACCTGATCGACTAGAATCAGGAAAATCATAGAGTGGGCCTTCTCTTCACGCCATTGTGACTCATCCCATGTTATCTCAACAGCAGTAGCAACAGCACCACAAGCATTGACTAGAGAGCTCCATATATTGAAGTTATTCAATTGAGTCTGCATCTTTATTTGCAACATACTAGACCCATTATTGCTATTAAATTTCTCAATAGTGATATTTAATGTTCTAGACATTTTAACAAAATTCACAAATTATAAATCAGAATAACAATACTAACACCAGAACCAAAAATTCATCAACGTAATAGATTTTATAACATAACCAAATTCTTTGATACCAATTATTAGAATTTTCTATCTATGTATATATTGTGATTATGCTAAAGGTAACACCAATAGATTATTCATAACACAATACAAAATCATAAGAAATAAGAAGAAAATAACACAACCACAATAAACACCAGTTTTAATGTGGTCCACTAGTCATTCAATATGACTAGCTATTTTCACAAAAAAAAACATGTATTACTTATTTTATTAACTCAAAAATATTTTAGTACATAATCAAGAGAGAGAGAGAGAGAGAGAGAGATATATATATATATATATATGAAGGATAAAGTGCATATTTGTGATTAAAGGTACAACACACACACACTCAGTCACGCACACACAGATATATATAAATATAAATATAAATAAATAAATATGATTAAGGTTCTACATAAAACATAAATGAATTAGAACTTCAGAGCAAACTGAGTCATGCTCCAAAAATTTCCATAATCTACTAACCATGTAGCGAGACTCACATTATTGTCCCAATACTAGGTATCAAATCTTTTAACCTATTAGCACCTACACCTATAAATAAAATAGAAAAAAAAAAAAGAAGCGTAAAGGAAAAAAAAAACAAAAAAAGATTATATATTATAATATATATGTATATATATGTTTCTAATATAAATAATTTACAATAATTTATTCTAATCAAATATTCAAAATCAAAATAATTTAATTACATTTACATGCACATGCTCACACACACACACACACACACACATATACATATACATATTTGTATATACATACATGACATATATATGTATATACATATACATTTGTTTTTAATATAAACATTTTACAATAATTACTTTTAATTAATTTTTCAAAATCAAAAAGTTTTAATTACATTTATATACACACATTTAATATACATATATTTGTTTTTAATATAAATAATTTACAATAATTTATTTTCAATATTTGTGTGTGTGTGTGTGTACATATATACGTGTGTGTGTGTGTGTGAAAATGTCTTACATTCACACACACACACACACACACACACACACATATTTTAAATATAAACTATATTTAATATTTTAGTTTAATTAAAAATTCAAAATCAAAAAATTTATAACATTTTCACACACACACACACATAATAGTTTCATATTTTACTTTAAAAATAGATCATGTATAGTTATATATTTGTGTGTGGGAGTACTGTAGAGTGAGCATATATATAAATATATAAATATATAAATATATAAATATATAAATATAAATATTAATATAAATAAATAAATAAATAAATATATATATATATATATATATATGAAATTACAAATGTACAGAATGTGTATGGATGAGTTTATATATGCATATATATATGCACATATATGTAAACATAAAGTGAATCTTCATAACATAAACTCTTGAACCCAACATTCACAAATCACAAAGTCGCAAGAAATCAAAGGAAGGGGGTGAATAATCGGTGGCGAGATGATACACAATTTCAGATGTATATGTTTGTACACATACCTTTGCTGGTTGAAAGGAAAAAGATGCAAGTAAATAGTTTACAGCTAAAAGTTTGGTATACTATTTTTAAAATTTTAAAATTTGAGGTGTTTTTTTTTTTAAAATTATTTTATAAAAAATACATCAAAATTTATTCTCCCAAATTATTAGCTTGTGCTTGCCAAACTTTCGGTGCACTCATTTATTGGGAAAGGCAAAATACTTTTGCCAAACATTCGGTGGACACAGTACACTCGATTATGACATGGGACAATCTTTAAAGCATTCGAAATCATGAGCTTCATCTACTTGCTAAAATTAAAATATTATTACGAATTACGAAACCATTTTTTCTGATTCATACTTAGATGAAGTCTGGCTTGGGGTCCCCAAACAGCAGACCTACACTCAGATCAAATAAATTGTATTAAAAAAAAACAAAACAAAAAAGGCATCAAGGGTGTTATATTTACAGAAGCATGAAGCATGCAGAGAAGAGAGCCGATAGCCAGACAGAAACAACATTGCTTGAAGATTCACTGATGTAATTTAGTTGACATTAATGCGATCATTTCATCATCATTAAATAGAAAATAAAAAACCCATTTTGCATTGCTAAATTATAATACGCATGATTAGGGAGAAAATATGGACAGAAGAACAAATGCGTTAGTGAAAAAAAGAGCAAAATTAATAAAATAAAACATTATCATATTTAAGGTTGGGACTCATTAGTGATGATATCTGGCCTAGGCCTCTTAGTTTGATGGGCTTGGGTGCACATCACTTATGGCTACAGTATGCTTATACAATTGACTGTAACTCATCTGGTCCTCTGCTCACCAAGAAATGAAAGAGCGTCGGGTTAATGTTTTTGATAAAGATGCTTTCATTTTTACCATTTTGTTTATTAAGAACATATAAGCATTATTTTTATCAGATGTTTTTTTTTAATGCGAGTATCATTTTTAATATTTGTTGTTTCTGTGATTGCTCTCTCTCTCTCTCTCTCTCTCTCTCTCTTCTTGAGATAACATTCTTTTTCTTCTCGTGGTTTTCTCTTCATCTTTAACTCTTTTTTTTTTTGTGATAATTGTTGTATCAAGGAACATTGATCTAAATACAACAATTAGTATCAGAGCCTTGTATTAATATGAGATTGAAGTTATTTGAAATGATTTTTCAAAATCTTTTATAGTTTAAACATTTTTCAAGGTTCATGTTTTGACCTAAACGTGTATATATTCATGAATCTATTAGATCTAGTGAAGATCTGTTTAGATCTAAAAATTTTGTGTTAATTAAAAACCGATTTCTACAAGATCCCCAAATTTACTGCTCAAATTTCTTAAATATTTTTGAACAGAATGACAACCAAATATCTGAGTTCATCAAGCTTGGGGTCTATCCTATACCCCTATTTGATGGAGAAAACATCTTTTACTAGTTTGTTAAAATGAAACAATATTTATATCGCAAGATATATGGGAGCTTGTAGATTCTGGTTACACAGAATAAAAATATCTCTCATATCTGGAAGAAAAATGGATGTTAAATGAATGATAATTAAAGAAATCTAATGCTAAGACATTATTGTTTATCCAACAGGGTGTCAGTAATGTAATTTTTTCCCGATTGTTGGGTTGTATTCAAGCCAAAGAAGCTTGGGATCTTCTTAAGAAAAAATTCCAGGGAGATAAAAAATCCCAATGAGCTCTTCTTTATTCCTTAAAAAAAAAAGATTTTGAGAATCTGTGGATGAATAACTCAGATTCTCTCACTGAGTTCTGCACTCAATTTCTCGATGTGGTTAATCAGTTAAAAATACATGGAGAAATTATTATAGAAACTTGATTAGTTGAGAAATTACTCATATTCATGCTTGACAAATTCAACCATATAGTGGCAGTACTAGAGGAAACGGAGGACTAGTCAAACTTGACTACTCAACAAGTGCTCAGCTCTCTAAAATCTTATGTGAGTTGATTACTCAAGAGGGCAGAATCAACTACTGAATCAGCCATGCAATCAATATGGGAAACACAAAGTATAAAGAAAGATAATCAAGCATCAGAAGCACAAAATAAAAAGAAGCTATCCAAGTATGTTTCTAAAAATAAGTTAAGAAATAAAAATAAAAAGCACGCTTCTTCTATATCCTCAAATACTCTTCTAAAGGGGTCACATATCTTTTGCAATATATGCAAGAGAATCAACCACATTGAGAAAGAGTGTAGGTTTAGAAACTAGAACCAATGCCAAAACTATAAAAAGTTTGGGCACCTTTTTAAGGATTATAGGTTGAAGCACATCCAATGTGCTAGTTTTGCAGTGGAAGTACCCTGTGCATAACACTTATTCTATGTGTCTGAAACCAAAAAAATTTTCTCTTGAGATGTATGATTTCTAGACAGTTGTTGTTCAAGCTATATGTCTAGAAATCATAATATATTTGTGTATAGCCATTGGTAAATTCTCAAGTCAAACTAGGAAATGGTGATTAACCTTCTCTTAGCAGAGATGTAATCATTGATAAGAATGCTAAATAGAAAGTAAATATACAAAATTTTGGTCTGCAAAATATTGGCAAACAAGGCTGAAATTTAGAATCTTCAGCAAATAATAGCATATAAAGTAAGCCAAAGTATGTTTAGAGCTCTCATTTTGGCTCAGAATCAGACATAGAAAAACATAATAAAAGTGTTACACATGTCAAATATAAGTCATTAAATGAAATGTACAAATAATGCAACTACTCCTTAGTTGAGCCCATCAAATATGAAGAGGCAGTAAGGCATCAAGTATGTGTTGATGCCATGAAGTAGAAATGTCTATCATAGAAAAAAAATCATACAAGGACATTAGTAGACTTACCCCAAAAAAAATAGTATTGGGGTTAAATGGTTATTTAAGATTAAAAATCAACCAAACACCAATCAACCCTTATATAAGGCCAGATTAGTGGCCAAGAGTTATTTCTAAAAGGCTGGCACATACTATTTTGATACCTTTTTCCTATAGCAAGGTTAGAAACTATGAGATTATTGATAGCCTTAGTTGGACAGAAAGGTTGGGCTATGTTCCAACTAGACATAAAATCTACTTTCTTGAATGTTAATCCCTTTGGTTTATGTAAAACAATCCCTTGGACCCAAAAACAAGGGGTTGAGCACTGTGTTTATAAATTAAACAATTCTCTTTATGGGTTGAAAAAATCTCCCCGTGCTTGATATCGGCAAATAAACTCTACTTGTTGAATCAAGGATTCAAACGAAGTATGAGTGAGCCAATACTTTATATAAAAAAGGATAAAAATTCTGAAATATTGAATGTGTCAATCTATGTAGGTGACATAATCTTTATAAGTAATAAATCTAAATTGGTTGAAGCCTTTAGACATGACATGCAAGATAAATACGAAATGTCAGACCTAGGCTCCTAAAACTACTTCTTGGGACTTGAAATCCTTTAAGACTCAAGTGGTGTATCCGTATTCCAAATAATATATATTTAATAAATATTAAAAAATTATGGCATGAATTACTGTAAACCAGTTTTTACACCATTATTTGTAAACAAGAAGTTAATTTCTGCCAAAGGCAGAATAATTGATGGTAAATCATACATAAATCTAATTGGTAGTATGTTATATGCAACTGCTACACGACTTGATATAATATATGTAGTACACCTTTTATCTAGATTTAAGCATGCACTTAACCATATACATTTTAGTGCTGCTAAACAAGTCTTAAGATTTTTTAAAGGGACTTTAAACTTAAATATAAAATATTTTAGAACTATACATATGAAAATAACTAGTTATTGTGATAGTGATTATGGGGGATGTCCAGAAGACTAGCAAAGTACTTCTTGATACTTTTTTGTCAATCAAGAAACAATCCACAGTTGCACTATCCACTACTGTAGCTGAATATGTTTCTGCTTCAGTAACAACATCACATACCTTATGGATGAGGAAGTTGTTGACTGATTTGGATAAATCTCTAAAAGAGGTGACTAATATATTATGTGAAAATTAGTCTACTATATCTATAGCTAGTGATGCTATATGCATAGTAGAACAAAATACATAGGGCTTAAATATTCTTTTATTAAAGATGAGATTGAGACTAATGAAATAAAATTGATTTTTTGTAGAACTGAAGAGCAACTGGCTGATATCTTCACCAAGTCACTGCCTAAAGAAAAACTAGCCTACCTAAGAGGAAAGCTAGGACTTGAACAAATTACATTAAATGGGAGAGAATGTTGATATCGAGCCTCGGCCTCTTAGTTTGATGGACTTGAGCTCACATTACTTATGGCTACAGTATGATTACACAATTGACTGTAACTCATTGGGTCATCTGCTCACTAATAAATGAAAGCGCGTCAAGTTAATGTTTTTTATAAAGCTACTTTCATTTTTACCATTTTGTTTATTAAGAATATATAAGCATTGTATTTATTGGATGTTTTTTTTTTCATGCGAATATCATTTTTAATATTTGTTGTTTTTGTGCTTGCTCTCTCTCTCTCTCTCTCTCTCTCTTTCTCCTTGGGATCACCTTCATTTTTTCTCGTGATTTTATCTTCATCTTTAACTCTTCTCTTTTGTGATAATTGTTGTATCAAGGAATATTCATCATTAAAATTAGCCCAGCTAATTTTAATGGAGAAACATGCACTCTGGAATAATTAGTGTTTGTTGGAGCACCATGGGATTTTTAGTAAAGTAAAATTAAGTTATGTCAATGGAACAAATACAAGAATATTTATGTTTTTTTTTCTTCATTTTTACAAGTTTTAATTAAAAATTATACCAAAATTTAGAATATTAATATTTTGATTACATTTTTTTAAATCCAAAAATACTTCTATCAAGTAGAATACTCAATGGTGTTTTAGATAAATAACATGAATAATGTGTTGTCAATAGATTGTTCACTTAATATATATACATGTGTGTGTGTGTAGTTAATAAAATAAAATAAAATAATATATATATATATATATATATATATATATATATAATGTGTGTGTGTGTGTAACTATATATATATATATATATAAGTATATATAGATATCATTTTATTTATCTCATGTGTATATATATATATATATATTATATGTAAGTCCGGATATATATATATATATATACATATAACACACACACACACATATGTGTGTGTGTGTGTGTGTGTGTGTGTTTCATGTATTTTAATAATTAAAATTTTGATTTACTAGTTGGCATGAAATTTAAATTTAACGTATGCATGCTGTAAAATTTTTTGTTTATTTTATTTAATTAATGTGATGTAAAAGTTTATTTTTGAATACAAAGCATTGGGGTGTCTAGATTAAAAGACATGGTACATAATATTTTTGTTAAAACAAAAAAAAAACTGATTTTAAAATGGGGGAGGAGGTGGAAACAAATTTATCAAGTGTTTTGAAAAACTTTTATTCTTGAAAAAACTCTACTATACCTATTTTCCTCTTATTTCTTTTGTTCTAACTTGACTATGCAAGGGATTGTGTGGAGCTTTTTGTGGTTTTGCGTGGTGGAAGTGGTATAAATGTGCTATGCTCGAGTGCAGGGTGCTTGAAAATTCATAGAAACATAAGGAGTACAAATTTGATTCTGTTCGGAATTATAATTTATATAACATAAGTTATAATTTCGATAAATATTTTATGTGCTGCATTTATATAAAAACTACATTCATTTCATATCCTTATATATATTACATAAAAACTTAAATTTGTGTATAAACTATAAACACACACATCATATATATATATATATATATATATATAATATGAATATAATTTCAAAAATGTTTTCTAATATACAAAACATATTTATACTATGCATATACTATGTATGTATATATTATATCTATATATTTTATGTGTGTGTATACTTTCTATGTATACACACACAATATATATACTATGTATATATATATTGTGTAGTGGAGATAACTTATACTAGATCATTATGTTTAAAGTATGTTTATTACTTGGGACATAACATATATATATATATATATATATACTATGCATAAATATATATTATGAAGACCCATTATAAACAATATTGACTTAGCTGAGAGAGGAAGCATCCTTATATGCATAAATCATTACGTATTGTATTTATGTGCTATACTTTTATCTAATAAATCTAAACAAAAAATAACATAAAATAAAAAATGAAAAATTTAAACAAAAACAACAACAAAAAAGAAAAAAAATAAAGTTTAATATTTGTTTCTTTGTATTTTTCATTGCTAAGAACTTGTAATGATCTTGTTAGGAGAGTGATTACTACTCAAAATGCGCATAGCGCTATGAGATAGTTTTCTCTTAACAGTCACACTTATGTATTAATATTCTATTGCTAACTCAATTTTCATGCTAATGGTCATAAAATGTGATATGATTGTCTTTATATTGGTTTGAAGTATTTTTCGCATGTTTTTGCTCTTGATTTAGGCGTAGAATAATACAAAAAAAAAAAAAAAAACAATGGCAAAAGGCATAACTAAAAAGAATACAATAAAAGGTGAAAATAAAATTCACAAGCACTTATAAAAATTCATAAGTTATAAACTTGTGTTGCAACTTAACAAGATACTTATGTTGGGAAAAACACTGCATAAGTTTGCAAGCACTTATGTAATATAAGAAGAGAACTTGTTGCTGATTAGAATATTTCACCAGCTAGAAATACTTGCAAAAACTTTAGAGAATATATCAATTGGACATAATGATTCATCGATACACATGTAATTTTAAAATTCCAAAGATTGCCTGAATTGCCATAATGCTCTAGTTGTTCGTAATTACATGAAAAATCACAAAGACTACATTGCTATAGAATAAAAGGCATCTTTTTGCAAGTACCTAAAAATGACTACAAATATTGAGGGATCACCCAATTCAACATGGCTAAAATACTTGCAAACATATCAATAGGCTATTTTGTACCTATAGAATACTTATAAAATGAGCTAATACTCTTGTGATGGCCTTTTCTTATTTTTTAGTTTTAGAATAATTTTCATAATTCTTCTTCTTTACTTGTTGCCATCGCACTTCTATGGCCTCCTAGCTATATATTTTTGGGAAATGACATAATGTGCATGTCTGGATTGTGTTTTTTCTTTTGGAAAGGAAGCTACTAGATGCAAGATATATGATAAATAGGATTGTGAATTTCTAATAGCACATTTTGTGGTTTCACGTGATTCTTTTGCAAGACTTTATATATATTTATAAAGTTATATCTGTTGCATGTTATTTGATATTTTAAAAAAAAAGCTACAAATGCATATCACCGAATCAATTATTTTCTAAAAGATAATATCTATTACTCATGATTAGATAAACTAAAATGATAATTTATGGATTATGAAGTTAATACTTAGAAATCACTTAAAATTTTAAAGATTTTGCTCTTAAATACAAATCTTGAAATCTTGTAGCAAAATCAACCATAGAAATTATGTATCAAAATCAGCCATATAAATAATGTCTACCAAATGCAAAATCATAGGATGCTCATCCTAATTTTATTTTCCAAGCAATAAAATTTAATGAATTTCTCAAGTTCTTGCAAAATTATCTAAACACTTAACTATCAACTAATTTTATCAATGTTTCCCTTTGCCAACACTAACACTAAGTCGATTAGTCCTAATGGATGGCCCTAAACTCATGTACTATGAGATTTGATGATGGGTAATACTTGATCAAATATTAACTATACCAAGGTTATGATTTAGATTTAGAATTTTTTTTACCTCAATTAATTGAGTACATGATCATGGGCCCTCGCATCCCCTTGAAAATGAAGTTTCTTGACCAAGAAAATGTCATCAAGAGTTTGACACAACCCAATAATTTTGGTTGGAAGGAAGATATGCTTTTAGAGAGCCATCTGTTAGAGAAAAGGCATGGAAAGAAGAAACCTTAAAAAAATAGATATTGAAGGAAGAAAAATGTGTGATGTAGTTGTTTCAAAAAAGCTCTTTAAGGACGAAAAATAGTTTATGGTACATCAGATAGATTTGAAATAATAAAACAAGTAAATTTGATTTTTTCATTATTGGATATTAATAAGCAAGTGTTGTCCTATACAAAATTTCTATAAAATACATGCATGGTGAAGAGAGAGGAATTCTTAATTGAGTGGGTGAGTATCATTATTGAGTCTGAAACTCTAATAAAATATACTAGCTATTTTAATGATTATGCATGGTGTATTTGTATGGAAAATGACTAAGTATAATTATTTCATAAAATTATAGCTTTGATAAATTATGATGAATAATAGTAAAATTGGATGATTTTTATGTGAAATATAAGAATTAGTAGACTTATTAAGTAAGAGGGGAATGAAAAGTTATTTAAAGTTATAATATCTATTGTATTTCTTTTATTGTATTATTTATTTTATTATCTTAAGGATTTAATTTTTTATTTTCAAATTATTATTGTGGATTTTATTTTTATAATTGTAGTATTAGAAGTAGTGTTTAGATAGTAAATTTTATGGTTAATGCATGTATAGGAAAGATTTGTCAAAATTATGATAAGTGCCTCAAGTGTGTGGTTTTTAAAAGGGTATTGCACCCCTTCATTTACATGAAAACTTTTTTTTTGTGTATTAACACAAATAATTATTATTAATTTTAGTTACTATTCATTATAAAAGTGAAATAAATGAAAGTAAAATTTGAAATAGAAAAATTGAATGCGAGTAATTTTTTATTATGTAAAATGAAAATTAAGGCAAATTCGAGGAAAGATAATTATTTAGATGCAATTGGAAAAAGGCCCACCACGATTCCTGAAGATGAGTAGAATGAGATGGATGTAACGTAATTGCCGATCAATATTTGGCACTAACTGATGGAGTATTGTCGAGTGTGGTAGAAAAGAATACAGCAAAAGAAATTTGGGATACTCTCATAAGATTATACGAGTCGATATCACTTCATAACAATATCTTCTTAAAAAGAAAATTTACACCCTTCGAATGATGAAATCTGCTATGATAATTGATCATATCAATTTGTAGAATACTCTATTTTCTCAACTAACTACTTTAGGTTATAAAATAGAAGAAGTTGAACGTACTAAAAGTTTACTTCAAAGTCTACCTAATTCGTATGATTAACTCATCATCAATCTGATGAATATTGTTCTAATAGATAGCTCGTTCACATTTGACAGTTTATCCTATCATTTTTCCCTTGCTAACTGAATGAAGAAGTCATCATCTCTGAATATAGTGTCCATGTCCATACTCGAAGTCTGGCTACAACTACTATCATACTTAGTATTATAGTATGTAAATAATCCAATTAGTTTTTTATGATTGAACCATTCAAGTTGGTTTCCATGGTTCATGCACGTAGATATGTATGTCAAAAAAATTCTTTTTCCCTTCCATCGTGAGCCCATGATCCATGTAGGTAGGGAAAAAATAAAGAGATAGAATGGTGAACTAGTACTTTAAGTACTTGATTTCCATCTCAATAGATATGATGCTAAATGTCAGATCATCTCTAAAATTGCTAAACATGCTACCAACACCACGTACACACACGAGTACAATGCAAGTGGTGGGCATATACACAAATAAACACATATTCATCATGTCATAAAAAATCATTTGGAATTTTCTAAAATAAATTTATGTATCCCAATCATTATCATCAATAATAACTTTGTCATACTCACTATTGACGTAGTCAGATATCACATATTCATATCCAACACTTAACTCAAATATCTAGTAAGTATAATTCTAATGGTGTCTTGCATCCATTTAGATTTTTTTCTTCTTTAGACCCGTAGACAAACAAAGAATACCAAAATCATGTTCTTTGCTAGGTGTCCAAATATATTTTAGTGAATTTCATATTTTTACTAATGCAGGGGAAACAATTTATATCTCTGATTGTACTATCAGGTTAATAATATAACACATACATTTAACGTGAAAAATCTCACCCTAATGGACCTAACAAATATATTAATAATTACTCTATTGCTAGATACATTATTAAATGTGATAATAAGTATTTTATTTTGAATATGATAATCTATAAAGATTCTCATCATGTAATCATATATGGTTGGGTCATCATGAGGATGAAGAATATTTGAAAATTCTAAAATCTTTTTATTAAGTTTCAATTTAGAATCTACACAATGGACGATGTGGCATATAAAAGATATATCATTATGACTAGTCCATATATCAGACATCATGGATACCAAGCCACTATATTGCCTAAATTCACTAATTATTAATTATTTTTTTTGACTTATAATATTTAATAATATCATTCTTGCATGTAGACTTAGGAATCCTAAGATAAGCTGGTTGAAAGTAGGTCAACATGATACTGACAACCCTAAGATCCTCTAAAAATTTAATCGGAATACCTATAATAGTAATCAGTTTGATCATGCCTTTCCTCCATAAGTCATTGTGGTTTATGAATGGGGTCAAAGAAGCAGAACTAGATCCGACTTCAAAAACCACACAGCTCATGCTCAGTTGGATTTGCATAGGATCTAATGCACTATAATTTTTGCTATATTAATTAGCAAGCCTCTTTAGGTGCCCATTTTCACACACATTCTTGCATGTATATAAGTTTTTTACAACACTTACATTCTACCAATTCTTCATCGATACACCTAATAGTTTTATTTTGCATTATGTTAAAGTGATTTCAAACTACATATGTTCTTCAAGTTTTTTGTTTTTTAGGCATCTTAGTTTGATTTGAGGCCCTGAGGAAAAATATGGTCTCGGCCTCGAATATTTTCATAGGATTATCATTGTTATCTATGTCTATATCTAAACAAATCTCATTTTCATTATATTTATGATTAGCCATTTTTTAATTATGACTTTAACTATTAAAATAATTAACACAAAAAAATTACCTAAATAATATTTTGAAATCTGAATTGGAGATGAGATAGATTACAAATAAAGATTAAAGCCATGGCCGACAGTCACAGTCCCACCAGAATCCTCGCTCCCACGGCAAAAAGAAAATACAAAAAAAATCTATTATAAAGTAAAACTCTAGGAATTATAACGTACAATACAAAAATTAAAAAAAAATTTTAAAAATTAAGAATTGAGAATGAGATTATTAGAGAGCAGACAACATATGACAATAAGAGTCAAAAAGTTGAGAGTTAATTCAAAATAAAAATGAGAATCAAAAAAGTAATACTCTTAATCTATAATTATAGATTTTAAAAAATGATATTTTTTAAATTTTTAATTAATTATTTTTTGATTTTTATGTGGAAAGAAACCTGACAACGATCAAATTTAAGTCTTAGCCATTGGAATGAAATCCAACGGTCATGATGTGTTCTAAAATTATTAAAAAAATTTAAAATTTTCGGATTTTAACCATTAGAGTTCCAATTGTGGGTCAGATTTGGGGCTCTCAAGTCTCGACCTCTGGCTCTTGGGTGGGTCAGGTGCAATGTGGATGTGGTTGCAGTCACGATATGGTGGATGTTTGGCAATTCGAGTAGGTAGTGCAAAGGTGTGCCCACCACCCCAGCTAAGCCTCAAGCCGACATGCGATGGAGTCGGGTGACATGTAAGATGTAACCTGTCTGCTACTCGAGTTACCCCAAGCAGACTGTTGGACCCGTGCATGCTCGGCCCGACTAAAGGTGTCAAATGGGCTGGGTCGGCACAACATAACCCGTTTTAGGTGGCCCAACCGGGTCACCCGAGCTGTGCATGGCCCATCATGACTTCATCACAATTGACTCGGTATGGCCTGTCGGCCTGGCTGTGATGAAGTCGTGCCAGGTCATGCCCGGACAGGCCGGGTTTGGCCGTTTGGGATGGGTTTGGGCTTAATTCGGGCCATTTTGAAAATATATAATCTAAAATATTAGAATTATTAAAAATTAAAAATTTATATTATTTATTGCTTAAATAGTTTATAGATAATTGTTAAATTAAAATAAATAAATAATTTATTTATTTTTAATTTATTTAATAAATACTAAATTAAGTTTAGTATAATAAACAACTAAAATTTAAAAACTAACATTGTCTAAATTAATAAAACTATAATAGTAATACAAACCAATGCAATACAAATCACAAAAAACATAAATGAAGATTCAAGAATCAAGCTTTAAAGTAATATGACAAAAAAAACAAAAATAATATCACCTAAAAAAGATAAATGAAAATGAAAATTTTCATCAGTAGACAGCATTACAGCATATGATCAATGATGATTTAATATAAGTATCAATGTCTCAATCCATCAATCATCATCAGTCGTCAATCATCATCAATATCACACAGAACATCATCAGCAACTAATTCCTCTATTTTTGCTGTAGTACCAGCACGATCATGGATGTCCAAGCTCAAATTCTTCCAATCATTCATGCATGCTAAGGTCTCAACAATATCTGGCTATAATTTGGATCTCCTATTCGAAATTACATTCACTACAACAGAAAAAATAGACTCTATTGCTATGCTCAATACTAGATGAGTTAGTAGATCTCGTGTCATCTTTGATAGAACGAGATAGGTGCATTCATATAATTTTCACCACTATAAACAATCAAGATTCTTATTATCAGAATTTAATAGTATTGAGTAGTAATCAGTATCTAATTACCGAGACAATTCGCTCCTATTCGATGATCCATCCCATCGTTTCCCCCTCGCTACCATAATGAAAAATTCATCATCTATGAATATGGTATCCATAAAAATATTCGATGCCTCACTACTACTACCATCATAGCTAGTATCACAGTATGTAAAGAGCTCAGTCAACTTCTCATGAATTAATCCTTCGGGTTGGTCTTCCTAGTTAATGCATAAAGATATGTATGTTAAATTATTCTATACCCTTTCCACCTTAATCCTAAGGTCCATGCAGGTAGCCAGACAATAAAGAGATGGAATGGTGGATCAGTACTTTAAGTACTTGGTTTCCATCTCTACAATCATATTGCTAAGTGTCGGGTCATCTCGAAACTTCCTAAACATGCTATTAATACTACATTCGAACCTGTGTGCAATGCAAGTCGTGTGAGTATAAATAGATGAACACATGTTTGTCGTGTCATAAATAATTTTTAGGAATTTCATAAATGAAATTTTTGTAGCCGAGTTAGTGTCGTCAATAATAGGTTCATCACTCTTACTATTAACGAAGTCAGATATCAAGTGTTTGTATCCAACACATGACTCTAATATCAAGTATGTGTTATACTAATGGTGTCTCACATCTGATTGGAATTTATTTTTCTTTAGACCCATAGATAAACAGAGACTACCAAACTCATATTGTCTACGAGATATGCGAAGAAATTTTAATAAGTTATGTATATTTTCAAAACCAGGGAAAATAACCTTTATTCCCTCTTGTACTATCAGGTTAATGACGTGACATATACATTTAACGTAATAAATTTCTCTTAATGGTTCATCTCTAATACTCCTAATAAATATGTTAATCATTACTCCATTGTTAGATGTTTTATCAAATGTTATACTAAATATTTTATTTTGAATTTTATATTCTATAAAGATTTTCATCATGCACTAAAAAATGACCTGGGTCATCATGAGGATGGAAAATCTCTGAGAATCCTAATATTTATTTATTAGTATCACTTTAGAATCTACATAGTGGGTGGTAAGGCATGCTTAAGACGCATCATTGTGACTAGTTTAAATATCGGACGTCAAGGACACCACTCCACTATAATTCCTAAATTCATTAATTATTATTTTTTTTCTAACTTATAATATTTTTGTATGTCATTCCTAGATGTGAACCTAGGAATCCTACAATATGCAGACTGAAAATAAGTCTGCATGATATTGACTATCCTTTGATCCTTCAAAAACCTAATCAGAAGACTCATCGTGGTGTTCGGTTTGGTCTTGTCTTCCCTCCTTAACTCGTTGTGATATATGAATGGAGTCAACATTTAGGCTGGATTAGATCCAGCCTCAAAGAACCCACCGCTGAGTTGTGTTTGCCTAGGTCTAATACACCAAGTTTTTTGATGCATAGTTCAGCATGCCTCTTAAGGTGCACAGTATTACACAAACTCTTATCGGTTAATATTATTTTATAATATTTATAATGTGCCGATTCTTCTTCGGTATCCCCAATATTTTTTTTGTTTTATTATATTAAAGTGAGTCCAAACTACTGATATTTTTCAAGTTTTTTATTTTTAAATATTTGGATTAAGGTGACTGGAGAAAGCAAAGTTTTGACTGCCTCAGACCTTTCCGTAGAGTTTTGGATATCTAAATTATAATTAATTTTATTTTCGTAATTAAAATTGCTATTTATCATTTTTTTTTTATTTTTTTAATTATTATGTATTATATAATGTAATTTGATTAATAAATTAAAATTAATAAAAATAAAAAAGATTAGGAGAAGAAGATTTTAAAATTTAAAAATTAAAAAATAATAAATAAAAAAATACTCATAAATCATAATGTGAAATACATAAACTTTACCTTTTTGATATCCGCACAGTATGCTCACCACAATCCGCACCACACTTGAGTCCCAAAAGGTGAAACCGAAACCCAAAAGCAAGAGCCTGAGAGAGAGAAAGAGAGAGAGTATAAAATTTTTAAAAAAACATATTTTTTTTAAAAAAAAATATGTTTTTTTGATTTTTTTTATATATTTTTTTTTAAAACTGGCAGAATCCTTGTGACCATTGGATTCTGTCTAAAAGCCGTTGGGGGCAAAACCATCGGTTGAGATTTGAATTTTTTTTATACAATTGGGTCGGTTTCACCATCGAACCGACCCAAACAGTCATTGGTTCCAAAATCTTTGGCTTATGGAACTATCAGGGCTCGGGTTGGGGGCTGGAAAAAATAGATAGTCAGGGTTTTAGGCCCGATGAAATTTCAAATCCGTCGGGCTCGGGTTGGGGGCTGGAAAAAATAGATAGTCAGGGTTTTAGGCACGATGAAATTTCAAATCCATCGGGCTCGGGGTTGGGCGTCGGGGCATTGAGCATGTGGGTGGGGCGGGGTTGGGGCACGGTTTAGGTCGTGCCGATTTTGCATGCTCGATCGGGATGTGCATGGCCCGATAGACCTAGGCATGAGCACGTGCACATGTCTGGACAATGTCGTGCCAGGCATGGCCAAGTCAAGCCGGGCCTAGGCCCTAACCCATTTGACACTTCTAGGCCTGATACAAGGCACGACAGCCACACACCAAGCAAGGCTTGAGGAGTGCCTCGAGCCAGCCCGACATAGCTCTAGGTGGTTTCGGACCGTGCTGTATCAAGTCAGGTTCAACTCATTCAAGTTGAGCCCGGACCACCCTTTCCACTTGACACATAAAAGTCGGTTCCCCTCCTTCAAATGTATCCAAATCCTATCTACTTTTTTGTTTATAATCCACTTTTTTTTATTATTAATTATATTATATTAGAGCATCTTTAGCCACACTCAATAAAATAACTAATTAAAATATATTTAAATATTCAATTCAGTATTTTAGCTAGCAACACTTCAAATTTTACTCCAACCAAGCTCAGTAAAATACAGAAGTGTGGTGTGAAGTTGAGTTTCGGTGTCGATGGAACTAGTGAATGAAAAAAATATTTTAATAGAAAAAAAATGATTTGTTGAGTGATAAATGCTCGCTATATTTATTTAGTGAGAAGCTGAGGGGGCAAAAACACAAGCGGGATAGCGAGCACGTTGGAGCCCTAATTTTCTAAAAATACTCAACAAAATAGCGAAACTCTGTTTTTAATGAGCCCGGAGATGCTCTTAGAGTTAAATTTTATATTTTTAAAATTATTATTATTGATTTTATTTTTATAACATTATACTTAGAGCATCTTCAACTCACTCTTTAATTCTAGCTATTTTAGCAAGCCAAACACAAAAAATTCTCTTCAACCAACTCTCTATTCCACTTTCTATTTTCTAGTTTAATCAAATGGCTCAATAAATGTAGTGAGCTATTTGAGATCTCTAAATTTTATCTCCTTTTATTTTTCTCCATCTCTCTCTATACATATCTTTGGATTTTTAAAAATTATTGAAAGTTAGGTGTAAAATAGAGAGTGTGATTTGAGTGTATTATTAAAACTTGATTGCTAAATTAGTGAATTTAATATTTAAATATATTTTGATTATCTATTTTGTTAAGTGTAATAGGAGATATCTTATATTTATAGACTCGTACATAAACCCATGTAGATTAATCCAGGTGAAATTATGAGAATATCCATGATGGCTGGTGCTCCAACAAGCCATAATAGTGCTCAAAGGCACTTGTGTTTCTTATAAAAGCAATCGCCTGAACTTCATCACTTATTATATAATCGTTATTGTAAATGTCACTGGGTCTTTCTTTTTCTTCTTCTATCGTTTATTCTGTCCCCCTTAAGTTCGATACGTGTGTTTGTGCGGATAAGTTATTGCCCAACTGATTTTTGACATGCTATGTGCTTCTTCCATGTCAACTACCAAACTCTACTTCAGAACCCTGCATCAAAATACCCCACGTCATCACTGATACACCTTTTTAACACATGGGATTTTGTGCCAGGTCGGCTGTTATGGTGTTTGCTTAATGTTAGTGTTACTGCTGTGCATGGGGCCTTGGGTTGCTAAACCTTTCGCCTTTCAGACTCTTCGTCAAATGAACAGAAGTTGCTTGATTCCTTAAGAGGTGTACGATGAGCGACCCTGCGTCACATGTTTAATCAATAAAATACCAGAGTCTGTAGTCAGCAAGCTAGACCAAGATTCTGTAACATGGTTGTCCAAGAAAAGATTCCAGTTTCTAGATGCGTGAGATTAACCTTATTGTGTCCAGTAAACAAGCCTCGGGCGGTTCAAGTAACTTCTTTTTCCCCATCTAGGCTTTTAGGTTTCTTTTTGTTCATCTATTTAATGCTTAGACATTTGTAACTTCAAGATCCTTTCTACCAAGATGACAAGCTGCGGTATGGTTCAACAATAGCAGATTAAAAATTTGTATCATGAAGATCAACGCTGGAGCTTCTTTTTCATACAAACTCATCATTTGATTTGCGATAGGGAAACCTGAAGTATTGCAATACCCATTCGCACAAAGTTTCTAAATATTATCTTTTTTATGTTTCAAGCATAACAATGGCATCATTTTGATGAGTAAACAAGGTAAATGAATCATTTGATTCATTTGATTTAGAGGTATCAACCATGCTGGGCAATCAATTCATAGCCATGGCCTAGCATAAGGCATGGAAGAGAACTGTTATGAGAGAATTTGAGAGATAAAGAAGAGAAGATGAGAGTTAGAGTTATGGGTAATTTATCAGTAACTTATTCCATTCAGCTGGGCTATATTAATAGCCTTACATGTAACAAAAATTTCAATACTTCTCAACTTATTCCTAGAGACTATGTATTTTCATAAGACTAGAAAAAACATGCTAAAGAATAGGAGTTGAATGAGAATTGTTCTCCTTAAACTTATTTGGTGCAGGTCATGTTCCACTTATGATGCTGTGTGTGTTATGCAGAATGGGACACGTAACAAAAACATGGCTCAGCTATTGTAGCAAACCACCATCGGGCAAAATACAATAGCAGCCCACCATGACAAATATCAAATACCTCTTTTATTACATAGAAAATGTATATGACCATAATACCCCCACCAACTTTATCACAGCTATTTTTTAGGATAAGAAGGTAAATCAATTATTTTTCCATAATTAATGTTAAATATTGATATTAGCCCTCTTAAAATCAATTTGATAACAAGTTTAAAGGACAAATGTGAATCACTAACTAATAATGTTTTTTTTATATCATATATTTGTAATACTCCTTTTAACAACCATTCTTACATGGTTAGTTTAAGAAGCAAAAAAAGTAAATGACTTGCCACTTATTTTTTTTATTCTGTATCCTCTCTTTTACAATGTTTATGATTGAGGTATTTATATTTAATTATTTCTTTTAATTTATATTGCATATTTTCATTTTAATTGTTTTCTTCCTTTAAAATAAAAAATGGCACTCTATTATGTAAATGTTAAAAATCTTGACTATGTTGTTGATAAATGAAATGAATTCAATTTTTTTTTTTCCTGAAAACGAGGTTGTCACCTTCACTCGTAATTATTTCTACTAATTTAACATTATCATCAAAACTAGCTAGTAAATAATTTCATACTTATGGATGATAATCAACTTTGGAAACTAATCATTGAATTACAAAAAAGTTTTCTTATGGATTAAAAAAGGGGAAGCCATAGATATAGGTTTTGAATCCATTGAATTATGATTAGATTGTCATTGAGTCTTGTTCAATTGTTCACTTTGTTTAATCCCCATTGAATTTTATTTTCTACTTTGAAATTTAATAATTTTATTTGAACAATATTATAAATTATAATAATTTGTAGTCAACTCTCGACTACTAAAAAATCCCTGTTGGATGATAGTCTTGTTCACTTTAGATTATTTGTTACAAAAATCAATACTTGCACCAAATAAGGACCTTCATGACTCTTCCTAGTAAATTGCTAAAAAAACAAGTTTATACCTTTTGAAAGTGGCTGGAGCATTGCGCAAAATAAAAATCATCAATCAATAACCATAGGAATCGAATGAGCATGTGAAGCTAGACTTCTCTAATTTTTCATGGGATATCTCAAGTTTGAAATAGCCAAGTTACCCATCCAAAAAAAATATGGATAGCTCCGACAACTTTCAAATATTTGGTCAACTAATGGTAAATATAAGTGATCTTTCCATTTTGGTCCACCATAGCTCTTATTTTCTTTGGAACCTACTTGAGTTGAACTCACCTAATGCTTGTTCAAATTTGAGTAAATAATCCCTACTTGAAATAACTCTAATACCTTAGCTCTCAAGACTTATTACATATGCGAGTTGAAACTAGATTTAGATTGTTGAATATGTTCCACACCTTCCTCAAAGTAATGTGGTGGGTACACAGTAATATATTATTATTTTTTTATAATATGAAATGACACATCTGATAGCTCCTTTATATATTTTTTAGTACGATCATAAAATTATCTTCTCGTTGAGATGAGATAGTAGATATTATAGATATAATTTTCTCCTCCATATATGTTTAAATTAATTCATCTGGAAAGGGTTTGAGAGTTAGTTTGGATGTATATTATATGTCTTCTTCCATGGAAAATTAACCCCCTTTTTTAGAGGTATCCAAGAAGTTTTGTTTGGGTGGCATACACATTTTTTGGGTCAAATGTGGTGTCGTGTTGGGTCAATCATGACCCAAATTTGATCCTAGTTGTCAAGCACGAAACACCTAAAAAATGTGGATGCTCATCTCTTCACATTAGCCTTCCAAGTCATACATGGGGTGACCCAATGGGCCCAACCTATTTTGACTATTCTAATTTTCAACCACCTTAGACTACATGGCATGATCACCTTGTACTGCCTCTCGTACTTATTTCTCTTCAATATGATGACCTTGGTAGTTATGGTTTATATGATTCTGCATGAGAAATTATTACATTAATTGACAAAAATGATGGCCTTGTTTTAATGGTAAGTGGGAAATTCTTTTTTAGTGATACATGTAATAAATGAAAAAAAAAATGTTATGAATGTATAACTCTTATTTTTTATTTAATTTCTTGTGTGGGTTCAAAAGTCAAGGTTAAATATAAATGAAATAATTAAAATTTCATAGCTAACTATATTAATCAACCATCAAATAAGAGGGTGACAGGTGTGAACAATTGAATAACTTATATATAAAAAGATTTTGAAAATAAATAAGATAGTATCGCTTTAAATTTTATTAACTTTATATGTATTTGGAAAAGATTTATTCTTCATGAAATTAGTAAAGGAAAAATAATGACTAGGTCATTCAAGTATGTGTAATCTCTTAAATATATTTAAACATAGATTATTATTCATATTTGTCTCCTGATGAAGTAAAAATTTGAAATTATTAATCGTTGGAGATCCTATGAACCCACTTTTTTTGTGTTATATAAAATGATGCGTGTTCTACTAAACTGACTAATATCTATTGTGGCATCAATGCTTTTTTCATAGGTGTACACATATTTGGAGATAAGATGCTTAACACATTGTGATGTTTGAATGATTGAGATAATTATAATAGATTCTTTGAGATCTAAAAATGGATGATAAATGTTAATAAGTCCTTATGTACTAAAGTTATTTTATTTCCTTACATTCCTATATTTTAAATTATTTTTTATAATTACAAAACTCATAAATATGAATATATAAAAAAAATAAAGTATAATTATTACTGATGTTCAAAAATAACTCAAAATAATAATTTAATAATGAAAAAAATAAGTATAAATTACTTAAACATGGAAATATAAATTATGATTGGAGAGGGAGAGCCTGAATCATAGACCACAAGCCAAGTTGAATTGCCCCACCTCCATGAGTTGACATAAAGTGTAAGGCATGGATGGCCCATTGGGCTTTTTAGTCATGCTTAGCTACCCATTTTTTGTTGTGGGCTCATTGGGTTGTCCCCTGCATGATTTTTAAGTGTGTCAGTCGTACTTATCCATTTGAATGTGTAGCTCATCTTACCAGGCAAACTATGGGTCATGGATACCTAATATGACATGTTGGACACATATACCCTAGCTAACTGGTCATGTCACCTATGCATCTAGTCCCAAGCTAGTTAAATGCCTTTTTTGGTCAACTAGCTGGATCAGACTAGATGGGTGATCGGTAGGTGATCCATTGGTGGTCCGACCAATGAAACTATCTTATCTATTTTGATTCAAAATCATATTTAAATTTTCTTATTTACAAATACATTGTACCATAATCTTCTTTAATTAATTAAATGCAAATGATTTTTTTTATCTTAATAACTCTCAAATATGTATGATATAATTTTAATATGAAGGCTAGTGCTCATTCTTATAGTAATTATTGTCTCACATCGTTCAACATCTTTTTAATTAAAAATGGGTAAATAAAATAAAATTTAACTAAAATAATAAAATTAATTATTAATTATTGAAATTTGTCTCATCAGGCTTTTTTTATGTGAAAGAAACTTTATCAAAAAAATGTTAATAAATTATCAAAAATGTATCTCATTTTCTAATAGAAATAAAAATCATCAGCCAATAAATTAGTTGGTATGATCGACTATATATCATGGAACACTCCAAAAAATATCATTGAAATTAATTGAATATTGATTAAAACGAATCAAACTAGCATCAAATTATTATCAAATTACCACAATTTTTTTAAATTGAATGACATCCATCTTTCCTTTTATTACTTCCTAAATTTATAGAAATTAATTGCATTTTTTAATATGAAAATATTGGTATACCCATTTTAAAACAGTTTGAGAAAGTTCTTTATGATGAAAGCCTATAAGTTATTTTTTTTTTTTGATGATTCTTAGTGTTAGAATAAAAAAAAATTTTAAACATATTGTCTTATGTAGATTCTCATTAAAAGTAGCACTCACATGTTCAAGTTATATTTGCAACCTTTTGACTATGTTGTATTTCATTATTAATCATATAAATATTGTTTATCCTTACTTTTAAACCATGACACTTATGCCCCAAAAGGTTAGTTTAAATGATAAGGACAAATTCTAGAATTATATTATATCCATGATATCTTATGGCAAGAAAGTAGCATTCCCTACTATGGTCTCATCACTTCATTGATACCTTCTCAACTTATACTTCTAACTGAACACTCGCTGGCAACCTTCTAACTTTCTTTGTTATTTATATATTAACGAACTCAAAGTTGTCATTGGAAATCTTTTCATAAAAGCTATGATGATGCAATGCCATGAGTGCTTGCTATCGATGAGATGAATATGATGGCAAAGGCTAAGACGAGCATTCTTCTTGTGTTGGTTTCAAACTTTTCTATTAATGTAATGATACCAGCAGTATCATCTAAGTTTATTACACATAAAAATGTAAGAAATTGCTAAAAATACAAAAACATCATGAAGAGATTAATATTGCAAGCTCTCAATAATTTTTTTAGGGATTATAAATGACTAGAGAGTCATCCTTTAAGGATTATAAATTACTAGAGAGTCATCCTTTAGGGATTATAAATTACTAGAGAGTCATCCTTCAAATTTTTTCATTCTACTTGATTTCATAATAAATTTAAAAAATTATGCAATTCTTTATAAAAACTCATATCCACAATCTCTTACTTCCATTGCTGCCCCAATTTGTTACTCTTTTTCAACCTTCACAAGTAATTATGAATTTTTGCCTTAGCATATGATTTTTTCCACACAACTTTAAAATTCTTTCCATACATATCAAACTTATTTCAAGATCTTAACAAATTAAAAGGCAACAAAAATCTTGCCAAAAATCAATAAGTAATGCTGAGAGCAAAAGGCTATTAGCATGCCAATTGAGTTGATTAGGAATCAAAGTTAGTCAAAAATGTCTAAGTCATGAGAAATTATTTTATAAAAATATATTGTTCGATAATCAACACACGTGACCAATTAATATTGTTCAATGCCTAATTTTGATATCAACATCAATTTTTCTAGTATTTATAATTTTAGTTTTGCAATTTTGTTTTAACTTAATGACCCATTTATTAGAATTATTAATCTAACACATTGCATTGGTGACATTATGAAGTAATTCATTGACTAATTTATTATATAATTTAACATTGATATTAATTATATATTATACATCCATTTTTTTGTATTAAAAATAACTCTCAATGGACTCAATGTTTTTTTTTTTTTGTGATTGATTGATGGCCTTAACATTTCAAATTGTATCTATTGAAGTGATAGACATTATATAAACACTCATGTATACTTTTGTAATGCACAAAGAAACACACGTATAAATAATTTAATTATTATGTGTACAACGTGATAACTTAAGAAAATTCTAAAAAAAAAATCTATATCAAATCTAAGTAATTTACAATTATATGCAAATAATTTTTTTTATTCCCTCCGTTTCATGCGTAGGTTGTCATAAAAAATCAAATTTTCAAACATGATATTTCAATGAGAAATATCATGTTTTATGTTCTTTTTTATCGATAGAAAGTTTCCTTTTAACATGATCTTCAAAAAATAGCTTCTTGTTGGAATTAATTAATAAAATAGTTGTCTTTGTTAAATGAAATAATAAGTCACTATCAACATTTAAAACAAATAAAAAAAATATCTTAAGTTGTCTATATCTCATGTATTTTGGCATATTTTTTTTTCTATTAATTAATAAATCTTGTCTATTCAATAAATTAGTACTTAAAACTTAAAAATAATTTTTAAATTTTGTAAATTTATTTATCATAATTATTTTCATCTATTTTACTTTTTGAACATAATTATTTTATGAATGAGTCTATGCACTCTCCCTTGGCTATTATTACTAAAAACAAATTGATAAGCTAAATTCATTTTTTATATATTTTATCAACATTTTGACAATTTGTCAACAATATCTATGACTCCATCTGTAGAAGCATCCTCACTTACTCTATCATCATGATCATCCATGCCGGGAGAATAAATATCAATTTCTTAAAATACAATAATTATAATTAAAAAAATATACAATCTTCGATTGAACATAAAATGTGGTTAGAATTGAGGAATTATGAGAGTTAAATAGAAATTATTAATTTGTTGGTGGGGTTGGATTAATTTTGAAGTTAGGAGATGTGAACAAAGAAAATAACATTGTTAGCAAGATCTAGTGGACTATTGCAGTTGTTGAAACATGGTATCATTAATATTAAAAGATATCTCAGTATGATTGGATGTGAGCCTAAATTTATATATAACTAATCATAACACTCCCTAGGCATTAGGCAATGTAAGACATTGCTTTCATGGAGGGTTGTTTTATCTCTCTCCAAAATGCATGAATCAACCTAATTGTCTTCTCTATTTTCTAAGTTGTTATTTTCATCCCACATTTTTTTGACCCAATGTCATTAATTTTTTTCAATCTTCCCTAGTTATATTAGCTACATTATAGGTTATCTTTTTAACACCATTTACAACGATCACACTAAATCTTATCAGAAATTATTCACTTTATCCCAGATGATCACTCATCATATAATTATAAATGTTACTTAATATAAGGTGTAACTTCCTCACGGTTCAAATAGTTAAATGTGTGTGTAACATAATACTCTCGGTCATCCAAAAAATATCTAGATTTTGCTCTTCCATGTGATCTACTCACATTAGTACAAATGATAAACATATCATCTTCTTCTGATCTATCCCTCATACCATAATTATTATTTGGTGATATTCTGTTATGTGAATTATACACTTATAACCAATAGTAGTGCACACAAAATGTCAATGTTTCTTCAACAAAGTAAGCATATTGCATGTCGATCCTTCAATTATGACTTTATTTCGAATATTATTTTTAAATTTTTTAAGATATCTAAAAAATATCTTCATTAGAATATAATTTATTCTTTAGATATATTTAAATTTTTAGATTAAAAAATTAAAATTATACAGCCTCTCAAATGGATACATCCATTTGTATTGCACAAGGCCTGCTATTATGGAATCATAAAGAAAGTAGATTTGAAATGTTCCATAGAGTCGATGAAGCTAGGAGTAAAATATGCTCAGGTTTGCATAAAATCATGAGTATGTAATTTTGTAATTGCTCCATGTCTTCCTTTTTTATGACATAACAATTGATATTCTTAAAAAAAAATCTTTATTTCAATAAATGATTCTCTAATATTTTCTAGAAGTAATTTAAAGAATGCTATGGATATTAGCCTCTACATGAATACATTATAGTCATGACTTTTTATTCCAAATAACTTATGCTTTATTATATCAACATATTTTTACATATTAGATGCATATCTATCAGGCAACTTGAGCTCAATCAACCATTTACACAAAGCTTCATTTGCATCCTTGTCAAGACTATAACATGCCTTAGAGATCGAGAAAATATTATTGATACTTAGATCCTAAAAGTTAAGAAGTGGAAGAGTATTAAATGAGGTTAATAGTTGGGGGGGGGGGGGGGGGGTAGTTTAAGTATTGTTTGAAAAATTTTTGCTTAGGTTCCTAAAATACAATTATTTTTTGGTCAAATGTATTAACTGACCCATTTCGAAATCTTTATGCCCACTTCCCATTTATTTTCAAATTAAGCTCATAAAACATACGTCTCTCTTAAAAAAATATTAAAACAAAAACACTTCAAATTGGAAATCACAAATCCATAGCCCATATTTAGGGAGATTTGTGTTTTGGTGTACCATGCATATTTTTCATAATTAAAAAAATTACACTAGATTCTAATAATATTTATATTTTGGTGTAAAAATGTTTGATAATAAAAAAAAATACACAAGTTTCTTAAATAATTAATTTTTGGTGCAATAAAATTCATTAACTTGATTTTGTCCTATGAAATTTAGAAAAATAAAATAAAATTTGATTTAATTATTTGATAAATTATCATTGTAAACCATGAAACAATTTAATGCTGTAATAGTGGCAACTTGGGATTCAAACTCATGCCCTCAACTTGCCAAAACTAAACAAACTACTAGGTTACACGTTTATTATCACGTGAGAAGCAAATTGAAATATTTATATATAAAAAAAATAAATAAAAATACATATACAAGTATACATAAATATATGTAGATATAAAAACATATATAAATCGACAAGCATATATATATATGTGTGTGTGTGTGTGTGTTTATATATAATATGTTTACACACACACACACACATATACATATAAACACACACACACATACTTACTTACTTTTGTGTGTGTGTGTGTGTGTGTTTATATTTTTTTGATGACCACATATATAAATATATAAACAAACATATAAAAATATAAACATATTTATATATGTTAATGTTTATATATTTATGTATATATATATGTTTATATATTTATGTATATATATATGTTTATATATTTATGTATAAATATATGTTTGTGTGTGTGTGTGTGTGCGCGCGCATGCATTTTATTTATATATTTATATATATTTATGTTCAAATACATACAAATACATATAATATATTTATATATATGTATATACTTTTGTGATTCATATGAATTGTTTCGTGTAGCTAGGTGGTTGAGGCTAGTTTGCAATGTAAAGCAAGTAGGATTGAATCCCACTTACAATTTATATTATGCTCATGTTATCTTCCTATTGTGCTCATGCTATGATTGTGATTTAATAGGAGTGCTCAAATTTCTTATAAAAATGAGTCTGGAATTGAAAATACTATTCTACAAGTATTTTCAAATATTTTACATGTCATTTGATCTTTAAGAATTTGGACATTGGGACTTTATTTGTGTATAAATATTCTGCTAATTTTGAGGGTAATGTCATTGTATGTTATTTCTGACATTTATTTTTATAATTTACATCATAAGTAAAGAAGTGTGTGTGTGTGTGTGTGTGTGTGTTGGATAGTTTGAAATATATTGAACAATTTTATGAAAACCAAAAACGTAAAATTACCTAAAAATAAGACCAAGAATTAGTTCCATAGTTATTTTTTGTTTTGGAACAATATATATGTCGGTCTCCAACATAATTGTTAACAAAAGAATAAACTTAGTAAAATTAGTGTGAATTAAAAAAAATTAAAACAAATATGTATTTCTTAATTTTCATGTCTCATAAAACTAGTTCACATATTTACTACTTGTTTGAGTAATGTTCTGTTGGGTTTGCCACACAACTATGGTCTGGGCTGACCACACAATTTTTTTAATTATATGATTTTATTTACTTATTTGCATGGTTTAAATATTAAATGGTTTGGAGTGTAACTATTTTATATTATATTTTATTTAATTAAATATGGACTATTGATGTAAAGTGGTCATAATATATTTTATAAAAAAACCTTATTCTTTTTCTAATATATAAGAGTGGTTTTTAAAAATATTAGAAGGGATGGGGCACCAAATTTTTTAGATAAAAAATGGGGTTGATGCCATTGAGCTTTATCTTATTTCATCAAGCGTGGATGGGTCCATGCAGAATGAAAGAAAAGATTTCATGTCACACTTGGAATACCCTTTAGTTCTAAGTGAGGGGACCAGCCCCTCTTTCTGAAATGAAATGGGCTAAGCCCATTTCATTGCCTTTACGTGTGGGAACATTCACACATATCGGAGGGAACTATATATTCAGCATGTTTGGGTAGAATATTATCTGACTATATATTTTTGGAGTAAAATATAATTTATGTATGATAGATAATAAAAATTTTAATTTAAAAGATTAAATTTGGATAGTTTGTTTTTAATATTTTTGGTTTTAAAAAGTTGAAAAACAAATTGAAAATTTTATTAGGTAAATTAAAAGTCATTATTTTAAATTAAAAGAAAACATAATTTTAATTTAAAATGACACAAACTATATTTGGAAAAACTAAAAATATGGTATGCTCTACTATATTTGAATAGTTCAAAAACGTAACTTAAAAGTTATACTTGCAAGTAAAAATTTAATTAACCTATTTATTGGACTAAAAAATAGTTTTGAAATTATTCTTGATTTTTGGAAATAATCTCGGTCGAACCCAATAAGTAGTATTAAAGCAGATTAATTAATTTGTAGGCTCCCAATACTCATTACATGAGTAATATCAAGTTAGGTGCATACAATGAGATACATGAGGCTCACGACATCACTAGAATAAGACACCTTAGATATTTATTCCTTATCAGGTTCAGATTGAGAATAGAACTTAAATGATAGATGGAGGTTGGAAGCATATGGCTTGGATAAAGGTTTACAGAAAGCCATTCCAAATCTAGAAAATTTTTTGAAATATATTATTCTTGTGATAGAAATAATTTTCTTTTAGTTCTATCTCTGAATATTTCTATGTTTAGACTTGACTCTCTGATATTTTTCATATCGAATTCAAAATTGAGAAGATTCTTCAGTTTCTAAATGTCAGTTTATTCCTAGCAACAATAAGCATATCATCTCTATTAAAATAGTAAGTAGATATATAATTCATCCTTTAGCCTTCTAAAATAAATACAGTTGTCATGGTCATACTTACTGTATTCATGATAAGTCATGAAACCATTAATTTTCTTGTACCACATACGAGGAGAGTATTAAAGTCCATAAAGGGACTCCATAAGCTTGCAGACATGAGTTTCTTTACCTGATACATCAAAACCCTCAAGCTGGCTCATTTAAATTTCTTCATCTAGATCTCTATGAAAGAAAGTAGTCTTGGCATCTAGTTGTTCAAGTTCAAGATCCTGATGTAGTACTAATACTAAAAGCAACATGATTGACGTGCCTTGTTTTTGACTGGACTTGAAACCATTAATTCTCTCCTATGCTCAGACGTATATTTGACTATAAAAGAGAATATATCACAATAATCAATTCCCTATTTTTAACAAGACTAATATATAATTAGACGTGCCTTGAATTTTATGCCACCAGCAACTAAGGTATCTTCTTTCTTCTTCAAAACCCATCAAACTATCTCTCCCCTTTAGTTTAGGCACAACCCAGGTTCCATTCTTATGACGGGATTCAATCTTTTCATTCATGGCAACTTAACCATGACTTGGATTCAAAATATCTAAATGAGAATTATTCAGGAATATCAATTTCTTCAATAACTTGTAGGAAAAATCCTACAAGTTCATCAGAGCCAAATCTCAGAAGATAGCCTACATTTATCCTTTTAGGTATATCCCTAACTATATTAAAGGGATCAGATACTTCAAGTGCATGTTTAGGATTAAGTTCAAAAAGACTCAAAATAATATTAATGATCATTTGTTGATTGCCAGGAGACAAATTCAGACATCCTTCTTGGAACCATATAATCATATTTTAGCTCCACCTTAAGTTCAAATTAAGAAACTTCAGTTGACTAGATAAAACTAAGAGATGCTCACTCTTTTTAGTTATCTCCAAAGATAAAACTCCTAGAGAGGATCACTCTCCTTTCAGATGGTGACCAGATACATAATCTCTAGACTCTATTACCATATCTTATAAATATTATTTTTCTTGCTCATAGTTAAAGCAAACCATTATTTACATGATAGTAAGCAACACAGCTAGATACTTTTAGACTAAAATAATCTCCAAGTTTACTAGACCATACCTCAAATAGAATTTTGAAATTAATTTTACTATGTGATAATTTATTTATCAGATGGAATATTATATTAACTGCTTAAGCTCAAAACTCTTTATCTAAGCCTGATTGAGAAAACATAGACTTAGTTATCTCCAAAAGAGTATAGTTTATTCTTTCAGTAATACCATTATGATGAGGAGGGTTCCTAACTATTTTATATCTAGCCATACATTTGACCTTATAGAATTCCTCAAATTCAAATGAACAGAATTATAAAACATTATCTATTCGTAGAAGTTTAACCTTATTAAGTGTTTTATTTTCTACTAAACTAGCCCACAACCTAAACTTTCTAAAATTTCAGATTTATATTTCATTATAAATACACAGGCCATCCTGAGTAGTCATCTACTTAATATAAATAGAATCAGGCACTACAAAGAAATGGGTCTTTAGAAGAGCTCTAATAATCAACATGGATATAATCCAACGTATATTTTGTATAGTATATAACTTTACCAAACTTAGTTATATGTTTCTTACTAAAAACACAATTATCATAGAAATTCAATTTACTAATTTAATGATCAACAAGGTTATATCAGAATAGATTTTCATACATTTATCACCTATATGTCAAGCTACTTGTGCCTTAATTTGGTAATATCAACTTCAATTTTAGATGCAAGCTTTTCGTATGTAATTGTAGTAGCCCCTGTCATCGTGGAACCAATCAGTGTGTATAGTATTTCACTCTTTTACCCTTTAAGTATGATATCATCTCCTTATTGAATTTTTAGTATCTCCTTGCCACCACTAATGATACATCCATAATCATTTAGAACACCAAGAGAGAACATGTTCATAGTCATCTCCAGAACGTGCCTTACATCTGATAAGAAGATGACCAAGCCATCAAAGGTCCTCAATCTGACAGTGTCGACTCCAACAACTTTACATGGTTAACTTTTGCCCACGATAGCATAACCATGTTCCTTATTTTCATATTTACTAATCCATTACAAAAGTGTACCGATGTGAAATGAAGCACCATTGTCTAGGGTCTAGAAGTTGGTCTTTGGAATAGTAGCAGATGTGACTAACATGATGTCATCTTCATCCATGACATCACATGCTATAGTAGCAATAAGTGAGGGAACAGGCTAACCCGACTGAACGAGTCTCATCTTCTTAATTAGACATTCAGTTTAGTCCTTTCTGTTTATAGTAGTGACAGGTGTCGCACTCCTTGGACCTTTTCTAAAATTTGTCACCCTTTTCTTAAATGAAATAGGCTGGGACCTCTTGTTTACTACCACCAATTTAGTAGCTAAATGTTCTGGTCATTCAACAGATGCCTTCTATCTTATCTCTCTAGAATGTAAAGCATACTGAACATACTCTAGAAAATTTTCAACATTCCCCACTATCAATGATTCAACAAAGTTTTAATATGAAGTTGCAAGTAAGACTAGTATCAAAAGTGTAACATCCTCATCTTCCACCTTAGCATCTACATGCTTCAGTTCCATACGGATCATGTTCAAATTATCTGATTGCTTCTTTAATGGAGTACCCTCCATCATCAGTGCGAAGAGTCTCCTTTTTAATAGAAACTTATTCATGAGTGACTTTTTCATATATAGCAACTCCAGCTTGAGCCACAAGCCTATCAGGCTCCTAATCTATTACCTTGGCTTTCACCTCATTAACTAGAATCAGAAGAATAATAGTGTGGGCTCTCTTGCCTTGGTGGCTCACCCCATGTTATCTCAACAGCAATATCAGCAACACAAGCTTTGCCTAGATAGCTCCATATAACAAAGTTATTCAATTGAGCCCACATCTTTATTTGCAACATACTATAACCATCCCTGCCATTAAATTTATCAATAGCGATGTTCAATGTTTGACATAAACAAAATTCATAAATTATAAAATCAAAATAACAATACTAACACATAGAAATTCATCAACATAATAAAAATTATAACATAACCAAACTCTGCTACCAATTGTTAGAATTTGTTTCTACGTATATAAAATGATTATGCTAAATGTAACACTAATCGATTGTAAAGAACAAAACAAGGAACAAGAATAAAATAACAAATAATAGAAGACATCTAGGTATGTGGAAATACTGTAGCGTGCATGTGTGTATTTTCAGAAATCAAGGAGGCAAATTATCAGGAGTGAGAAGAAGCATACAGCCAAGTTTGGTATACTATGTTGGTTCTTTAAATACTAACAAACTTGGAAGTTAACAAACACAGGATTTTTGGCGATGCTCAACCTATTTTTCATCATTTTATGGTTCTTAAGCAAAACTATAAATTATTAGGTTAATATGCCTGCCAAATTATTCTTGGTACACTGGTTTATTGGGAAAACAACCACTTTAAGTTTACGGTGTATCAGGTACACTATAATGGCAGGGGTCAATCTTTTTAAGCATTCGAAATTGAGCTTAATCTACTAGAAAACATTATTGTGAATTACGGAAACATTATTTGGTTACACTTGGATGAAGTATGGATCGGGGTTGCCATACTGTAGAAGTATCCCAGTTGACAGTTGAAATTGACGAAAAACACGCATGAAAACAATATCTACTGGCACGCCAGACTACAGAGAGAGAACTGATAACCAGACAGGAACAACATTGCTTGAAGATAACACCTATGAAATTTAGCTGACATTAATGCTATCATTTCACCGTCATTAAATAGAAAATAAAATACCCATTTTGCATTGCTAAATTATAATACGCATGAACCAGCAGGTACGTCAGAATTCGTGATAATGGATCTTGATCACGAGTTAGAAAAATAAGAAAAAAATTTAATTTGAGCAGAAGAAACAAAATAAAGGGACAACTTATTCACAAACATGCTGCTTTTTTAGGGAGAAAATATGGGCAGAAGAACAATATGGGTCGGAGACGGAGAAGAAAAGAGCTGGATTCAAATCATAAAAAAAAATATTATAAGATTGGAGTTTACTGGTTAGCCCATCTGATTTTAATAGAGAAACATGCATTCGGGCACAATTAGTATTAGTTGGAGCACCGTGGGATTTCGGTAAAGTAAAAATCAAGCTATGTCAATGGCGCAAATACAAGAATATTTATGTTTTTTTTTTCTTGATTTTTAGAAGTTTTAATTCATAATAATACCATGATTTAGAATATTCATATTTTGATTACATTTTATTTTTAAATCCAAAAATACTCCTATTAAGAAGAATGACACTCGGTGGTGTTTTAGATAAATAACATGAATAATGTGGTGTCAAAAGATTGTTCACGTAATATATATACATGTATGTATATGCATGTGTGTGTGTGTGTGAGTAAGTGAGTGAGTGTGAGTGTGTGTGTGTGTGTACATTAAAAACAATATATATATATGTATATATATATATATGTATATATGTATGTATGTATCAATGTATCTATGTGAGTGTGTGTGTAACTAACTATATATGTATATATAAGTATATATAGATATCATTTTATTTATCTCATGTATATATATATACACACACACACACATATATACTATATGTACTTGTGTGTGTGTGTGTAGACATATATAACATATATGTCTACATAGACGTGTGTGTGTGTGTGTGTGTGTGTGTCTGTCTGTCTGTCTGTCTGTGTATTATTTTAATAATTAAAATTTTGATTTATTTTTGGGCATGTAATTTAAATTTAATGTATGTGTGGTGTAATATTTTTTGTGTATTTTATTTACTTAATGTGAAGTAATAGTTAATTTTTGAATATAGGCCATTGGGGTGTCCACGTTAAGAGAGAGAGAGAGAGTACATAATATTTTTGTTAAAAGAAAAAAAATTGATTTCGAAATGGGGGAGTGGGGACAAATTTAAACAAGCAAGATTTTTAAAAAACTCTTATTTTTCGAAAAAACTATTCTATACTTTATTTTTCTCTTATTTCTTTTTTCTAACTTGGGAACTATGCATAAGATTATGTCCAGAATTATAATTTAAATCCACCAAATATTAATATTATTTTTTATTATTAATTAATAATTAGTATGAACAATATTATGAATGTCAATAAACTCTCTATTAATCTCTTGACTATTGGTATTATTGTTGCACTTATTATTCAAAGATTAATATGTATTAATTAGCATGGATTAATATGTAATCATTAGTATATTTAATATGTATCATGTATTAAACCCTATAAATAAGGAGCCTTTGAGTCACAATATACTTAAAGGAAAAAGAAATTTCACTCTTGTTTCTCCTATATCTCTTACTCTCTTGTCCTTCTATTACATAATACGTTATCAGTACGAAGCTCAGTTAGATTTTCAAGAGATATATAGAAGAATATGGAAACTCATATGGTGGGATCATCAATTAGTGACAATGATATGTATCTCGCAGATAGTACATCAACGCATACTTTACTTAATGATAAAAAATTCTTTTTCTTTTTAATAATGCAAGGATCAGTTGTAAATATAATATCGGGTAGTGCAAAATTGATTGAGGGTTCCGTAAGAGCTAATATATTGTTACCCGAAGGAACAAAGATTCATATTGATGATACATTATATTCTATAAAGTCAAAAAAATTTATTGAGTTTTAAAGATATTCGACAAAATGGATATTATGTGGAGACTACGAATAAAGACAACATTAAGTATTTATATATTACCAACGTTATCTTGGGTAAGAAAAATATATTTGAAAAATTACCCATTTTTTTTTTCTGGTTTGTACTACACAAACATAAGCACAATTGAGACACATGTTATAATAAACTAGAAGTTTACTGATAGAAATAATTTTATTGTTTGGCATGACTGATTGGGACATCCTCGGTATATAATGATGCAAAGAATCATTAAAAATTCAAGTGGGCATTCACCAAAAAAATCAAAAGAATTTTTTATCCATTGAATTTTCAAGTGTTGCTTGTTCTCAAGAAAAATTAATTATAAGGCCATCATCAACAAAATAAGGACAAAACTCCTTGTAATTTTACAACATATACAATGTGATATATGTGGGCCTATTCATTCACTATGTTGACCATTTCAAAATTTTATGATTCTAATTGATGATTCGACAAGATGATCACAAGTCTGTTTATTATCAACACATAACTAAGCATTTGCTAGATTGCTTACTCAAATAATTCGGTTACTTGCTAATTTTTCAGATTATTTGATTTAGTCAATTTGTCTTGACAATGCTGGAAAATTTACTTCCCAAGCTTTTAATGATTATTGTATGTCTATTAGAATAACGGTTAAATATTATGTAGCATATATTCATACATAAAACGGTATTGCAGAATCATTTATTAAACGCCTTCAATTGATTACAAGGCCATTGCAAATGAGGACGAAGCTCCCAACTTCTACTTTGGGCCATGCTATTTTGCATACAGTAGAACTAATTTGTATTAGACCAACAAATTATCATGAGTTCTCTCCTTTACAATAAGTTTTTGGTCGAGAACCAAATATTTCCCAACTAAGGATTTTTGGATGTGCGGTGTATGTTATGATTACTCCACCACAACACACTAAGATAGGTTCCCAAAGAAGATTGGTAATACATGTTGGATATGAATCTCCATCGATAATCAAATATTTAGAGCCATATACTGAAAATTTATTTACGGCTCATTTTGCTGATTATTATTTTGATGAATCAGATTATCCAACTTTAAAGAAAGAAAATAAACAGTTGGAAAAACTATTAGTTGGAATCAATTATCGTTGTCTCATCTTAACCCTTGCACAAAGAAATATGAACTGGAAGTTGAAAAAATTATTCATTTACAAAATTTAGTAAATCAATTGTCAAATGCATTTACTAATCCGAAGATAGTAACATCTTACATACCAGCAACTAATGCTTCGTTAGAGTAGGACAATCTTTTGCTAATGAACCTAAAACATCAGTGAAACATGGTCAACCAGTGGTTCCAAAGATAAAAATCTTCGGAAAAAAAAATCAAAGGATCAAGTTAAGGAATTGATGGCTCTAGAAGAGTCTCTAGTTGTATTTCCAAAAGAAATTCAAGTACCTAAAACTTGTGACAATCAAGAGATTTCAATAAACTATGTTACAACTAGTCAAATGTGGAATCGAAATAAAATCGACGTCGATGATATATTTGCCTATAATATGACACTCAATTTTGTTAATGACAATAAGGACCTTGAGCCAAATTTAATCGAGGAAGATAGACAAAGAGATGATTTTCCAAAATGGAAAGATGCAATTGAAGCAGAATTGAATTCTTTTTCAAGAAACAAAGTTTTTAGCCCTATTGTACGTACACCTAATGGTGTCAAACCTGTAGGATATAAATGTGTATTTGTGCGAAAATGAGATGCGACTAATAAAGTTATCAAATATAAGGTGTGATTAGTTGCACAAAGATTCTCTCAAAGGTCTGGCATTGATTATGAAGGATTATATTTCCACGTAGTGGATACAACTACTTTTTGATATTTAGTTAGCTTGTCAATACATGAAAACTTGGTATGTGTTTATTGAATTTAGTTAAGGCTTATTTATATAGACCACTTAACAGTGACATTTACATGAAAATCCTAGAAAGATTAAAATTGACTGCAATACATAATTCATGTCTTTGAGAACTTTACTTAATAAAATTATATAGATCTCTATATGGGTTGAAACAATCAGGACGCATGTGGTATAATAGTCTTAGTGAATATTTATTGCAAAAAGGTATAAAAATGATCTTCTTTGCCCATGTGTATTTATTAAAAGATCTAGATTCGAGTTTGTTATAATTGCAGTTTATGTTGATGAATTAAATATTATTGAAACTATGAATGAGCTTTCAGAACTAGCAGGCAACTAAGAAAGATTTTGAGATGAAAAATCTCGAAAAAACAAAACAAAACTTTTTCTTGGTTAGCTGATTGAATACTTAGAGAATGGAGTCTTATTTCATCAATCAGCTTTTATTTCAAAGGTGTTGAAATGATTCTATATGGATAATGCCTATCCATTGATCACTCAGTTGGTTGTAAGATCATTAAATGTGAATAAAGATCCTTTCTGACCTCGGATGGATGATGAAGAGCTTCTTGATCCTGAGTAATATATCTTAGTGCTATTGGTGCACTAATGTATCTTGCAAGTTATACATGACCTGATATATCTTTTTCTGTAAATATGTAAGCACAATATAGTTATTATCCAACAAGCAAACATTAGAATGGAGTTAATCATATAGTGAGATATCTTTGAGGTACGATGGATATCAGCCTATATTATTTCAATGTACCCAAAGTAGAATTAATTAGTTATGCAGATGTGGGATATATGTCTGACCCTAATAATGCTCAATCACAAATGGGCGATTTGTTCACATGTGGTGATATAGCTATTTATTGGTGTTCTATGAAATAATCAATTACTGTCACATCTTCTAATTATGCAGAGGTCTTAGCAATTCATGAAGCAAGTCAGGAATATTTTTGGTTAAGATCTATAATACATCATATTCAAGGGTCATGTAGTTCGTCTTTTAGCAAGGAGGTCCCAATAACCTTGTATGAAGATAATGTTGCATGCATTGTTCAATTAAAAAATTGGTACATTAAAGGGGATAGAACAAAATATATATCACCAAAATTTTTTTTCACTCGTGATCTATAAAAGAATAGTGATATTGATGTTCAATCAATTCGTTCGATTAATAATATAGCAGATTTATTCACCAAGGCTCTACCTACTACAACATTTGAAAGGCTAGTTCATAACATTGGAATGAGCAGGTTAGATTTAAAGTGATGTTGAGAAGAGGGGGAGTAAATTTTTTATTTTATATTATTTTTCCCTTTACCATGATTTTGTCCCATATTATGAACAATATTATGGATATTCATAAACTCTCTATTAATCTCTTGGCTATTGATATTCTTGTGACTCTTATTATTCTTAGATTAATGTGTATTAATTGGCATAGATTAATATGTATTTATTGGTATATTTAATATACATTCATGTATTAAACCCTATAAATATGGTATGAGTCACTAAATACTTGAAGGAATAAGAAATTTTTCCCTTATTTCTCCTATATCTTTTGCTCTCTTGTCAATCTATTTCATAATAATAATATATTTTTGCTTGATTTGTGGAATGTGATTATGTTGGACTTTATTTATTAATTATGGCTTTTTATTTTTTGAAAATTTTAAATTCAAAAATTAATTGGTGCTAAAAATGGAATTTTGTCATGTGTGAAAAATTAAAATTTAATAAAAATTGAATTTTAATTTTTAAAAATAAACAAAATCATTTTTTTTATTTTTTTTTATTTTTAAATAAACAAAAACATTTATTGAACAAGAGTTTTGAAAAACTCTTTTTCTATGAAAGATATAATTTTTTATTTCTCTAATTTTTTTTATAATAATATTATTATATTATATTTATTCTAACTTGGACTAAGTGAAGGAAAATATAGAGATTTGTGCTATGAAATTCAATGGATATGCTATGAATGAGTTATCCTTGAGAGCTTGAAATTTCACTAGAATGCAAGGAGAAGTACAAAACTCTTTCTCTTGAAAATTATTATAAGAATCCTCAAAATATTAGTCATTATGTTTTGTTACAATTTACTATTTTTACTTAATTTGTGGACTGTAGTTGTATTTGACTTTATTTATTAATTTTTTATATATAAATTTTAATTATATTTGTTTGTGTATTTTGTTGAATACTTAAAATAAAATTTGAGTATTTAGATATTTATTCTTAGAATAATTCAAATAATTATTTCGATAATACATAAATATATATTCAGACAAATATATATATATATGTGTGTGTGTGTGTGTGTGTGTGTGTGTGTGCGAATATTTGAAATTGTCAAATTTAAATTAAGTTAATTTGGATTGAATGTAATTTAAGTTTAATAATTCATCTGTAATTAAGATATTGAATTTAAAGGTGAAACTTACGAATATTTGTAATTAAGATAATAAATAATTTAAGTTTTAAATAATTAAGATATTTAAGTTTTTAAAATATTTAAAAACACAATACCAAAATTAATTCATCTGTAATTTTTCTTCCTCTAAGAATAAATTTTATTGATTATGAGAGCATATTGACTTTAAAGGTGAAACTTAAGAAGTGTGGTAGAATTTTAAAATAATTAGGTAATTATTTTATTGAATATTAAGGTCGTGATTTGAGTTCTTCATTAACACATATTCCATCAATAACCAAATCATTATATAATTCAAACAAAACTCCAGTAATTAAATATCCATCAAACAAAATAAAATATATTAATCTTAGACATTAATTTAGCATGATATTGGAAATGATCTACATAAGATAATTTGAGATACAACTTAATAAATTTTGCATTATCAATGATAGCACTCAAGAGTATCTAAGAACCAAATCCTAAACTTAAATTTCTCATTCGTGCATCTCATATTTGTTTCCTATATGATTGTCAAAATTCATGCCCCACCTATTAGGATTTATTTTTTATCTTGCAACACCTCTTTGCTCATGGATATTCTTAGGTTTGGGTAAATTATGCTCCCCAAACCCTAGCTTTTCCTTTCATTTTTCTGGCCTTAAATTCTTTTTTTAAAATTCTTATTTTATGCTTTTATACTTGAATGGCTTGATATCCATTTTTATTAGAAAGTCACGACATTAAGTTATGCTAATGACTTTTTTTTTTGTCTTTATAACACGTAGTCATAGTACTAGGAATGAGACATAACTTTTCACTCTTTCTTGGGTTAGATTGACATGCCATTAAAAATTATCACGACTGTGCATTTCATTTCTATAAAATAAAACAAATCGCTAGGAATGGCCATGGTTTGTGCATTTCATCTCTGCAACCAAAATTCATGGTAATGAGAATGAGCTATAACTTTTTCATGATCTAAAAATGATCATAACTCAAGTAATTGCTCTATGAAACTCTTTGTAGCAAAAAGGTATGGTCTTGGAGAGGCACCATGGCTTTAGTCTTAGTTACAGTAGCCATGTAATGAGAAAGTTACAGCAATGGAGGATGTCAGGGTTTTTTGCACTAGTAGGGTAGTTGTTACAACGATATAAAATTAAAGCCGTAGCCTTAAAATATTATAAACTAATAATATTATGATTCCGAGAAAGTTTTATAGCCAAAAGAAATATGTTATACAATAACATATTTGTGTCAACAATGGGGTAAACTCAATGAAGTGTAACAAAATTATAAAAAACTACTTAATAATTATATCAATTCTAATATTCCATACAAAACCCACTTAATTTCAATATTATTAATAATAATCCATTAAAGCAAATATTTAGTGAAAGTATTTTATTTAAAATAATTTTTTAATGAAAAAAATATCATGCACAATCACCAAAATTACTTGTATCATTTGATATTTGGCATATCAAATAATAATAATCTCAAAAACAAATCAAAAATGACTGAGAGGATATGAATAAACAAAAGTAGATGAATCCCTATATTTTGCTTTTTATGTTGCTTTTTGAACAAATACTAAACATGATAGAATTTGCATAACATATTTTTGTTCTAAAAAATATTTTTTTTTATTTATTTTAACAATTAAAATTCAGTTTCAATTAAATTTTAAATTTTGAATCATTACAAATTATTAATTTTAACCCAACTTAATTTTTGATTTATGTTTTTAAACTTTTTAAAAAACCAAAAATCTAAAATTCAATTCTACCTAAATTAACTTTAAAATTTAAATTTTCAATTTTTGACACACGCACACAAATAAACAAACACACACACACACACACACACATGTTAGATTTTAAATTTTCAATCATTTCAAATTTTAAATTTTAGCCTAACTTAATTTTTAAATTATATTTTTAACATTTTTAAAAAGCCAAAAATTTTAAATTCAATTCTGCCTAAATTAACATAGTTTAAAAATTAAAATTTCAATTTTTGACATACATACATACATACATATATATATATATATATATATATATACTTATATGTTTGTGTGTGTGTGCTAATTCTCAAAATAATTATCTGAATTATTTTGAAAATAAGTCCCTAAATACCAAAATCTTATTCTTCCTACACTCATAAGGTAGTGATATTGCTCTTATATATATATTAATTATGAGAGCATGACACTTATGAAGCCAAAAGTATAAATGCTTTAAATACTATATTTGTTCACATCTTTATGACACATGAGATATGAAAATAAGAATACATATATGAAATAAATGTCTAAGGTTGTTAATAAATCGCATAAAAAGTTCAGACTTATCAATGACCTTAAAGTAGGGATAATTTATCATTTTGATGATAAAGTATATATGGAATAACTATGAAGGGACATTCATTAGGAAGAGATCAATAGTTGACGACCACCTTGTTGTCAACTATTGATCGTGTACATCTTCAAGTAGATCTGCAACCCCGACATTGATATCAACATTGTGCAAGGCATGAGTGGGTGGTGGTCCTGGATCTACATGTGGTCACCTAAAATCGACGTGAAGTCTTTCCTAAGACTATAGCTAAATACAAAAGAAATAGAAAATTAGTCCCAAAAAATTGAGGTCCGTATATTGCTTTAGAAAAATTAATATAAATCGTGTCCTGTTTTCAGGACCTATGATTTAACGAAAATCAGACAGGTCTTCTTTGTACGAGAAGTTCTACCCATATTAGAATTTGTACAAAAAAAATCTACCAACATGGTTTAATGATCTCATTATTTCCGATTATGAATAATAGTAACCTAGCTAGGCCAATTCATTAATACACAACAACATACATTCTATGTTATTTCATAATTATATGAGTGTAATATAACCACTAATACTACAACTATGATCCAAGCTGGCTCGACATAAATCATGATATGTATGTGCTCATACTACACCACCCAAATTATAAGTAGTAGCATGCATCAAATCTCACAGTAGTGAGAGAAAGCATATGTGAACATTCACACCATTCTTGTCTGCAAACAAGAAGGATCCAAATAGCTCTAAGATGAATTCATGTACACTACGCTCTAATGTGACCTCATCTGCATCAAGTGGAGGGGTGGAAAACTAGGAATAGATGTATCAAACAGGGTGGGTAGCTCGAGCCCTATCCGAGGCATAGACCAACTTAACCGTGCCTAAAATGACACAACACAGTTCAGAACCATGTCGAGGCCCATGCTAAACTAGCTCGAGGCACGGCTCATGACGTGCCATGCCGAGGTAACCCAATCCTCAAGCTCGGCCAGACATGGACTACACTTTAACCTGAAAGCATAATTTATCGGCATAACCCTAACAATGCCCCATCCCATGGCCCCAGATGGCCGAATCTTGGGCTGGTGTTTGGGCAATTCCGTGTCTGAAGTCCGAACTCCGAAGTCCGACCAATCGAAGACAAAACCAAACATCCCAACTTACACATTCTAGATGCTGAAGCTTCTGGAATCTATGACCTTTGGGTCGATTCGATGGTCGAACCTACCCAAAGGTCATAATTATATTAAATATATTTAAAAATCAAAAAAATAATAAAAACAAATGATATTTTTTAAATTACATTTTTCAAATATATATATATACCCATTGTCATTCTTAATTTTTATCTTATCTTTTTCTCTCTCTCTCGTATTATCTTTATGTCTCTTCTCGGCTATCTTGTCTGTCTCTCTCTCTCTCTCGATCTTTTATTTTGGTTTTGACTTTTAAGACTCTAGTGAAGGGTGCAGAGTGTGGACTATCGATTATTGTGCAAATATTATAAAGAAAATGGGATTTTATGCATTATGGGTATTAATTTTTAAATTTTGTTTAATTTAGTTTTTTTTATTTTAATTTCAGTTATAATTTTTAGTTTAATTAATATAAATTAATATTTAATTTAAAAAACAAAATTTACAATATAATTAAAAAACTAATAAAAAATTAAAATGATAAATAGTAAATTTAATGATAATTACAAAATTAATTTAAATGTAAATATAAAAAAATTTAATATGGATAATGATAACCTTACGGAATGGTCCGAGGCTACTAAAACTTTGTTTTTTCCAGTCACCTCGACTCAAACATCTAAAAAAAATTAGAAGAAAATTAATAGTTTGGACTCTTTAATATTATATAACATAAAAAAATTAGGGGTACGATGAAAAATCGGCACAATGCAAATATTATAAAAAAATATTAACCTATCAAAGTTCGTGTGGGAGTGAGCACCTTAAGAGACATGCCGAATAATATATCAAAAAAAACATGGTGCATTAGATCCTAGGCAAACTTAACTCGATGGTGGATTCTTTGAGACTATATCCAATTCAACCTCAATGTTGACCCCCTTCATATACTATAATGAATTATGGAAAGAAGACATGACCAAATTGCACCGTGATGGGTCTTTTGATTAGATTTTTAGAGGATCCAAGGATTAGTCAGTATTATGCAGACTTATTTTTTGCCTTCATTGCGTAGGATTCCTTAGTTCACATTTAGGAATGACATACTGAAATACTATATCTTAGAAAATAATAATAATTAATGAATTTAGAAAATATAGAGGAGTGATGTCTGTGACGTTCAATATATGGATTAGTCACGACAATGCATCTTATGCATGTCTCACCGCCCACTATGTAGATTCTAAATGGACACTAAAAAAATATTAGGATTTCCAGAGATTCTCCATCATGATGATGGCCCGACCATTTATGAGTGAATGATGAAAATCTTAGAAAATATAATATTTAAAATAAAATATGTAGTATCACATTCGATATTGCATCAAACAATAGAGTAGTCATTAATATGTTTGTTATGACTATTAACAATGAGAGATTAAAAGAAATTTTTCACATTAGATACATATATCACATCATTAACCTCATTGTACAACCAAGGATGAAGGTTGTTTCCCCTTCTTTAGAAAACATATATAATTTACTAAATTTTTTTTCAAGAGTTTATCTTTGAAGTAAGTCATAAAATTGCTTGCAAGATGACACATGCAAATCCTATGATAGGCATGTGCTACATCCCAACCAAGATGAGAATCGCTCATAGCTTCCATAATACTTCGATGTCTATCAAATATAACACAAATCCTCATCTATTGAGTTACTTTATTTTTGATACATGCCAAAAACCATCTCCAACTATCAATATTCTTGCTTTCTGTAATAACAAATACTAATAGAAACAACTAATTATTTCTGTCATAGCCCATAGCAATCAACAATGTCCCTTTATATTTTTCATACAAATGTGTACCATCAATACTCAGTGCCGGACGACAACTTCTGAACCCTTCAATAGATGGCTGAAATAACCAAAATACGTGTTAGGATGTCTCATTGTTTGGCACACTATTGTTGATGATTTTTTAAATGACAACACATCTAGAATTTGCTTGTTCTATGGGCAATAACAAATGTAGAAGCTCTATATATGACTGAGAAAAATCACCCATTAAGTATCAAAATGTCTTATGCTTTCCATCCAAGGCTTTTTTATATATAATTTCATATTAATATTTCTCCATCACAATTGCTGGAATAGCAACAACATACAATGTGAATTATACCTTAAATATTGTCGGTATATGAGAAGCAATCAAACTTTGAGTCTAATTATTGATCATCTCAGTTCAAACAATGATTTACATAGTATGTGACCCTTTATATTTGTTGATCACAAATAAGCTAGTATCTTTCACAATCATGGCATACTACTTTCATTGACATTGACATTCTTGAGTCTTCTTGCATCTTAAAATGAGCAATTCTTTTGAAGAGACAAATACAATAAACTCTTGGTTTGCTCTAATTGAGTAAATCTTTACAGCTTCTTGCAAATCAAATTTAGAATTAAAAAATCAACCCGACTACAAATTCTCCACTCAAATAATTAGTAGTCTCTTGCCCCCATAGAGGCCAACCACTAAAAATAAAAATATCTATATTTTAACATGTTCAAAATAATGTGTTGGTGGTAGGTAAAAATGAATAGGGGCAGGTAAAAATGAATAGGGGCTGACTCACCTGGTCCCTCATCATTGCAATATTCGATACATCACAAGAAAAAGCATGCGTAGAGACAAATATCTCTTGCTCTTTCTCAAAAACTTGATTTGTAGTCTTGAATGATGATATATGTTCATCAACTTGAACATGTAAGTCTTCATAATATTCATCACCAACATCGTCATCAGATTCAACATTACATTCTTCATAAATGCAAGCAACATCATCTCTATATACTTCAGTATCTAGTACTAGGCTACTACTAGGCCCACAACCATAGTTAATTTCTACAATATTGTCATTTTCTATTACACCCATAGATTATTTTGCTAGTCAGGTTTATTTGAATGACCTCAACAAACAATTCAATTTTTTCAATGGTAGTTGTGTTAACCATGTTCAATATTTAGTGCATAATACTGTCATTCCATATTGGAAAAGATTGGAACCTATTTCCACTATTTATATGATACTTATACTTAAGGACTAATTGAACTTATGTTTGTCAATAGTTATGTTTGAAAATAAAATCTCACTTAATTGTTAAAACATACAGTCAGACAATATATCCGAAGGTACAATCAAAGCTTTGTTCCCAATATAATTTAATTCTTTTTTAGCCCTCAATATATCTCCATTATAATAATATGTTACGGTAAAAAAGGAAACAAACATAATTGACATAAAAATGAAGTAAAAAAATTTAAATAACATGATATTATTATCATTAGTACTTTGTTTAGAAATTAAATGGCCCCAATTATGCCCACTTTTACGAACCCTTAATTTAATGAAAAATTGGGCAGTCTCCTTTGTATGAGGAGCTTTACCCAGAACTTAACATATACTAAAAACACAGCCAACATGGCTTTATATCATATAATGATCTCAATGAGTCAAAATTTGAGTCAAAATTTGAGTCAAAGTAGCCTAATTGGGTTCATTCTTCTATAATCAACAACAATAATTCTTGGTTTAGGAGTTTCCACAAACTAGGGCCAAAAATTCCAGATAGGTAGAACAAACCCTTTTTGCTAAATGACTATACAAGCCCTAGCTCAAACCCTAAATCACACAAGTCCCTTTTTCAGTTAGGGTTAGACAAATCACAAGAATGGGGGTTGAAACAAACCTCAGAAGAAAATCAATCAGTAGATCTGAGAGCTTTCGATCGGTGGTCGCTTGTCATCGCTGAGGAGGGAGCTGTTGGAGGGGGGAACTTATAGAGGAGGGAGACCAAGAAAATGAGGAGAGGAATAAGAAATGGGAGGAAGGGGAATGAAGGCAGGAAAATTATGTATTTGTCAATGGCCGTCATTGTGGATGATGGCCTCTAACAGTTCAATGACCATCATCCACAATGCCAGCATTTAGCAAAATTTAAAATTCAATAGTTGGCATTGTGGATGATGGCTATTGAACTTAAAATTAATGAGGAGATGTCAAATTCTTTTAAATTTGATTTGTTCAATGGCTATAATTCACAATGCTAGCATTGGCTGTCATCCACAATGATGGACAATGCCACCTTGGCTCTGACGTGGCCAAATGCACAATTTTCTTTTTGTATTTTTTTTATAAAAACACAAAAACATGTCTAAAAACTCAAGTTTATTTGACTAAATTAATTTTTTTAAATAATACCCAAACACAAAAACCAACTTGGCTGTCGACATTTTGGAAACCTAAATTAATTTTTGTATTTTTTTTTTCCTAAAACACTATTCATGTCTAAAAACTCAAGTTTTTGTGACTATATATTATTTCAAAGAATACCCAAACTACATAAATAGTCAACAGAATAGAGTAGACTATGTTAAGATATTGGTTAATACAAACCACTTTCTAATGTAAATCTTGTATTTTTTTTAAAAAAAAATGATGGGATCAATACTACACATGTAGGGAATGAAATAAGAAAACATAGCGGAATTAGTTTTTAAATTATTTTTCATGAATTCTTATTTTAGCAAGAATCCATGCAAACACATATTAATATCAAAAGATGATGATCAGATCTATACCTTTTATTATTATAAGAGATTTGTTGACTTGTCAGATTGAAAGAACTTGTACCAGAGCCTTCAATTTTGCTCTCCTTCCTTAGGTGTGTGGGCACCAACTATTCAGATCTAGAACAATATACTTTTGATTTACCTTGCATACTCAACACTTGATGCAAGTGGTCTCTTAAGAGAATAATCTTTCTTGGAGGCTAGGGTTTCTTATAAGAAAATACATCTGCTTTGGTTTTTATAGACGTTTCAAATCCTTATCAAATAAGGAAACAAATTAATTATATTTAATATTCTTAAATTCACTTTCTTATCAAATAAGAAAATAAATTATATATATTTAATATTCTTAAATTCAAATCCTTATCAAATAAGGAAATGAATTAAAATACATCTAATATTCTTAAATTCAAATTTTTATCAAATAAGAAAATGAATTAATAATATTTAATATTCATAAACTCAAATTCTTATCAAATAAGAAAATGAATTAAATATATTTAATATTCTTTCATTCAAATCCTTATCAAATAAGGAAATGAATTAATAATATCAAATATTCTTAAATTCAAATTCTTATCAAATAAGAAAATGAATTATATACATTTAATATTCTTTAATTCAAATACTTATCAAATAAGGAAATGAATTAATAATATTAAATATTCTTAAATTCAAATTCTTATCAAATAAGAAAATAAATTATATACATTTAATATTCATTAATTCAAATCCTTATCAAATAAGAAAATAAATTATATACATTTAATATTCATTAATTCAAATCCTTATCTAATAAGGAAATGAATTAATAATATTTAAATTCAAATCCTTATCAAATAAGGAAATGAATTAATGATATTTAATATTATTATCCTTTGCAGATTATTTCCTTATTCAATGAGAAAATGAATGAAATTCGAATTCAAATAACAACTAATTGTTATTCTCATCATTTTATATTGCTAAAGAAAGTATAATTTATTCCAAATCATGAATAGTTCATTGTAGTAATAAAAAAGGTGGAATTAGGACCCCATGGATCTATAATTGCTCCAATAAATTCAATAATTAATTAAACCCTTTAATCAATTATTTTAATTTATTAATTTCAGAGTTATTCCACTAAAAACTTGAAATTGAACTCTAGTCCTTATAGTATCGATTTTACTTGAAAATTTAAAGTGTCCATTGATTTAATCATTACATGCAGTTCTATCCTCCAAAAAGTGGTTCATAACTAGAGTCAGGTAAAATTACCATTTGCCCCTCTAATTATATCTTGATCCTTAAGTTCCATTAATCCACTCAGTTAATTTATAAACCTGTTATAAATCAGAGCACTCAAACTATTCAGTTCTAGAACCAATACTTAAGGGAACCAACTGTCCAGCTTCCATAGAATGTGTTAGATTCCATGTCTATAGTTTATATTCTCAGCTACATACATCAATGAGCCTCCAAGACACAAGTATTGTGCCCATTTCATAATGGGTTTTAATCCATGACTCTAAAGGCCCAATTGACATAAACAAACGTCGATGACTACTCATGATTGAGACTGATCTGCATATGATCATCTATCAGCACTATTTTAATTCTTGAGATAAATGGTATTTAAAATAATTCAAAAGCTGTGCCTTGGTACTGTCTTATATAATTTTATTATCTATGGAGCCTCCACTTTAATGTCCCCACATTAGTGACCTGGATTAAGGTCACTTCATTCTCAATGATAGCAAACCACCCCAGTAATATTTTATTTTGAAGTTCCCCAAACTTCAATTAATTTATTACGGACAATTTGATTTATAAGCCATAACCTCGATCCTCTCGTGTATAACTATTATATACTGATGTTATGGTTACAATATTAAATTTAGGATTTTCTGATGTTTTACTCATACATTATGCACAAAATAGCTGGGTATGATAAATACGATACTTTTATTAATTTCATAAAATATAAATACAAATTCATGCTTTATAGGGCACTATCACTAACAACACAGACAAGGGTACTACACAAATAGAAAATTCCAGAAAAGCAACAACCATAGTAGTGGAATCTTATAGGCACAAACTACAACGGATCATTGGATGTCATGCCCCTAGCAAGAGCCTAGTATAGTCATCAAAACAACATATATTGATAAGTAAAAACTCTCAAGATACACATGGCGGGGGGGGGGCTCCGACTTTGATTAAATACACATTGATAAATTGGACGAAATAATGATCATGCATTGATAAATTTTACTGAACCAACTAAATATGCATTGTGATCATGAATTGAATTTAAATACAACAATTAATATCATAAAATAACAATCTTCAAAAAAATAAAAGATAATTTGATAATTTAATCACAAACAATTTATTATTTTTTGAGAGGGATAATGAACAGAAAAAACAAAAAGATTAATACGAATTGACTTAATAAAATCATATGAAATAACATATTTTTTTTGAATAAATTTCAATTTGTACAACTAATTACTATAGGAAACATGTGTACTTGGGCACAATTAATATTAGTTGGAATACAATGTGATCTTTGGTTATATTTTGTTCCCATTTTTTATTTATTTTCAAAATTTTTAATAAAAATAGTACCAAAATATAAAAATTTATATTTTGTTTCCATTTTATCTTTAAATCCAAAAATATTCATTTTTATTTAAATTACACATCCATAGTGTTTTTGAAAAATAATGTGAACATTGTTGACAAAACATTTTTCAAGTAATAGATATATAAATCTTAACATATATATATATATATATATATATATAAGTAATGTATATAAATCACATATATGTGTATGTGTGTTATATTAAAAATAATAGATATATATAGTTCGCAATTATATATATATATATATATATATATATATATTGTTGGGTCAGCATGAGTTGGATAGACACATTTTTTTATTTTATTTTTTTTAAGTGTACAGCATGATAGACCAATAACATGTTATTTTCACAACAATCAGAAAATAAAATTACACAAGCTAATAATACTCATAAGATGCATTATCTTATATTTTAGAGTAAAGTTTATGTTTGTTTGCAACAATAACATGATACCTCAAGGTCACCGATGATGGCAATGTCTCCTCCCATATCTTCATGTTCCATAAAATGTAAGAAAGATGACAATGCTATTGTGTCTAGTGTCATCTGAACTTTAGTTTTAAAATAAATAAAAATCAAAATGCTTCATAAAATGAAACATCACATATTTATTATGAATTGATTCATTTTGTTATTTATTATTTAAAAAAGATTTATAATTAAAGATACACACACACACACACACACACACACACAATTAATTTAAAATAAATCTATTAATTTGAATAAATAAGAAAATCAAATAATTCAATTCTATTCAAATTAATTATTATGATTAAATACATTACATTTTTTAAATAAATAAAAATCTTTAAAATATTTCTTTGGCTCACGATAGAGTTACGGGAATGGATCCTAGCATAAATAAGATGTCAAGCTCCCGATTTAAATTATTTTACACTATAATTTATATTAATTATAATTCAAATCACTATAAAATTATAATCATATTCTCTTACTTATTTAAATATAATTTGTTTTTTATTACCTAACAATAATTGTATTTCTCATGTTAAGATTACAAATATTCATCGATTGAATTAAATTATTGATACTTTAATTCAATCAATCTTTAATTATTTTCTTGATATTTTTCACTTATGTTATTTGAATTGCCAGATCAAAATCCACATGTAAGGTTTGATAATATCAAAACTTATAAGCTTCCTCAAGGGGCCATTATCAATTCTTCTAATATAACATGGATTCAATTAGTAAACAATATTTCCTATATACTTAATCAAGTTATCCAGTTCATAAAGTTTCAAAATTTATTTCTAAACTTTACTCTTTATGAATCAAAATAACTATTAATAAGAATATATAAATATTAATTACTTCATGGATAAGAGTAACAACATTTATAATAACAATAGTGTATTTTACTTTACAAGTCAATATAAAATAATCACATCGTGTTTATCTCATTCAATACACTCAAGTGTAAAAGCACTAAAAGGTTAGAACTTTATTATTCATGATAGAAAGATAATAACAAATGCATCATCCACTTGTTTCAACTTGAAAACTGCATCAAGTTGCAGCGCTTCTCTAATGAATCTGGTGCTCCTCTATTACAGTAAGCACCCTTGGCAAAAAACTAAAATAGAATAATGACCTATATGAAGTCATAGTTAATGGTCTATACAAGATAGATAGCAAGCAGAGTTCCAGTAGAGCACCCACATAGGAGAGCCAGACACAAATGTACAAGCTAATGATAAAGATGATGAAATTGTTTTAAATGATTATATACCTATGTTATGTTTTTGTTTTAACCATATAACTTTTGTATTATAATTATTTCTGAATTGGTTTTGGTTTTTATTAATTATAAAAAATTGTTTATAGTGTATGTTTTTATTTAATTTAAAATAAAATATTAAAAATATGTAATCAATTTTTTTGTAAAAAAATATAATTCTGAAAATTGATTTGGAATGAAAAAATCTATGGATTTTTCCCTCGCTAATTTAGCTAGGGATGACTTTATGCATATACAGTCAAAAATTATTGATTATTATTCTTAATTATGATTAAAATTAACAAGAGAAAAAAATAATTAGCTAGGGGATTTTCCATCGTTAAAAAATTTGCTAGTGAATTTTTTCCCTCGTTAATTTTTTGCGACGAGCACTTTAGTTTAGGAAAATTTCTATCGTTAATCCATCATTATTTTATTTTAGCTATGGAAAAATCCCATATAGCTAGTAAAATTTACATAGCCACTTAGGGATTTTTCTTATAGTATCTGTCTATCTATCTATCTATATGTCTATCTATCAATCATATTGCCTCTATGTCTATACATCTATATGTATATCTAGATATCAATCAATTGTCTGTCTATCTATCTATCTATTTGTCTATCTGTCTATTTGTTTATTTGTCTATCTATTAATCTGTCTATTTGTATATCAATTTATCTCTCTATTGTTCTATTCATCTATTAGTCAAACTATATAATTGTCTATATATCTATATGTCTATCTGCCTATCTCTCTATAAATCAATCAATCTATTAGTCTATTAGTCTAACTGTCAATCTATTTTTCTATCTAATTATCTGTCTATAAGTTTATCTGTCTATCTGCCTTCCTATCTATCTATCTATCTATCTATCTATCTGTTTATCTATCTATATATATAAATCTATATATCACTCTATCTATCTATTTATCTGTCTATCTATTTATTTGTAACTTTATCTATCTATCAATATGTATATATGTTTTATCTATCTATCTGTATATCTATTTATCTTTATCTATCTATTTGTCAATTTTTCTATATGAATAATTGTCTTTCTGCATATCTATTTATCTTTCTATCTACCTGTCTATCTAAATATCAATCTATATATTTATATATGTATCTATATGTCTATCAGTCTATTTATCTATCTCTTTATTTGTCTATATATTTATTTGACTATATATGTATCTATCTTTCTATATCTATCTATCTATTTAACTATTTGTCTATCTATCTATCTATCAATTTATTTATCTATCAATCTATCTGTCTATCTATCTATCTATCTATTTATCTATATATCTTTCTATCTCTCTTTCTATCTATCTATCTATCAATATATCTATTTGTCTTTCTATGTATCTATCTCTTTATCTGTCTATCTATCTATCTATCTTTCTATTTATATGTCTATCTATCTTTCAGTATATTTACTTATCAATCAATTAATTAATCAATATATTTGTCCATCTATCATTCTATCTATAAATCTTTATATATATATATATATATATATATATATATATATATATATATCTATCAATTTTCTACCAATATGACTATTTTTCTGTTGATCTATCTAACGATCTTTCAATCAATCAATCAATCTATATATCTATATATCATTCTATTAGACAATATATTTATTTTTCTATCTATCTTTCTTTCTTTCTTTCAATCAAACTATCTATCTGCCTATATGCCTATCAGTCTATTTGTTAAAATGTGTCTCTCTCTCTCTCTCTATCTATCTATATTCATATCTATTATTTGTATATCTATCTATCTGTCTATATTTTTGTGCCTATCTATCTATATGTCTATCTATCTATCGTTCTTTCTTTCAAACTATCTTTGTGTATATCTATCTATAAGTCTATAAGTCAATATCTCTATCTGCTTATCAATCTATATATCTATCTATGTATATGTCTATTTCTCTAAATGTCGATATGTCAATCTGTCTTAAGTTTATCTATCTAACTCTCTATTTATATATCTATAAATCTATCTATCTTTTTATTTATTTATCAGTCTATTTGTCGATCTATCTATATTTCTATTTGCCTATCTATATATATATATATATATATATATATATATATATATATATATATATCTATTTGTCTATATATATATATATATATATATATATATATATCTCTCTCTCTCTCTCTCTATTTTTATATCTATATCTATCTATATATCTATTTGTTTATAATTCTATCAATCAATCTATCTATCTATCTCTCTATATGTCTATATATCTATCTATCTATTTATCAATCTGACTATAATTCTATCTAACTATTTTTTTCTATCTATCTAACTAACTAAAAATCTATATATGTAACTATCTATCAATCTATTTATCTTTTTATCTGACTTTCTATCTATCTTTCTACATGTCTATTAGTCTAAATGTCTATCTTTCTAATGATCTATCTATCTATCAGTATATCTATCTATCTATCTTTTTATTTATATGTCTATTTATCTCTCTATCTATCTTTCGGACTTTTAATCTATTAGTCTATATGTCTATATGTCTATCTGTCTATCTTTCTATCTATCAATCTATCTATCTTTGTATCTATCTATCTACCAATATATCTATCTTTGTATCTATCTATCTACCAATATATCTATTTGTATATAAAACTATTGTCTTATTTATCTATCTATCTATTTGTGTATCTATCTCTTTATCTATCTATCTTTCGATCTATCTATTTATCTATCTATATATCTATATATCTATTTATATCTATATCTATCTCGCTATCTATTTATAAATCTATATATCTATCTATTTGTTTCCATGTAAAAATTTTAAAGAGTCCAATATATTATATCTGTATACCATTATATATTCTATATTGCTATATAGCAAAATAAGAAGTCTTATTTTCTATAATCATTGATTCCTCAAGAAGCTAGATATATATATATAATTTAACTATAAGAGAAAATAACTTTAAGAGATAAAACATATTTATTACTCATCGAATAAAAGATATTTTAACTAGCTGACAGACTTAAAATTATATGTAGAGATAAAATGTGCAATTTGCATATTAATGATAGGTTTATACGATTCGATATCAACATTATCATTATTATAATAAGTTTTATGACATAATTTTCTGATAAGCTATATACTAATCTCAGAAGCTATGATAAAGTAATAAAAGATAAGGATGTAGAACATTTACAAATGTCTATGGAATTAATTAGAGATGCAATCAATGCACTCCAATCATGTCTAGGATCTTATGGAGTTACCCAAAAAGATAAAACTCATTAAGTATTGATGGGTCTAAAAAAAAGAGAGGAACAATTGGTAACATTGAGACTTATAACACTAGGCTTGTTGCAAAAGATTTTACTCAAAAAATGAATCAATTATGAAGAGAATTTTAAACTAACATACATGTTAAAGTCAATATGAATTTTGTTATCCCTTACAACTCATTATGACTATAAGATTTGGAAAATAGGTGTAAAGACTATAAATGGACATCATATCTATATTGTGTAGCCAGGTGGTTTCATAAAAAAATGCTAAGAGCATTTATTGTGTAAGTTAAAAAAGTCTATTTATTGAATAAAACAAACATCTAGATCTTCCAATACTCATTTTAATCAAGAAATTAACTATTATGGCTTTGATCAATATCAAAACGAGTATTTGTCTAAAGTGATCACATTGTAGTGTTCTTGGTGTTGTACATTGCTGATATATTATTTAATGGTAATGATATGGTTTTGTTATCTTTGGTTAATGTTAATTTTTCAATCAATTCGTTATGATAGACATAGAAGAAGCTGCTCAAATTCTTGGAATTAATATTTAGTTAGATCACATGCAAAAATTTTGGGCTTAACACAAACTATTTATATTGATTAAATATTGACTCATTTTAACATATAGGTTTTATTCCTTTCAGATTTGGAATCGCTTAATCACAAAAATAGTACCCCAAAATACATAATGAGATATAGAAAATTATGATAGTTTCTTATAGTAGGTAGCCTGATGTATGTAATATTTTGTACTAAACATTATATCTATTTTTCTGAAGATATGGTTAATAGATATCGATTTAACCCAGAATAAGAAAATTGAACAATAGTAAAATACATAATCAAATACTTAAAAAAGACTAGAGTTTATATGTTAGTATATGAAGTGGACAATATTGTACCGATTAGGTATATAGACTCAAATTTCCAAATAGATAAAAATTTGATGAAATCCAAGACGAGTTATGTATTTACCTAGTAAAGTGGAGTCATAAGTTGAAGTATCAAGCAATCTTGTATTGCTAATTATATCATGAAAGTCATATATATAGAAAGCTTTAGAGGTAGCCAATGAGGATATATGGCTCAGTAACTTCCTAGTGGGCCTGGGGATCATTCCTCCTATTACACTTTATTGTGATATTAGTAGAGATGTTGCTAACTCAAAGAAACCTAGAACTCATAATATGGTAAAATACATTGAGCATAAATAACATATAATAAGAGATATTATTAAAAAAAAAAAAATGAAAGTGACAAAGGTTGCATCAACAAACCACTAGGTGGATCCTTTTATGATGATCTTTCCCGTTGGGGATTTAGATAGACATGTGAAAAAAATGTGTTAGTCATGTGACATTATGATTTTGAGTCTGAGTGTGAGATTATTGGAACTAATTTATACTAAAATCCATTTTTGATTATTATTCATTTTCTTGATTTATATCGCCATATTTTTTAATAAAAAATTTTGCAATGAGCTAATTTTGTGAAAATGCATGTACTTTTTTCTACATTATAGATGATTTGATGCATAAAGTTTAACTTATGCATGGAAGATAAACCCAAAGAAAAGTTGGATGTGTATAGTGGAGACAAAGTCAAAAGGAATATTATACTTTCAAAAAATGTTAATTAAATCTCACATTATTCAAAAAAAATAATCAAATAATATTATACTTTTTCATATATTTCACACAAATGTTACAAATTTTAAATCTCTTCATGATAATTTTATAAAATTTTGTATCCTTCTAATTATTTATCATACCAATCACTTAAACATATATTTTTTAAATAGCTATAATATTTTCCCATGATTATTTTCCATTAAAGACTAAAAATTATTATATATTATTTTTAAAACAAACAAACAAATCACCAAACCAATAAAGTTTCATAATTATTTGTGTTTCTAAATTAATAACTATTCATTACTAAAACAATTTTAATACTTTAAGATGATTTCAAAATATTACATTGCAATTATTTATAAATTTAATATAAATAGAATAGCTTATCAAATTTATAAATTTAATTTTACAAGTCATAAAATTCATCAAAATTTTAACAAAATAAATTAAAGTTGTTTCAAAAAATTTAAAAATATAAACATTTTAGTTATTAATAAATGTAGAAATATAATATTTACAAGTTAATAAAATAGTAACCAATATGTATATTATTACTAAACTCATCATCTACTAGAAAATATCATATGCCACATTTGATTAGATTAACCAAGATGATAATGTGTGGATTGTTTAGTTAACTTTAATAAAGCACTCATCTACAATAAATATTTTATCAATTTTTGGAGTGCATAGACTCTCAAATAACCATAGAGGATTGTGAAGAGTATTGGAACTGGTTTGTACTAAAAGCTATTTTTAATTATTTTTCTTTTTTCTTGGTTTATATCAATTTCTTATTTTAATAAAAAAAATTTATATCAAGCTGAATTTGTGAAAATGTCTTTTATTCTACCTAGTAGATAATTTAATTCAAAGAGTCTGCCTTATACACAGTATATCAATTCATCAATTCTTGTAAAATATAAGCTTGTTGACAATCCTTATAAACTAGATAATCTATTAAAAAGAGTGTTGTACAAGATTTCACTTGATTCCAAGTGTGAATGAGAATTTTAGTGTAATTTTTTGCTGAAATGTAAAATAAAATATAATATTATTATATATTATTATTCTTAGTATTTAAGTAATTGATATTTAGGACGTCTAAAATTGATAAATTTATCAATTGTATAGTGAAATTGATGTTGAAATTGTATAGCGAATATCAATAAATAAACAGTTAATTCAATATAATGATATATAAATTAATTGTTTTGATAAAATCAAAACATATTGATTATACTTAAATGAGTGGAATTATATATATAAACATATTCTTAAATAAAATATTTAAATCAAATTTTATTGCCCTAAAAAAGATAAAATGCAAGCAAGTTAATTGGCATTAAGTGCTACATATGAAGCTTACTAGCAAGGATTAAATTATAAATTTCCATGAATGCACCAGTACTTGAAATTTATGAAAATAAAAAGATAAAACATTTTTATAAGCACCAATCAAAAACAAATATACATAGATGAGAACTTTTTATCAATACTTAGATCATCTCCAACCACAATTATCAAAGTTACTCTATTAGATCTTAAATTTACAATTTTAGCTAGTAATTTTTTAGAACTGCCCAACCATACTATTTCACTCAATTTTTTTTAAAAAAGTCTAATGTAGATAAAAAGGAAAATTTAAAGTTGAAATTGGCTCCACATTTGTTGATCCAGTTGAGTATACTATGAAAGTGTAAGAGTGAGTTGGAGAGATTGTGTTACTAACAAATAGCTCAAAATGAAAGTGGATTGGAGATGCTCTTACGCCAACACCTGATTAACAAATGGTATCATGGAAGGCATTGACATTATGCAAGAGAAAGCCAACACTCAGCAGAGGTAGAGACTAGCTATGGCAAATCTTGAGGCGGCTGCTGCTAGCAATAATACATTTTGCAGAAAATGGTAGCAGGGGATGAGAGCAAAGACTCTGATTCCATGTAGATTATGTAAATAATTTTTCTGAAACTTAAAAGTGGCCTAACAGTTAAAGCAGAATGTAAATTGTGAGAATAAAGACGAGAAGCCTAATGACAAATGGTGTAACTATGAAAAGGAAATGTTGATAAAGTTAACATTGTCAATTTATCAAGAAATGAAAGAAGAAGCATAACTTAATTCACAAACACATTGTAATTTTAAGGTGGAATTATGGACAAAAACAAACTGAGAATAAAGACAAGAAGCATGATATTCTTACAAGAAACTAAAAAAAAAAAACTCATGAAATAATTTTAACTAAATTGAGAGTACACCAAGTTCCTTTTATGGGAAAAGCATGTACTTGGGCACAACTAATTTTAGTTAGAGCACCATGGTAAAGTTTTGGTAAAGTAAAGGGTAATTCATGTAAATCAATAGACCAAAAACTAAAATATTTTTAACTGCCCCATTTTTAAAAGTTTTAATATATATATATATATATATATATATTATTTATATTTTCATGAGATTCATTGAAGCAAGAGTTTCTTGAAACTTCAACTTCCCTCTAATACTTTTCTTTAATTTTTCTTCCTCTAATATATTATCTTCAAACTAGAACTTTGCAGAGAATTGTGTAGATATATTTCTATGTGTATGAAAATTGAAAATTTAAATTAAGTTAATTTGTAAAAATTTGAATTTAAGATTTTTGGTTTTTTGGAATTATTAAAAACATAATTCAAAAATTAATTTCAATAAAAATTAAAATTTATCACCAAAATATATATATTCTTAAAATTAAAATTTGGAAATTCACATTAAATAAAAAAAAAATTATATATGTATATACTTACTGTAATATATGTGTATATATAATAGGGGGAATTATGTTTTGGGATGTTTTACCATAAATTTTTAAAAATTAGAAGTTAAAATTTTAATACTTGAAAAAAAATTACAAAACTATAAATAAATTATAAATAAGGGCACTCGAATTAGTAAATCTTAAACTACCCTCGGCTGTCTCCCCAACCAATTGCCCTTGCCCCTAACCCCTTATCCTCGCCCTTCGCCCCTCTTCCCTCGCCCCTCTCCTTCCACCCTTCTTCCCCCACCCCTCTTCATGAGCTCCATCATGGAGCTCGACGGAGCTCCATGACCTACACAAAAGTGCTCTAGCGAGCTCGGCGTGGAGCTCAATAGAGCTTAACAATATGATGACACATTAAATAGCTCGCTCCAAGTCGAGCTCGACGTGGAGCTAGACGTGTATCTCATGGAGCTCCTTCAAGCTCCATGAGCTACACGAAAGAGCTCGACGAAGCTCCTTCATGTAGCTCGTGGAGCGAGCTCCACGATGGAGCTTGTGGAGAGGGGTGAGGAAAGAGGGGTAGGGAGGAGAGGGGCAAGGGAAGAGGGGTAGGGAGGAGAGGGGCAAGGGAAGAGGGGTAGGGAGGAGAGGGGCGAGGGAAGAGGGGTGGGAGAGTCGGAAGGGGCGAGGGGCAAGGGACGATGGTAGTTTAGGACTTACTAATTCGAGTGCCCCTATTTTAAATTTATTTATAGTTTTGTGACTTTTTTTCAATATTAAAATTTTAGTTTCTAATTTTGAAATATTTCTTGGGAATCACTACAAGACATGATTCTCCTTATAAAATATATGCATACGTTATATATTCTATATACTGTATATACAATAAATGAATATATATATATATATATATATTATTTATTTATTTATATGTTGATATATAATACATATGAAATATAATAAAAATTATAATTTCATACCTCAATTATAGATAAAAATCAAGTTAAACAATATATGAAGGATAGGCAATCCAAACATGAATCCAACAAAATCACAGCCAAACTAAAAAATCCCAGAAACCCAAAGAACACTTCGAAATATCTAAGTTGTATTCAGAAATTAATTATTGTATTTTAGCGTCAAAATTTAATTTCATCGCTAAAAATACGATGGAATGACTTTCTATAACATAATCATTGAAATTTATACAGCGATGGATTTAATACCCCTCGTAATAATAGAAATGGATACGATTTTCATTTCTAATTATAAACGGATACAAATATTTTACTAAATTCCACGTAAGCATATCCACTTCTCACTTCGTAGATTATTTAGCGACAAAATAAAAAAACTCAAAATTTTTCATCATTAAATAGTGATAGAAATGTTGTCTGTTTTAGTTTTTTCCTGGTTTTTTTTATTCAATTTCTAATTTTTTTCAAATATATTTCTAATTTTTAAAACGGATTTGGGTGTTTCTATTTTCCATTTCTAAATGGTTTATATCTTGTAGTGATATATGTGTGTGTGCATGTACACACACACACACATATATGTATGTATATATTATATATTTATATTATAGGTATATACATATAGTTAGTATATAATAAACTATATTTACTATATATTACATGTATATACTAATATGTGTATAAAATATATATACACACGCATATATATTTGTATATTGTGTAGATGTGTGTGTGTGTGTGTGTGCATTTGTGTGTATGTGTATACTATACATACAAAATATACTATATATATAGATATATATAGTATATATACAGGTGTATATATACGTATACAATATATATATATATATATATATATATGAATATACACACACACACACACATATATATATAGTATATACATAATATGTATATACTATATACATTATACGTTTGGTTGTGTATATTTATACACACACACACACACCTATACGATGTATATTATTTTGTTTGGATACACATATCCATACTATATGTGTGTGTGTGTGTTATAGTATACATATATATTGTATGTATGTGTATCCTATATATGCCTATATATATACATATATATATTGTAAATATATATTGTATGTGTATGTGTATATTATATGCATACATACATGTATATATTGTATATATATGTAAACTATATATATTGTATATGGTATACAATATAAACCACACACACACACATATATATATACTTTATATAGTTTACATATATTTACATATAATGAATATTTTGTATATATATGTAAACTATATATAGTATATATAAATATATAAGGTATGTATATATATATATAGTATATATATATATATATATGTATATACTATATACAAATATTTTAAATGTATATAGTATAATAAAGTGTATATATATATGTATACAGTATATACATTATATGTGTATATATTATATTTAAATATATATGTATATGTAGTATATGGATTTTATTATACATATATAAATTTATACATGTATATTGTATATGTATATACCATGTTTCTATGTTTTTATTTCATTAATGTTATCTTCGCTGGGTGAGATTTGTTAAAAGCGAACAATTTAAGATTTACGCATTTAAGAGTAAAAAAAGATAAATATTTTTAAGATAAATTTCATTATTGTGAGCAGCCTCGTGTCCGAGCTATACGATAACTAAGTTTTATGGACTTGTGTATTGATCAAGATCTTAGTTTAAAATAGGGTTGTTTTCAATGTTAGTTCCATCATGTCCTAACCATAAGATGATCCAATTATTCGTGGTAAATGTGCCTTTGTACCTATGGGGTGCTAGATATTCATTCATGTATATGTGTAGTGTGCATGTGTGTGTGTGTGTGTGTGTGTGTGCGTGTGCGTGCGTGTGTGCATGCGTGTGTGTGTCAATATCAAAACTATTATTCTCAATATAGTCTTACATTGGTCCTAAACGAGATAATTCAATTTTGCCTAAGTTGATCCTAAACTAGATAAAATTCATTATTTTCGCATTCAAACTACTAGTCATTGTAGTGTAGTAGATCAGCTGAAGGCGAAACCTATTGCGAGAGAGTTAATCTAGAATTTTGGAGTTAATTATCAAAATTCTTTTTATCTAATGGCTAAGATGACCTTAATTTAGATACTCATATTACGTGTTGCTCCTCATATATCGATGAATTATTAGTTAAATATGAAAAATATTTTTGTTTCTTTTAGATGATCCTGAGTAGGAGGCGTATATGAAGTAACCATCTAATTTTTGAGAACATATAGAGTTTTTATATCTCATTTTCAGGTCGTAGAATAATTTATACAACTTAAAGAATTCACCAAATGTATGTTTTGTGAGACTTTTCATCACATTTATTTGTTTTCTTCAAGCTTAAAAATTTGGATATTTGTGCATCAACTTGTGGGAAGAGTGTTATAGTAATTAATGTTTTTTATATCCTTTTGTTTATATTAAGAGCGTTTAACTCGTGGGCTGTTGCAATTAGATTTGAAACTTATTCATAAAGGATTAGACAAATCATTGTTATATAATTTTTTTTGTTTCTTTCCTTTTTTATCATCCATTTTTATTGCCTTTTTTTATCTTTCATTTGTATGAATGAATATATGGGCTCATGAGCTCTAGTAAGGAAATCAAACTTTTGAGGTTAAGTCATCTCAAACAAGATAGAAAATGTTATGACCAATATTGTTTAAATTTGTACTCATAAGGAATCATAACTAGGTTGTTTTTACAATTATTGGACAAAAGTTCCAAAAGAACTTCAAATTTAATAGTACTAGCTTGGGAAAGTTTCTAATTCTAGGATGAGTGATCATCTGGGATAACAATAAAGTAAACAATTTCTTATAAGATTTGGTGTGATCATTGTAAATGGTGTGAAAAAGATAACCTATAATGTGGCTAATATAACTAGGGAAGATTGAAAAAAACTAAAAAGGATATTGAATCAAAAAAATGTGGGATGAAAATAATAACTTAGAAAATAGAGAAGATAATTAGTCTGGTTCATGCTTTCTGGAGAGAGAGACAACACTCCATAATAGCATTCTCTTACATTGCCTAGTGCCTAGGGAGTGTTATTATCATTGATTTAAAACTTTAAGCTCACATCCAATCATACTTAGATATATTTTAATATTATTGATACCATGTTTGAAACTCAAACACCAAATAACAAATTCACGTAAGTTCTAGGGGACCAAAGTCATCAATTCTTAAAGTGATTAGATGTGGTCAGAACATAAATAACTTGGATGATAAATTCAACAATTGTAAAAGTTCACTAGATCATGCTAATAATGTTATTTTCTTTGTTCACATCTCCGGTGTATAACTTCAAAATTTATCCAACCCCACCAAAAATTATTAATTTCAATTTAACTCTCATAATTCCTCAATTCTAACCAAATTTTATGTTCAATCTAAGATTATGTATATATTTTTAATTATAATTATTGTATTTTAAGAAATTGATATTTATTCTCCCGGCATGGATGATCAAAATGATAGAGTATAAGTGAGGATGCTTCTACAGATGGAGTCGTAACTATTGTTGACAAATTGTGAAAATGTTGATAAAATATATAAAAAATGAATTTAGCCCATCAATATGTTCTTAGTAATAATAGCCAAGGGAGAGTGCACAGACTCATTCATAAAATAATTTTGATCCAAAAAGTAAATTAGATGAAAATAGTTATATTAAATAAAGTTGCTAAATCTAAAAATCATTTTTAAGTTTTAAGTACTATTTTATTGAATAGACAAGATTTATTAATTAATAGAGAAAAAAATATACCAAAATAAATGAGATATAGACAACTTAAGATATTTTTTTCATTTGTTTTAATGTGGATAGTGACTTGATGTTTCATTTAACAATGACAACTATTTTATTAATTAATTCCAACAAGATGCTATTTTTGAAGACCATGCTAAAACAAAACTTTCTTTTTGTATAAAAGAACATCAAACATGATATTTCTCATTGAAATACCATGTTTGAAAATTTGGTTTGTTATAATTATAAATTATTTAGATTCAAAATAGATTTTTTTTTTAAATTGCCCTAGTTATCACTGTTGTACACATAATAATTAAATTATTTATACATGTGTTTCTTTGTGCTTTACAAAAGATTACATGTGTGATTATATAATGTCTATCACTTCAAAAAATACAATTTGAAATGTTAAGGCAATCAATCAATCTCAAAAAAAAAACATTGAGTCCATTTAGAGTTATTTTTAATTAAAAAAAATGGATGTATAATATGTAATAAATATCAATGTTAAATTATATAATTAATTAGTCAATAAATTACTTCATGATGTCACCAATGCAATTTGTTAGATTAATAATTCTAATAAATGGGTCATTAAGATAAAACAAAATTGCAAAATTAAAATTATAAATACTAGAAAACTCGATGTTGATATCAAAATTAGGCATTGAACAATATTAACTGGTCACATGTGTTTATTATCGAATAGTATATTTTTATAAAATAATTTCTCATCACTTAGACATTTTTGACTAACTATGATTCCTAATCAACTCAATTGGCATGCTAATAACCATTTGCTCTCGGCATTACTTACTGACCTTTGAATATTTTTGTTGCCTTTTAAGTTGTTAAGCTCTTGAAATAAGTTTGATATGTATGGAAAGAATTCTAAGTTGGGTGGAAAAAATCTTATGCTGAAGCAAAAATTCACAATTACTTGTGAAAGTTGAGTATTGCATTATTTTTATAGAGTATTGTGGATATGAGTTTTTATAGAGTATTGCATTATTTTTCAAATTTATTATGAAATCAAGCAGAATGATAAAAGTTGAAGGATGACTCTCTAGTAGTTTATAATCCTTAAAAAAATGTCTAGAGCTTGCAATTTTAATCTTTTCATGATGTTTTTTGTATTTTTAGCAATTTCTTACATTTTTATGTGTAATGAACATAGATGATAACTACTGGTAGCATTACATTAATAGAAAAGTTTGAAACTAACACAAGATGAATGCTCATCTTAGCCTTTGCCATCATATTCGTCTCATCGATAGCAAGCACTCATGGAATTGCATCATCATAGCTTTTACGAAAAGATTTCCAATGACAACTTTGATCTCGTTAATATAGAAATAACAAAGAAAGTTAGAAGGTTGCCAGTGAGTGTTCAGTTGGAAGTATAAGATAAGAAGGTACCAAAGATGTGACAGGACCGTTGGTAGGGAATGCTACTTTCTTGCCATAAGATATCATTGATAAAATATAATTCTAAAATTTGTACTTATCATTTGAACTAAACTTTTGGGAGAATAGTGACATAGTTTTAAAGTAAGGAAAAACTATATTTATATGATTAATTATGAAATACAACATAGTCAAAAGGTTGCAAATATAACTTGAACATGTGAGTCCTACTTTTAATGGGAATCTAGATATGACAATATGTTTAAATCATTTTTTTTCCAACACACTAAATCATCAAAAAAAAAACTAGCCTTTTATCTTTTATCATAAAGAGCTTTCTCAAACCATATTAAAATGGGTATAACAAAATTTTCATATGAAAAAATGATAATTAATTTCTAGAAATTTAGGAAGTAATAAAAGGAAGGATGAATATCTTTCAATTTAATAAAATTTGTTGTTATTTGATAATTATTTGATGCTAGTTTGATTCCTTTTTATCAATATTCAATTAATTTTGAATGATTTATTTTGTAGTGTTCCATGACATATAGTCGATCATACCAACTAATTTATTGGTTGATAAAGTTTATTTTACATAAAATAAGCTTGATGAGACATTTTAATTAATTAAATTAATTTTATTATTTTAGTTAAAATTTATTCTATTTGCACATTTTTAATTAAAAAAATGTTGAATAATGTGAGACAATAATTACTTTAAGAATGAGCATTAGAATTATTATTTAAATTATATCTTAAACATTTGAAAGTTATTAAGATAAAAAAAATCAATTACATTATATTAATTAAATAAAATTATGGTACAATGTATTTGTAATTGAAAATTTAAATATGATTTTGAAAATCAAAATTGACAAGATAGTTTCATCGGTCGGAACACCAGTGGACAACCGACCGATCACCCATCTTGTCTGATCCAGCTAGTTGACCAAAAAAGGCATTGAACTAGCTTGGGACTAGAAGCACCGGTGACATGACTAGTGAGCTAGGTTATATGTGTCCAACATGTCATGTTATGTATCCATGACCCATAGTTTGCCTAGTAAGATGAGCTAGACATGCCAATGGATGATTATGGACGACACACTTAAAATCATGCAGGGGACAACCCAATGAACCCACAACAAAAAATAGGTAGCTGAGCATGACTAAAGAGCTTAATGGGCCATCCATGTCATGTTGAGAAAATTAGAGAACAAAACTCTAATTTATCAAGAAGAAGAAAACTACTCTCTACAAAAAAGAGCACTCCACAATCTCTCAAAGAAGAACACTAAATGAAAGCTTTCAAGCTTTTATTGAAAAATTGAAAAAACACAAATACAAGGGGGGTATTTATAGGTTACAAGATTCAATATCAACCACACGATTAAATAGTAGCAAACTAATCCAAACCATTGAATAAAAAAAACATCTACCTAACTCTTACCTAACTTCCACCAAACTTCTAGCAACCTTCTACCTACCTTCCACTAACACAATTTAAACTTTTACTAATACTAATTTAACTTTTACTAAAAAACACATTAAACATTTACCAAAACAAAATGGGCTTGAATTGGGTTGGGCTTCAACTTGGGTTTGTCTTGAAGTTGGGTTGACATTGATTTTTAACATGTCATACACTCTATGTCAACTCATGGAGGTGGGGAATGTCAACTTGGATTGTGGTCCATGTTTCGGGCTCTCCCTCTCCATCATAATTTATATTTCCATGTTTAAGTAATTTAGACTTTTTTCATTATTAAATGATTTTTTTGTTATTTTTTAACATCATTAATAATTATGCTTTATTTTTTTTTATATTCATATTTATAAGTTTTGTAATTATAAAAAATAGCTTGTTTATACATACTTGAATGACCTAGTATGAATAAAATAACTTTAGTACTTAAGGAAATAAAATAACTTTAGTACTTAAGCACTTATTAACATTCATCATCCAATTTTTAGATATCAAAGATTCTATTATAATTATCTCAATCACTCAAACATCACAATGTGTTAAGCATCTTATCTCCAAATTTGTGTACAATTATGAAAAAAGCATTGATGCCACAATAGATATTAGTCATTTTAGTAGAACACACATCATTTCAAAATTTTTACTTCATTGGAAACAAGTATGAATAATAATCTATATTTAAATATTTTAAAAGAAGAAACATACTTGAATTACCTAGTCATTATTTTTCATTTACTAATTTCATGAAGAATAAATCATAATTCATAACATTTGAATGACCTTAACTTTTGAATCCATACAAGCAATTAAATAAAAAAGAGTTGAAATTAATTTCATTTACTTCATTAGGTGTGTCAGGCTTGACAACTATGATCAAATTTGGGTCATGATTGACCCAACATGATATGATAACACATTTGACCCAAAAAATGTGTATGCCACCCAAACATAACTTATTGGATACTTCTAAAAAAGGGGGTTTCCATGGAAGAAAACAGAGAATATACTTCCAAACCAACTTTCAAACCCTCTCTGGATGGATTAATGCAAACATATTTGGAGGAGAAAAAATTATAGCTATAATATCTACTATATCATCTCACCGTGAAGATAATTTTATGATCGTACTAAAAAAATATAAAGGAACTATTAGATGTGCCATTTCAAATTATAAAAAAAAGTAATCTATTACTATGTACCCACCACCTTACTTTGAGGAAGGTGTGGAACATATTCAACTAGCTAAATCTAGTTTCAACTCACATATGTAATAAGTCTTGAGAGCTAAGGTATTAGAGTTATTACAAGTAGGGATTATTTACTCAAATTTGAACAAACATTAGGTGAGTTCCACTCAAGTAGTTCCAAAGAAATTAAGAGATATGGTGGACCAAAAGGGAAAGATCACTTATATTTACCATTAGTTGACCAAGTATATGAAAGTTGTTGGAGCTATCCATAATATTTTTTTTTTTTGGATGGGCATCCTAGCTACTTCAAATTTGAGATAGCCCTTGAAAAAGAATAGTTGTTTAGCTTCACGTGCTCATTTGATTCCTATGGTTATTGATTGATGATTTTTGTTTTGTGCAATGCTCCAGCCACTATCAAAAGGTATAAACTTGCTTTTTAGCAATATACTAGTAAGAGTTATGGAAGTCTTTATTTGTTGTCTAAAATGCAATGCAAGTATACATTTTTGTAACAAATAATCTAGAGTGAATAAGATTATCATCCAACAAAGATTTTTTTTTTACTTGAGTGTTAACTTTGAATTATTATATCATATAATTTTGTTCAAAGAAAATTATTAAATTTCAAAGTAGAAAATAAAATTCAATTGGGATTAAAACAAAATGAACAATTGAATAAGATTCAATGACAATCTAATCATTATTCAATGGCTTCAAAACCTAGATCTATGGTTTTCCCTTTTTTAATCCATAATAACTATTTTGTGCAATTCAATGATTAGTTTCAAAAGTTGATTATCATCCATAAGTATGAAATTATTTACTAGCTACTTTTGATGATCATGTTCAATTAGTAGAAATAATTATGAGTGAAGGTAACATCCTCATTTTCAGAAAAAAAAAATCAAATTCATTTCATTTATCAATAACAAAGTCAATATTTTTAACATTTACATAATGGAGTTCTATTTTTTATTTTAAAGGGAAAAATCAAAAGGAAGAAAACAGTTAAAATGAAAATATGCAATTTAAAATAAAAGAAATAATTAAATATAAATACCTCAATCTTGAGATGATGTTCAGTGATAAAATTAATTAAAATCTTTAACATAATATAACTTATCAATGATGATTACTTGTGAATAGTAGATAATCTCGATGCGCTACGTTGAAGTACATGTAAATAAGTTAAACTTTGAAAGAATCATAAACATTATAAAAAGAAAGAATACAAAATTAAAATATTATATATTTGTAGGAAAAAAAGTGGTGATTCATTTACTTTTTTGCTTCTAAAACTAATTATGTTATGGTTGTTAAAAAAAGTATTACAAATATTTGATATAAAAAAATATTAATAGTTGGTGATTTACATATTTATCCTTTAAACTAGTCATTATATTATTATTAAGAGGGCTGATATCAATATTTAACACTAAATATGCAAAAAATAATAGATTTACCTTTTTACCCTAAAAATAGTTGTGATAAAGTTGGCGGGGTATCAAGGTCATATATATTTTCCATGTAATAAAAGGCAATTGATATTTGTCATGGTGGGCTGATATTGTAGTTTGACCCATGGTGGTTTGCTATAGTAGTTGAGCCATGTTTTTCCATCCATGCCTTCAGGAATGCTAGGCCATGGGTAAGAATTGGTTGCCCAACATGATTGATACCTCTAAATTAGATGAATCAAATGATTCATTTAATTATTTATCTTTTTTCCTCATCAAAATGATACCATTGTTATGCATGAAACATAAAAAATATGTATTTACTTGCATGAAAAATAATTTCTTACCCCTTTGGCTAGTTGTTGACTTGTTGCTACTCAAAACACTTCGCAATCTCATAAAACTAGAAGATTCCATGCTTGTGCCAGTAAACAAATATCACTCGATGATCACTATTATCCCCCTGCCTCATCCATCCATCCTTGCATATCTATCTTAGACCTTGTTGTCGGTTGTCACACTCTACATTGCCAATCATTCCCTTGTAACTTGATTACTTTTTGCCCAACCCCTTAATTTTATCTATTTATTGGGTTGATTAATACTAAGAGTATAATATATTACATTATGTTAGAGATTTAATATATGTTGATTGATGAATTTTATAGGTAAAATAATTTGGTAAAAATGCTCAAAAAATAGTGAACGTATTATAAAAATTTAGATAAAATTTATCTTTTTTGTTGTTGCATATTCTAATAATGAATATGATATATATATATATATATATATATATATATATTAATTATGTAGTTGGTTCATCCACCGTTCTTTCTAGTAGACTATGAATCAATGATTTTTTAGTTTAATGTCCGGTCTAGTTTTCAAAATATTGGTACTAATACTCTAGTACATACATAAAAAGAATAAAAAAAATAGAAAATGAACACTAATACTAAAAACTCAAAAAAGAAATTAAATGTTCTATATGTTTAAGACTTTTAGTTGTAAATTCAAAATTACCAAAGACTTGATTTTCAGTTGAGTATAATATAATGTATTTTTATGGTAGCATGTTCCTAATCTAAAAGACAATTGGATTATCTCACTAGGTAAGGATACTTTTTGTTTTGTTTTGTTTTTTTTTTTTGTTAATGTTGTTATACACTCTAAAGAATGTACAGAGATTAGAATAGTTAACTTATCTCATCTTAATTATGGAAGAACTGAAAAAATTTTGATATATCATCCATCATAATATGATAATAAATTTTCTATCATCAAATATTAAAAATATATCTAAGTAAATGAACTATTGATTATATGTGGAATATTTCATGTTTTGTTAAGCTTGTTCTTATGTATAAGAAATGATACAAATAATTTGTTATTTTCTTGAATATGTTGAATAATGTAATCAATACTTATTAAATGTCTATTACATCAAGAAAACTACAATGATAATATAAGCTTAAGGGAAAGCTAAGAAAAATATTTTCTATGAAATACTTAAGTCAAATTAGAGAGATTTTAGGGATCAATATCATCTAAATAGATCTTCTAGGAAAATCTAATTATCTCAAGAATTCTATGAGAAGAATAATCATGTGCAATTTTTTTTATGAATGATGCTAAGGCTATGTTAGAGATGTCAAACAAGTTGTGACGTGCTAGTATGACATATATATTTTTAGGTCCCTATGGGTCACCTTGTCGTGTATGACAAGACATGATATTTATCATGAGATGTACTATACTGGCAGGTTTTAAAAAGGGACAGCTTGGCATGGCCCATTGGCATGGATTCTAGACAGGTCGTGTCGAGTCATTTTGGGTAGGGCCAAGCCTAGTCATGCTAACCTGATTCAATCCAAGCTTGCATGGGTTAGGCTAGGCTAGCCTAGGTCATGACTATGATAGCTTGGGTCAGAAACAAGCTAGCCAGTTTAGCCAACCCGGCTGAACCTGACCTGCATGGGTTGTCTTGTTGGGTCATGTTGTGGTGTGCATCCCATGCTAAAATATTTGGTCTAGCACGATCATAGTCATGTTGTAGGCCATACTCAAGCACTCGGCCCAATTGACACATATATGCTATGCTCATCTAAATCCTCTTAGCCAAATAATTCATGATGAGTACTAAGCATTGTCCCAAGGATGATGAGAAAATAAAAAACATGGGACGTGTTACATATGCTTCAATTATTCATAGTCTAATATTTGTTATGGTCTATACTAGACTAGAAAGTACTTACATATGTGTTCAATTATTTTCTCATACTAGAAAAAAATGTTACTAGGTATCAAAGAAATATATCATAAAATACCTTTGAGGTACATTCCAACATAAAGAACTTGTGAAAGTTTTTTTTTCTCATATATATCAATTATGATATAGGTGATAATTTAGACTCACCTAAAAAATACCAGATACAAATTATCACAATTGAAGCCCAAAGTTCCAATGTTTACATCATTATTCTAAATTTTTGCTTTCTAAGAATTTTATATTATAAAATTTTAAATTTTGGTTCAAAATAAATTTGTGTGTGTGAAATTATTTATGGATTTTTGTAAACATGAATAAGACTTTTGTATGTGTTAATCATAAAATTGTGAAACTAATTTACACTAGGACATTTATTTTTTAATTTCTACTTATTTGATTGATTTCTAGAAAAATTATGCTTGGGTTTAAATTGAAAACTTTTTTTGTTGAGACAAATAAATTGTTGTACATAATTTTATATCACATTTATATCTAAACTCTTGATTATAATTGCCTAAAACAATATTATGTTTTTCAAAAATTAAGATCTTATAAAAATATTTAATATAAATTAAAATTTGGACAAATTTTGTTTTTATTAGAAATAATTTTTATAACTATAGAAAGACTCTCATTCAAGATTTGAATTTATAATTTGTATTGTAACAAAATAATAATACACTTAACATATAGTGACATTGAAACTACCATGGTATCTCGATCAATGATATTGAAGTGAGGTATTCAATACCATCAATTGGTATCAAATTATTATGCTGTGGAAGGCATTCATTCACAACAAAACTTTTTGATATCATTAAACTAGTATCAAAATATTTTGATATACATAAGGTGATATCATATAACATTTAGAAATATTTTTGTGCGAATGGGTATTGCCATGCTTTTGGTTTATCTTCTGTAACTCAAAAATGATAAGTTTTGTATTGTTTTAGGGTTTTTTCTTTTTAAAGATTTTGTAATTTAATTGAGAGAGGTCGTTTACTTCTCACTATATTTATTCGTGCACTTACAGAGGAAGAACTAGAATCCGCACAGTATTCATGTGGTGTTCTTGTGATGTTTGTGGACATGTGATGTTTGTGCAATGTTCATGAAAAGATTATTCATGCAGGGTTGAAGCAATGCTCATGCAATGTTTGTGGTGCTCAAAAATATTCAATAATTATGGACAAATCAAATATATAGTTTCAAGTGTTTTTATTCAATTATTTTCATTTTTGGAATGTGTTGTTATATGGATTTTGGGACATTCTAAAATTATGTTTTAATTTTGTATATATATTCTATTAATTTGGGGTAGAATATTTATTTGTAATTATGTATGCTTGTGATTATAATTTATAGTTTAATATATCTTTATATATATTATGGATTTATATATATATATATATATATATATATATATATATATATATTCATATATATATAATTGGGTAGATTCATTCACATGTGTGTGTGTTGGACAGTTTGAAACATATATATATTTATATATTTCGGATAAAAAATTTGTAAACCCAAAGTTAATTATAATTTACTAAGTGTTTTTAGGTAAATTTTCTAATGATAAAAATTAAAAGATTCTAAAAGATAAATATCAAATTAATTAATATTGTTACTTTTTAGGCTGAATCTCAGGCAATTCCTAACAATGAAATCAAAGGTTGCTTTTTTTGTCATGTTTACTTTCAGCGACTAGATTATTTTCTTTGGGATGCAATGAAGAAAATAATTCACTCAGAATAATTAGTTTAGAACTATCCAACTATTTATCCTATAAATTAAAAATGATGGATCTTTTAATGATGACTGTTACTCTGTGATCCAAAGCAGAAAAATATAGAGGTATGTGCCACAATAAGATAATAAGTTGAAAAAATAACTTTCTACCACATCTATGTGATCACAAAAAAGAAATGATATATAGAAAGACACAGCAAGGAATAAAACCCTATTAATCTTGCACTTGGTTAAGATGCAATATCAAGATGAATCTCATATGAATACTCATTACTCACAAGAGTCTTTTTGAAGTATTGATTAACTAGCTAGTATCTATGAAAATAATATTTGATGACGAGGTACATGCATCTCTGCTTCTTAGCTTGCTTCCCTAATAGCTGGGAACCCTCATAATCTACTCAAGTATTTCATCTCTAGATAACATTTTTATCATGGTTATCATTATTAATATTCTGGTATGCAAGGTTGTGAGATAAGGGAAAAAATGAACTTCTCCAGATGTCCTTGTTTTTGAATAAAATAAGAGAATATGTAAAATGAATTAAAAAATCATACTGGACGAGAGAAGCAAAAGATTTTTCAAAGGGAAATCTAGAGTCATGCTCGTGATCAAATGTTATTACTATATGTAAGTAGAATACTTCATAAGAGACTATATCAAGTGGGATTCACTCTAACAAAAACATAGGAAGAGAGTTGAGGCAGGAAGGGTGGCTAGTACTTTTACCATAGAGTATGACATTACTTTTTTAAGTAGTATTTAACTATGCAACAAAGTCAAACAGGTGAGTGGCTGGGTGGTAGATTCGACTGCCATCCTACACATCACTCTAAACCCTGACTAGTTTGTGATATTTTTGTCAAAGACTATGGATTAGTCAAGATATTTAATGGTATGACGTCAAGAATAATAGGCATCAAGAATGTTTGTCGGGAGACAAACACAAGATATCACTTGTTTCTCAAGGTTGACTAATATATTTCATATGTTAGAATGAACATACTATATGTATGAATGTTGGATAGTACACGTCATCTGAGAAAATGTAGGGAAGACTAGTGAAACTTGTAAATAGGTTGCTGACTATAGTAAGAAATAAAAGGGTAAACCCCATTTATATTATATAAGCTAGCGTTAACTCAAATTGAGTAATTATTTGATAGAAAATTATAAGCATTAACTCTAAGCTGCATAGGCTAAAATATTTTCGTGTGGATAATCCACTTTCCATATGAAAAAATTCATACTTATTATCTGAAAGTCACCTAGTAAAGTAGGATAGATGGTTCAACTAGAAAAAGTCATACAATTATGAGGTTTTTACCTCTCCTAATTCAAGAACAATCGATTCAGATTCTTCATGTGCTTATTCTAAGACAAGTAGGAATCTCAAATGAATTCCTAATAATATGATAGTACTCTAGTCACTCCCAGGAATTATAATGATTAAGAGGGAGCTTATAAATTTCAATTAAACATTAATACTTTTACTTTGGCTACTCTCAGGGATCAGTTGGATCCAAGGGAAATTGATGGCTCGGAGAAAAAAGAAAAGTTCTTTGGTTGTTGTGTGACTACTTTTAATTTCTAGAAAATCTTTTCTAACGTGATAAATAAGAAATGGTTTTGTGGTCTATGAAAGAAATAAATTCTCTGCAACTTAGATTATTTAAATGTAAACTAAGAATGATTTTTTGTCCGCCCAAATAAGTGCCAGTAGAAATAATTATTTGGTCTGCTTGGGTTTGGGGTAGACCAGGTTGTTTTATTTTTGGGTTAAGTATTTTTTTTGTTTTTGTTTGGTTTTTTGTTTTCATGTTAATTTAAATTTAAATGAGATTATGGGTGCTCACATTTAATGAAGTGTAATTAACATTTAAAAAAATGGTATGTTTTTTTATTATAAAACTTGATTTGAACACTCTCAAAAATAAGTCACAAACTTAGGCACTCTAAAATAAAAAATGAGAAACTAGATCACATGTGAATAAGTAAATTCTTCTACTCTAGAGAATTCAACAAGCTTCTAGGAATTTGGTTCATTAAATCCCAATAACCAACAACATTTTTATAGATGATTATGGTTTAGAATTAAGTTTATGTTTCATAACTTACCCTTAAACTTGATTTCATTACTTTAATCATTCTTCTTAGCTTGGTGAAGTCTTCTTTGAGCTTGGGGAAGATATCAGTTACTTGATCATGAATCTTTATGTACTCTAGTAGTGTTAGAATTGATTTATACTAAATGTTATTTATGATTGTTTTCCTAATTAGCATTTTTTTTGTTATTTTAATAAATTATTAAAAAATAATTTTATCTGTTATTCTGACTATGGATGATCCAGTGCATAGTGATTAACTAATACACAGAAGATCAACTCATCAATACTTGTTGAATATAAATGTATTCACAATCTAGATAGAATTGAACACCCTATTGGTAAGATTGTAGCACTAGATTTCATTAAGTTTATCTTGACTATGATACATGATGAAATTCTAACTTTTAGTACTAGTACACTTGAGTATATTGAATTAACATGTAAAATAAAATATGTCATAGTTAATTATAAATATTATTACTTTTATTCTTGAGATAATTATTATTTGTATATGTTTTATTAATAATTATTTTGATTCATAAATGATGGAACCTAAAAATAAATTTAGAATGGTAAGAATTGAACAACTTTATCAATCATATGGTGAAAGTAATGGAATTCATATCCTATCAAAAGGATTGATGATATCCCATTGAGAAAACTTATAAGTTTTGATATTGGCAAACCTATTTTGATCCGACAATTCAAATAAGTTAAATCAAAAATATCAAAGAAATAATTAGAAGTTGGTTAAATTAGATTATCAGTAATTTAATTCAAAATAGGTGTCTATAATTTTAACTTTGTGAGTTTATTCTCCAATAAGTAACAATGGGTATGGTGTATTTTGAATAAGTGAGAAAGTATAATTATAATTCTATAGTGGTATGAATTATAAAGAATATAAAATATTATGTGAAATAATTTATATTGGAAGTTCAAGATCTTATTCAGGTCAAGGTCCCTTTGGCCACCTTATCCAGAATAATAAAAGAAATCTTGTATTTTTTTGTATGTTTGAAATATATGTATATACATAATAAGAATAATTAATTTAATTGTAACCTAATTAATTTGATTTGGATATTAAATCAAATTAATTTTATATGCACTAAATTAATTATAATTATGTATATTTATATTTTAAATAAATAGAATATATGTTTATAAATATTAAAAGAAACTGAACGAATTGAAATAATATAAATTAATGTTGTATATAGTTTGTTTTGATAAACTATTTTGTATAACCAAAATATTTTCTATTTCAATATTTTGTTAGTGTAGGAAATAAAATATTAAAAGATTGGGAATGCAGTAATAGCACAATAACAGGGTTCCGCTGCCAGGTTAGTGGGCCTAAAAAAATTTTGAAACACAACCCAATCCATCCAAGTGATCTGACCTGCTCCATTATTGATATCGAGAAACTATTTAATATAAATTGATTTTTTATTTTTATTTTTTGCTTGCTGCCAATTCACTGTAGAACTGTTCATTTTTGTCTTCTCCTCTCTGTGTGATTTTTTCTTCGTGATTACTACATCTGTAAGATATATATTTTGTTATAATCTGTAAATAAATAAGTATTTTTCTTGTAGATGTAGCTAGTCATACTGAACGACTAGAAAACCACATTATTTTCTATGTTTATGGATTGTAGTTTTATTTTCTGCTATGGTTTTGGATTATGGCTGTGGATATATCATTTTTCTATTTTCTTCTATTTCTAAATCTATAAAATTACAAACGTTGGAAGCAGAATTATTCAACAATTTATATTCAATTTTGGTTTTAATATATATAAAAAAGAAATGAATCGATTCAATGATTCTAATTCCACTCTAGCATCATCACCTTTGTGGAACCCATCTGGAACAGGGGTATATGAGAGTCTTTTGGCTAAACTCAGTTTAAAATAAATTTCTACTCACGATGCTTAAAAATTAAAATTATAAAAAAATAATCCCAATCCACAAGCAATATTGAATTATTTTTAAAGTTCTAGAATCCCTAACAAGTAGTATATCCTTTCTCTTGATTTGCTCTGATATAGTGATAGTAGGCATCAATGTGCTTACTTCAATCATTAAAGACTAGATTCTTAGCCAAAGCTATTTTTTATTTGTTGTTCACATAAATCTTGGTTGGGTCTAATTGTGACAAATTAAATTTCGAAGCCAAATTGGTTGACAAACACATGATATAGCTTCTACATACTCTACTTCACGTGTGGAAAGAGTGACAATTAGTTTCTTTTGATATCTAAGTGAAAGTAGTACCTCTCATGCCGAATACAAAGCCATTGGACTCTTGTGATCATCCATATCTCTACTTCAATTGCTATCATAGTATCCAACAAGCTTGTAATAATTATTAACATAATAGTACAAATCAAAATATGTAGTACCTTTAAGATAATTGAAAATTCTCTTGCCATTTTCAATGAGTTGTTTGATTCTCCATATATGGATTAACCACTCCAACTACATAAAAAATACCAAGCCTTGTACCAATTAAGTAGCACAAGCTTCCTACTAGACATTTGTAGAGAGTGAGATCCACCTTGTTTCCTTCCTCGTGCTTGGACAACACATTTCTACATTCTATTGGCATACCAACCAGATGAGTCATCATTCATTTTGAACTTCTTAAACACCTCTATGGCATAGCCTTCTTCAGTGATTATGATGCCTTTGTATTCCTAATATACTTCAATTTCAAGGTAGTAAGAGATGAGCCCAATGTTGATCATCTCAAACTTCATCATCTCATTTTAAAACTCATCAAACATGCTTGAATTTCTTTCTATGAAGATCAAGTCATCTGCATACATACATACAATCAAAATATCAATATTTTTAGATTTTGATGTAGAGGGCATGCTCCTAAGGATACTTAATGAAATTTTTTTAGAGGTATTTATCAATTAGAGCATTCCAAGTTATAAGAGCTTATATCAATCCAAAGAGTACCTTTTTTAACTTTAAAACCCTATCTTTTTTTTTCTTTACTTCAAAGACTTGAGGTTGGTGAATGTATACTTCTTCAAGGACTTCATTAAGGAAGACAGATTTCATATTCATTTGATGTATCCTCCAATTATTTTAAGTTGCCATAGAATTAATTAGTCTTGAATTTTTTTCTAGTTGAGTAACATGAGCAAATACTTCAACATAGTCAATGTAGGCTCTTAGGAAATAGTTTTTTTCCATTAATCTTACCTTGTATCTTTTGTGTTATCCTTTGAAATTTTTACATGCTTTGTACACTCATTTCACACTAATTGCCTTATTATTTTTTAGAAGTTATACTATCTCACAAGCATTATTATTTTTAATCACATTTATTGCTTCATTCATAGCATCTTTTTACTTTTTGTTTTTCACTGCTTCTTGAAAGTTGATAGGCTCACAATCAACAAGAGACAAAAGAGAGTAATTTTTTTTTGATTTTCAACTACCTCATAAAATTTTTGTAAACTATTGAATCATAAAACTCACTTAAGCTTCAATCTTCATGGATACTCACAACTGGTAAATTGATGGGGTAGTAGGCATCTCTCTTGTGTGCTCTACCCTCGGATGCTTCATATCATATTTTCAAAATGTTGAAAAAAGTTATATTCATTGTATTTTCCTCAATCTCATTCTCTTCATTGAATATGACATCTTAAATGATGATTGTCTTCCTAGTAGTAGAATTATAAAGCATGTAGCCTTTTGAATTCATAACATAACTAATGAATATTTATTTCTAGTTTCTATAATCTAACTTGCTTCTTTGCTCATTAAATTTGTGTAGGTGAGCAATGCTATTAAAGACTCTTAGATGAGAAATGCTCGCATTCCTTCCATTATATGCTTCTTGTGGTATTTTCCCCACACATTTCTTCTCAGAGATTAGTTGGATAGATAAATTTCACTTGCAACTGCTTTTGCCCATAACTCATTTGGAAGTCTCGTGTTTTTGAGAATACCTCTCACCATGTCAATGATTATTCTATTATCCTTCTTGCTACTCAATTTTGTTTGGGGAATCTTTGCACTATCACGTCATTGAATTATATGATATTTACACACTTTTGAAACCTTTTTAATGTGAATTATCATCCACAATATGATCTAATAGCTTTGATTACGAGACTCTTTTCAATAAGGAATTTGAACTTATAGAAAGTATAAAATACATACAAATTTTCCTTAAAAAATCATTCCCATGTGTCTTAAATTTATATACGAAGAGAATAAAATAATTGCTCTTATCAAATGAGCTTAATTTGATTAGACCACACATATCCATAAGTATGAGTTGCAATAGGTCATGGGCTATTGAGTTTGAATCCTTTAAAAAGTGACAAATGGAGTAATTCTCTCATGATTTTCTTGAGTATAATTATAATCCTCCAAAATTAAGATGCCCAAATTAAAAATGCCAAAGAAAATTGTCTTTGTAGCTTGCCTTGATACACTGTAAAAATCATTTTCAATGTTTAGCATGAACATTCTACCGCTTATAGAATGGTTAGTCTCTTAAATGTACATGATTTTTCTCAAAAGGATATCCTAGTCTCGAGATATCAAACTTCATGTTGGCACATAATATATATTGGAGATAAATTGTTACTTCTAATTCTTAAATCAAGAAAATTACCTCTAGATTTGCCTACATTTGATTCATCTCTAAAATCCAGTCACTTGCTGACCCATCAAGCTCCATGAAGATGCTGTTTTCTATGCATATGATTTCTTGCTCTGATATCAAGGCACCACATGTTATCCTTACCATTTGTATGATCCTTCTAAGCCAACAAAGCTATCATACCCACTTTCTTCGATATAGTTGACAATAGGAGCAAACCCCAAATTTATTAATCCAATAACCATTTCCAGAATTTTTAGCATTGCATATCTTTTTAATTTCTCAAGTTGATTTGGAACTACGAGGACTCTAGAGAAGTAATCAAAGATTACTTACCTTATTCCATATAGAAAAACTTAAATTTGGTTCTTAAAGTTTGAAGTTATACCTTAGTCTTGATAGTTACCAAAACTATCAAGTATGAGAGTGAATTCTCTCTAACTGCGTAGTCACAATCTTGCACGATCTGTGATAGAATGCTCTAATTGAAGTTGCTAGGCAGGAATTCAACATAAATGATTAACTAACAGAATTATTCTGTGGCTAGAGAGGTTCTTGTTTCTATTCGAGGTTACCTAGATTAACTTAAGCTTGAAACTAAGTATATTTTCATTGTGATTCAAAGCTCTTGATGAGTCTGAGCTTCGATCCAAAGCTCTTTAGTTTTACGCTCCAATTTTTTTTTAATCTCATGAAACGATAACGTAATTAGTATCTTTATGCAAAATATCTCAAACCAGGGTCGCTTATCTTATTCTTTTTAAAATTACAACACAGCCCAATTCAATCATGTCACGTTAAGCACAACAGCTCAAATCATGCATAACTCATTCTTTCTGCCAGGGAGCCATGGTACGGCAACACCCTCGAACGAGCAAACCCCGTACAAGCCCATGATTGAGCCATGTATCAGGCCATGTACGCCCGCACAGAAAGTGACCCAGGACCTAAGGCACCGCCTGGTTAGTCAAAGCCGAAACAAAAGCACAAACACTGACAAAAAGCCAGTATGGCACTACCATGTAGGTCCATTGTAGCACAACTGACTATTACTGAAAGGTAAGACGACTCTTGACTCGAAGCCTCATGCATCCGTAGAAACACCGTTATGGAAACAAAACCCACACCAGCCGAACTCGCACACCATCCCATCTTTCAGATGGGATACGGGATTCTTTAGATACATCAAAAGCAATATTCTTAAATTAAGCACGAAAAATAGTTACATTTTAACAGACCATATAAGCGAAAAACATTCAAGACAAATATAATACACTTGGCCAACTCAACTGTTTTTAATATGGTACTTTAAAAAGAGGGAAAGCCGACTGCCAGTGATGACGTGGGGCATTTTGATGCAGGTCGTGCAGCAGTTGGATAGTTGCATGTCAAAAACAGAAGGTTATAACTTGTTTACAAACACCACTGAAAATTTTGGTGGGGACAGAATAAAGGAAAGAAGAAACAGAAAGATCAATGGCCACTTGCAGTAGCGATTATATTATAAGAGATGAAGTTCCCCCGATTCCTTTTATAGGAAACACAAGTGTGTGTGGGCACTGTTGTGATCTGCTGGAGCACCACCAGCCATAAGAGGATGGGATGCTTTATTAGCGATATTCTCATAATTTCACCTTTACATGGATTTATATGAATATGTCTTTATATTTAAGTGTTATAAAAATAAAATTAACAATAATAATTTTAAAAATTATAATTTAACTCTGAGATAATTTAATAGATGATAATAAAAGTGGAATATAATCAAAAAAGTAATTAGGATTAGGATACATTTCAAGGAGAAGAACATACTTTTAGATGTGTCAAGTGGGTTGGGCTGCCCTATCTCGGCCTTACTGAGTCGTACATGGTCTGATACAGCAGGGTTCAGAACCATGTCTAGACATGTATCGGGCTGGCAAGAGGCACTGCTCGAGACGTGCTAGGTGTGTGGATGTCGTGCCTCGTGCCGGGATGGGTATGCATGGGTCAAACGGCCTGCCTGGAATAACCCGAGTACCCAATGGGTTACGGGTCACCAGAACTATGGCTCCAGACTCTCCTCCTTCCTGATAATGATAAAATTTTATATTGTGGCAGGGCAAGATAGATTTTTTTAGTGAACCCGACTCCGATGCAGTCGCAATCGGCATTGGCTTGACTAGACCTGGCCTCGGTGGACACTGCCACACGATGGGGTCAGGATGAGATTACCTTGAACTCAACTCAAACTCATCTCATTTCAGCTAGGGGCTTAGCTAGGGAGGTGGGCACACCGTCACATTGCCTACTCGAACTGCAAGACATCCACCATATCATGACTGCAACCGCATCCCCACTACACTCGCACCCCACCTGACCCACCCGAGAGCCATAGGTCGAGACCTGAGAGCACCGAACCCGACCCACAATTGAAACTCGAATGGTAAAAATTCGAAATTTTTTTTAAATAATTTAAGAACACATCATGACCGTTGGACTTTATACCAACGGCTAAGACATAAATCCGATGGCTATTAGGTTTCTACTCACTTAAAAATAAAAAAGAATTAATTAAAAAAATTAATTCTTTTTTTAATAATATAGATTAAGAGTTTTAAATTTTTGATTCTCATTTTTATATTGGATTAACTTTCAACTAACTCCTATTTTCCTATGTTGTCTGCTTTCTAATAATATCATTCTCAATTCTCAAAATATTTTTTTATTTTTGTATTCTAAGTTGTAGCGCATAGAGTTTTACTTTCTAGCAATTTTTTTTTTCTTTTTACTATAAGAGCAAAGATTCGGGTGGAGTGGGCTGCAGCTTTAATCTTTATTTGTGATCTATCTCATCTTCAGTTCAGATTTCAAAATATTATTTAGGTAATTTTTTTGTGTTATTTTTTTAATAGTTAAGGGCATACACATTTAAATAATTAAAAAATTGACTAATAGTAAATATAACGAAAATGAGATTTGTTTAGATATAGACATATATAATAATGATAATCCTTTGGAAATGCCCGAGGCTGAGAATATGTTTTTCACCATGGTTTTAACTCAAACTTAAATGCATAAAAAATAAAAAAATTAAAAGAACTTATGTAGTTTAGAATCACTTTAACATAATACAAAATAAAAAAATTAGGGGTATCAATGAAGAATCGGCACAATGTATGTATTGTAAAAAACTTATATATGTAGGAGTGCATGTGAAACTGGGCACCTAAAGAGACATGCTAATTAATGTACCACAAATTATAGTGCATTAGATCCTATGCAAATCTAACTGAGCATGAGGAGTGTGGTTTTTGAAGCTTGATCTAGTTCAACTTATTTGACACCATTCATAAACCACAATGACTTAGGGAGAGAATGCATGACCAAACTGTTATAAAATAAAACTAAACCCGTAATAATTTGAAAGATAGAAAATTCAAAAGTAAAGCAATAAATTACATCAGGAAATAAAATACATTCAAAAGAAAATGAGAAATTGGAATACATGGGAATAATTTTCAAAGAAATAAAAAAGTCCTTTATATAGGAAAAAGTTTGGAAATCTCCAAACAATTTTCCAATGTGGGCAAGGTGATTTTCACCTACCCCCATATTAAAATAACATTCTCCCACTTAAAAAACACTTTCTTTGCTTATCAATACTTGCTTTCAATATTGTTAAGCCACATGAAGCTCTACACCATTCAAACTTGTTATTGCTGATCGGTTTGGTTAAAACATCCGCTATGTTTTCTTCGGTATCAATCTTTTGCAAATCCACACTTCCTTCTTCTACTTTTTCTCGTACAAAATGATATTGTACCCTGATGTGTTTTGTCTTGGAGTAAAATACTAGATTTCTTGCTAAGTGTAGAGCACTTTGACTATCACAAAATAAAGTAACATTATCTTGTTTATATCCAAGCTCTTCCAACAGTATTTGCAACCAGATTACTTCTTTACTGGCTTGTGTAGCTACAACATATTCTGATCCCATCGTAGAAGTAGATACAATAGGCTACAATTTCGAAACCCAACTTATAGCTCCTTCAGCAAGAGAAAAAACATAACCTGTGGTAGACTTGCTATTATCAACATTTCCAGCATAATCTGTATCAACATAACCTTTGACAATAAGATCTGAATTTCCATAGCATATTGTAGTATTTGAGGTTCCTTTCAGATATCTGAAAATCCTCTTCACAGTACTCCAATGTTCTAAGCCCGGATTTGCCATGAATCGACTAACCACTCTCACTGCTTGTGCAATATCTGGTCTTGTACAAATCATTGCAAACATTAAACTTCCCACTGCTGATGCATATGGTACTCGAGACATCTTCATCCTCTCTTCTTCCAAGCTAGGACACATACTTGAGGATAATTTGAAATTAACAGGAAGAGTGGTAGAAATTGGCTTACTATCTTGCATGGTGAAACGATGCAAGATTTTGTTAATATAATTTTGTTGAGAAAGCCAAATCTTCTTATTATTTATATCTCGATAAATCTGCATCCCTAGAATCTTGTTTGCTAGTCCCAAGTTCTTCATATCAAATTCCCTAGCCAACTGTGCCTTCAATTCTTGGATTCGATATTTGTTTGGGCCTGCTACCAACATGTCATCCACATATAATAGTAAAATAATGAAATCATTTTCTTTAAACCTTTTGTAGTATGTACAATGGTCTGAACTGAGTCTATTATATCCAAGGCTCATGATGAAGGAATCAAATCTCTTATACCAACACCTCGGTGCTTGTTTCAAACCATATAGAGATTTGTTTAACTTACAAACCAAGTTCTCCATACCAATTTCAACAAATCCTTCTGGCTGGAACATATAAATTTCTTCTTCAATTTCTCCATGAAGAAAAGTAGTTTTAACATCTAACTGCTCCAAATGCAAATCAAGTGTAGCACATAGAGTCATTACTACTCTAATTATTGTAAGATGAACCACCGGAGAAAAAATTTCATTGAAGTCAATACCTTCTTTCTGAGCATATCCCTTTATCACCAATCTTGCACGATACCGTTCTACTTGATCATTGCTATCCTTCTTTATCTTCTAAACCCATTTGTTGTCAATAGCTTTTCTTCCGATTGGTAACGGTACTAGCTTCCAAGTCTTGTTCTTGTGTAGAGCTTCAATTTCTTCCACGATTGCTGTCATCTACAGAGATGCATCTGAATTATTTGAAGCTTCTTGAAATGTTGAAGGTTCTCCATCTTCTGTTAGGAGACAATATGCAATGTTGCTCTCAGTAACATACTCCAAGTGCCAAGCTGGTGGTCTTTTATTACGAATTGGCTGACTAACCCCTTAAGCCTCAGACACGACTTGTTCTTGTGCTTCATGCTCTAATTCTTTCTCTATTGACTTTGGAACATCTTGTATCTGATCATTTTCTACATGAACACTGGTAGTTTCTGAAACTTCTTTAAATGTGCTATAATCTTCAATTCTTTCTTTAAAAATTACATCTCTGCTGATAATTACCTTGTGGTCAGTGGGTTCCCACAGACGATTCCCCTTTACTCCTTCAGATACCCTAAGAATATGCATTTTCTGGATTTTGGATCTAGCTTTGCTCTTTCTTGGGTGTTGTACATTACATATGCAGGACATCCAAAATAATGTAAAGTAGAGTAGTCTACTGGCTTACCCATCCACATCTCCATCGGTGACTTCAAATCAATCGATGTTGATGGCGATCGATTTATCACATAGCATGCAGTTTTTGCTGCTTCCTCCCAAAAGGACTTGGGTAGTCTTATAGTTGTTAACATTACTCTCATTCTTTCTGCAAGAGTTCTGTTCAACCGTTCTGCTACTCCATTTTGTTGTGGCGTGTATGTGACTGTGAACTGTCGTTTGATATCTTCTTGCTTACAAAAAACAAGAAATTCACCAACTGTATACTCACTTCCATTATCTGTCCGCAAACACTTAATTTTTTTCCCAGATTTAAGTTCCACCCATGCTTTGAATTCTTTAAAAGTTAAAAATACATCTGACTTTTTCTTGATTTGATATACCCAACATCTCCTTGAATAATCATCGATGAAGGATTCAAAATACTTTGCTCCTCCATAAGATATTTCAGGTGATTCCCATACATCAAAATATATCAAGTCTAGCATATTTTTACTTCTTACATTTGATCTTTTAAATGCCAATCTATTCTGCTTACTAGTAACACAATGCTCACAAAAAGGTAAATTTACTGTTTTGAGTCCCGGAAGTAACTTTTTATTAGAGAGAATCTTCAAACCTTGTTCTGACATGTGACATAGTTTAAGATGCCATATCATTGTTGATTCTTCTTCCTTAGTAATTGATGCAATACATGCATCTGCTTCCTGTACTGTTTCTCCTTTAAGCATGAATAAATTTGCCGTGATCTTTTCTCCCTTTATTACCACGAGTGAACCTCACAATTTTTATCATCCGATTTTCAATATGAGTTTTGCATCCAAGACTATCTATTTGTCCCAAAGAAAATAGATTTTTCTTCAAGTCAATCACATGTCGCATCTCTTGAATGGTACGAATCATACCATCAAACATTTTAATTTTGATAGTACTCATACCAATAATTTTCAAAGTATGATCATCACCCATGTGCACTGACCCACCTGAGATTGGTTCATATTTTTGAAACCAATCTCTCCGAGAAGTCATATGCCATGATGCTCCCGAGTCTAGCAACCATACATCACTAAACTATTTTTTACTTTCAACCATTGTTGTTACCTCACTATACAAAATACTATCTTCATCATTGGTGCTTGCAACATTCCCTTGTTTCTTAGATAACTCATCATCTATATTTTTTTTAAACAAACAATCTCTTTTTAAGTGTCCTTTCTTACCACAATTATAATATTTAATATTTTTCTTACTTCAGGATTTTGATCTACCATAATTCTGACTCCCACTGGGGCTACGCTCCGTTGATCTCCCTCGTATCATCGTCAAAGCATCTATTTGTTGTGCATTTACATATCTATCCTCTTTATTTTTATGTCTATTTTCTTCTTCTAAGATGGCAGAGGCAATATTATTAAAAATTAAACTATCAGTCAATGCACTATTCGTTAGATTGATGACGAGTTGATCATACGAATCAGGTAAACTCTAAAGTAAAATCTTAGCACGTTCAACTTCTTTTATCTTATGACCCAACATAGTAAGTTGCGAAAATAAAGTATTCAGAGTGTTGATATGATCAGTTACCGTAATAGATTCCATCATTTGTAAAGTGTACAGTCTTCTTTTTAAGAAGATCTTATTGTGAAGTGACTTTGTCTCGTACAACCTTGTGAGAGTATCCCAAATTTCTTTTGCCGTATTCTTTTATGCCACACTCGATAATACTCCATCAGTAAGTGCCAGATGCATGTCAGCTACTGCATTACTATCCATCTCATTCCACTTGTCATCAGGAATTCTAGTGAGCCTTTTTCCAATTGCATCTAAGCAATTATCCTTCCTCAAAATTGCCTTAATTTTCATTTTCCACAATGAAAAATTACTTCCATTGAATTTTTCTATTTCAAATTTTTCTGCCATGTTTCACTTTTACAGTGAACAGTAACCGAGAATAATAATAACAATTTGTGTTATTACACTAAAAAAGTTCCCAGGTAAGTGGAGGGGCGCAATTACCCTCTTAAAAACCACAAACCTTGAGGCTCTTATCACCTTTTGATAGAACTTTTCTAAAATGCACTAACTAAAAAAGTTACTAATTAACCTCCTCTGATACCACTATTATAAAATAAAACTAAACCCGCAATAATTTGAAAGATATAAAATTCAAAAGTAAAGCAATAAATTACATCAGGAAATAAAATACATTCAAAAGAAAATGAGAAATTGGAATACATGGGAATGATTTTCAAAGAAATAGAAAAGTCCTTTATATAGGAAAAAGTTTGGAAATCTCCAAACAATTTTCCGATGTGAGCAAGGTGATTTTCACCTACCCCCATATTAAAATAACACAAACTAATTACCATCATATGTCTTCTTATTAAATTTTCGGAGGATCTTAGGGGTGTCAGTATCATGTAGACCTACTTCTAGTTTACTTATCTTAAGATTCCCATGTTCACGTGTATGAATGATATTATTAAATAGTATACATTAGAAAAAATAATTAATAATTAATGAATTTAGGCAAAATAGTGGTGTAGTATCCATGATATTCGATATCTAGACTAGTCGTAATGATGCATCTTTTATATGCCTCACCGCCCACTATTTAGATTCTAAATTGAAACTTACTAAAAAAATTAGAATTTTAAATGTTTCTTCATACTAATGATAGCCCTACCATATATGAGTGCATGATGAGAATATTTAGAGATTATCATATTCAAAATAAAATATTTATTATCACATTTGATAATGTATATAACAATAGAATAGCTATTAATATATTTGTTATGATTATTAGGTGAGATTTTTTACGTTAGATGTATGGGTCACCTTATTAACCTGGTTGTACAAGAAGAGATAAATATTGTTTCCCTCGCATTAGAAAAAATATAAAACTTACTAAAATATCTTTTAACACCTAGTAGAGAATATGAGTTTGGTAGTCTCTGTTTGTCAGTGGGTATGAAGAAAAAGAAATTCAAAATGGATGTGAGACACCATTAGAATTATATTTACTAGATGTTTGAGTTATGTATTTGATATGAACACATGATATCTGACTACGTTAATGTGACAAACTTATTATTGATGATAGTGATTGAGATATAGAAATTTTTTTTATGAAATTCAGAAGATTTTTTATGACACAATGAACATGTGTTCATCTATGTACATGCTCACCACTTGCATTGCACTCAAGTGCACATGCAATATTAGTAGCATGTTTAGCAAAATTAGAGATGACCTGATATTTAGTATCATGTCTGTTGAGATGGAAACCAAATACTTATAATATTAGTCTACCATTCCATCTCTTTATTTTCTTGCTACCTACATAGATCATAGGGCTATGGTAGAAGGGGCGAAGAATATTTTGACATACATATCCACATGCATGAACCATGAAAACCAACTTGAAGGGTTCATTCATGAAAAATTGACTGAGTTATTTACATGCTATGATACTAAGTATAGTAGTAATTGTAGCTATGCTCCGAGTACCGACATAGACATCATATTTGGAGATGATGACATCTTCATTCAATTAGCAAAGGATAATGATAGGATAAACTGTCGAATATGAGCGAGCTATCTATTAAAACAATTTTGTTTGATTGATGATGAGTTGATCATATGAATCATGTAAATATTAAAGTAAAATTTCAACACTTCCAACTTCTTCTATTTTATGACTCAAAGTAGTAAGTTGAGAAAATTAAAAAAATAATAATGATAATATAAAAAATAAAAAAAAAAGTAGTAAGTTGAGAAAATAAAGTATTATAAGTATTGATATTATCAATTATCATAATAGTTTCTATCATTCGAAGAGTGTAAAGCCTTCTCTTTAAGAAGATCTTGTTGTGAAGTGACTTCACCTTATATAATTGTATAAGAGTATCACAAATTTCTTTTACTATATTCTATTCTATCACACTCAATAACTCCATCAGTTAATGTCCAATATAGTTTACCATTTGCATTACCATCCATCTCATTTCACTTATCTTTAAGAATCTTGGTGGGTATTTTTTTAATTGTATTTAAGTAGAGGTGTCAAACGGGCCGGGCCGGGCGTGGCACGGTTACTGTCCCGTGCCGTGCCCGGCCCGGCCTGGTTTAAAAATAGCCGAGCCCGGCACGGCGTGCCGTGCCGTGCCTTGCACGGCCCGCTCGGGCTTGCCTGTCCGAGCGGTTCGGGATACGGAGGGACCGCGAGTCGGGTCAAATCAGACCCGACCCGTGGTCTTTTTTTGCGGGAGGGGCATCCTGGGGTCGGGCTCACGGGACACCCGGCACGGGACAGACCCATGTCGGTGTGCCATGCTGCGAGCCGAACCATGCCGGGTCAGGCACGGCATGGCACGGCACGGCTCGTGCCTAACCCGGGCATGGCACGGGCCCGGGCACGGAATTTTTCAATGCCGTGCCTCGAGCAGGGCCGAGCCGGCCCGGTTGACACCTTTATATTTAAGTAATTATTTTTTTCTCAAAATTGCCTTGATTATTATTTTTTATAATGAAAAATTAATTCCATTGAATTTTTCTACTTCAAATTTTACTATCATTTGTTTCATTTTTATAATGAATAGTAACTAAAACTAATAATAATTATTTGTGTTAATACACCAAAAAAGTTATCATGTAAATGAATGGGTGCAATACCCTCTTAAAACCCACAAACTTGAGGCTCTTATCATAATTTTGACAAAACTTTTTTAGACATGCATTAACCACTAAAGTTACTATATAAACATCACCTCTAATACCACTATTATAAAAATAGAACCCATAATAATAATTTAAAAATAGAAAATTCAATCCTTAAGACAATAAAATAAATAGTACAATAAAAGAGATACAAATAAAAAGAGAATTAGGATTGTGATACATTTGAAGGAGGGGGAACCTCCTTTTATAAAAGAAAAAGTTGAAAATCCCAAATAGATTTCCAATGTGGGCAATGTAAAAAATAATAAATACACACACACACATACACACACACACACACACATATATATATGTTTTGTTTTTAAAATATAAATATATAAATTATATAAATAAATAAATATGTGTGTGTGTGCACGCGCGCGCGCGTGCACACACACAAATATTTTGTTAATAGTTTTCATTTTTTTATGTATGTTTTGTTTTTGATTTTTTTTTAAACCAAAAAAATCAAAAATCAATTTAAGATATGAAAATAAGTTAATAGTTTTCATTTTTTTCAACTAATTTTTGAATTAGAAAGTAATTTCTATATTTTGGTAAACTAATTTCTGAATCATAAATCAATTTCCAAGTTCAAAACATTTGTTTTCAAATTCAAAAATAATTGTTAAGATTTATTTTAAAAAAATACATCAGCAAAATTGATTTTATGCATTTGAGCGCATTAAAAATTATTATTTTTTAATTTTGGTGCATTTTTTTAAATTTTTAAAAAATTAAAGTCTTTTTTTATTATTATCTTGTGCACAACACATCAAAACATGAATCTTTCTAACTTATTTCTAATTGTCTTCATTTTACTAAATGAAGCAAAATGATAATTATATCTTATAAAATTTGAATTATATTTGATGATTGATCTTTTGAATAAGCATTAATTAAAAAAAATTATAATCATAAACTCTCCACTTGGGGTTGATCATGCATAATCAATGATTGCCTATAATTAGGGATTAGAATTTGAGCTAATTAGGACGAATGGATCGAACATCTTGGATGCACTGAACCCCAAGTAATTTGAGTCTCTAAATTTAGAACTTAGCTAACTAGTTATGGAGGTGTTAAATTGATCATGTCAGACTATCATAACAAATTGTTTTTTGACCCAAATTGGTAAGTGTGCAATAAAAGTCTGACATAATAACATTAGCCCTCTAGTGTATTGTTTCATGATGAGTCCATGTTGGGTTTGATCAACATACTTCGAAACCTAGCATGTGATAGTGCCCTTACCTGAGAGTTTGCTTGGGGTAGTGTCATTTTCATGCCACATGTTTGGTACTTAAAATAATAAATAAACAGTGTTATTTGAAGAGTAAAATATAGAGTATCTGCATGAATATTAGTGATTATCAAAGATATTTTACTATAATTTATTTTGAAAAGGAATTGATGATTATTAGTGAAATTGAAGAAAATTTGGGTGAAACTGGTAGACTCGATAGAGAAAGAATTGTAGAAGAGAGAGGTGTTGAAAAGTCGTGATAATTTTCTTATAAAGACTTAATTACACTTTTCATATTAGCCTCTAGTAGTTGTGGCATCATTTCTTGGTTATATCACTATCAAAACTATTATGACATTTGTTGTAAACCACCACTTTATCATCAAATTAATATAATTATTTTACTATGCTATACAATTATCGTGATCACATTAATTTCTTGAAGACATGACTGTACTTGCTCTAAAGTTTAAATTATTTAATGGTCATGATATTATTTTTATGATGTGGCAGCTAATGATACAAGTAGTCACAACATATTTCATAATCATACTTATTCAAAACAGAGCGAAAACATCAATAGATGTAAGTCATGATATCATTTTCTATTATGACTTTACATTCTTGAGAGCAAAGACTTAGTCACAGCACCCACATTGCCATAATACTTTGCCTATATAGCAAACACCAAAGCCATAACTAATTCCCAGTACTACAATTTTATGTTATAGAAAGTAATAACTCTAGAATTAGCTTTTTGGGGGAAGTGTTGCAACACTGTGAATGCCGTGACTTTAGGAAAGTCGCTATAGTTTTTGGAAAGTCATGGTATTTGGAAAACTAGAATTTTTATGAAAAGTCATGACTTTAGCAAAAATTGACAAAACTATGAAGTATGAAGAAATGTCATGGAAGTGGAAACAAAGTTGATGCATCTAGTAGAAGAAAAATGTTGAAACTTTGAAAAAAAAAAGCCATGGCCTTGGAGAATTTCACAACATTTAAGAAGGAAAATCATGATATCCCAAAAAAGGTTAAAATATTTGATTTAAGTTTTATAACTTAGAACATATGTTATGACATTTTTTACATATCATATCTCATGAGAGTTATATCATTGCTTCCAAAATCGCTAGATTTTTGATAGCATAAATCAACCCTAAGCTTGCCACATCTAACACGTATATCTAATTATTCTTAGTCCACTTTATCCTTTGAATATTTAGAAAACATTTTTTTTGGGTTTTTACATTCCCCCCTAAAAAAAATTATTCTAGAATTTACGCACATACATTTTTATTTCACAAGTATGTATGTATATATATATATATTATTTAATATTGAAGGAATAAGGCATACCTTTATTTTTAAATAAGAATGGATAATTAACGTGTACATTGTTCTTGTGTTCCCATGTTGTCTCCTCTGTTCCATGATGTTGTTACAAAACTTTTACCTATTTCATAGTCTTACCTCACAAAATCTATTCATGGTTATTCATAATGTGCACTACACCCTCCCCATAGGTTCTTTCAACATCAACAATGAGCTCGCCCTAATCCACTTTATGAATCAGATCTAAAGTATACTTCTAGAGCATGGAGAGATGGAATACTATATGAACACTCAATAAGCTTTGTTGTAAAGCCAATTGGTAAACTATAGTGCCTACCCTTTCAAGTACTTCAAATGGTCTGAGAAATCATGGCAATAAATTTCAGTGCTTGTTGAACCTGATCACTTTGAGCATCACTTTCAAAAAATATGATCCCCCTACTCAAATTCTAGAGGTCAATGCTATCTATTAGCATAGCTTTTCTGAAAATGCTTTCGTATCAAATCTATCTTTGAGAGTTGTCTCTGAACAATTTTGGACTTGTAGTAGTTTTGTCTCCTAATAGTAAATACCATCCAACAGACCAAAGATCAATAAGGTCTCCCATAACGTGCTTCATATAGTGGTTCCATTCTTATGAAGATTAACAAGGACTAGTAAGTTCTAACCTTTTCCAAGAAAATCTAAACTAATTAAAGTCTCTCTTCTTTCTCTTTTTGATATGCCTTGAAAATATCTTGAAATTCTCATAGGAACTCTAGACTTCACAAGCCTTCTCCTACAAAGTGTATCCCATTCAAATGATCTCATGAAGCAAATCTTATTGATGATTCTAGTGGTTGATCATCAAATCCATCATCACAACACTAATAGAGCCACACAAAAATTCTATGTCCATGACTCTAACATCTATGTTGAGGTAGAAAAATAAGTGATTCAAGTGTGTATCCAAGTATTCACCTAACTGAGTAAAATCACTTAGTCAGAAGGAAGCCTATGGTTGAAAACCATGAGTTCACCTTGCACCATGTGAAACAAAATAACAAAATCAATTCCAACAATGTTTAGTCAACAGAGACATTTTATATCTTGAAGATAATCACTATTGATTCTGAGTCTCCTGGCATAATTATTGTGCACAAATTACTCTTCAAGAAAGATTCAAGAGGATTTCCTTAATGATTTTATAGGTTTAAAGATTTTTTAATTGACCTGTGGAGTGATTAGTTTTTTGAAAGTATTGCTTGGAAAACCTTTATGCTTCCTAGAAGACTTTATTTCTCTCACATTATGTTGAATTTTTTGAAAATATTATTCATAATACTCCCCCTTAGATGACCATAATACTGCCTCATTAAAAACTTTATCAGGAAAACCTAGTGGGACAAAACCGTGGTAAAGAAAAAAGAGTATAATAAAAAACATCACTTTAAATCTCTAAGCCTACGGATTCTAATACTATGAACTAGTCTTTCAAATATTGCAGTAGGTAGAACATTGGTGAATAATTCTGCTAGATTATTAGTTGAATGAATTGATTAAACATCAATATCACTCTTCTTTTGTAGATCATGAATGAAAAAATTTTTGGTGAAATATGTTTTGTTATATCCCTTTTAATGTACTCATTTTTTAATTGAATAATACATGCAGCATCATCTTCATACAAGGTCATCAAGACCTCTCTGCGAAAGGACAAACCACATGACCCTTGAATATGGTGTATTACAAATCTTAACCAAAAACATTCATGACTTGCTTCATGAATTGCTAAGATCTCTGCATGATTAGAAGATGTGACAAAATTGATTATTTCATAGAATGCCAAACATATTTCTCGCATCAACATATGAGGGTCAGACATATATCTCGCATCAACATATGAGGGTCAGACATATATCTCGCATCAGCATAACCAATTAATTATGCTTTGGGTACATTAGGATAATATAGGCCCATATCCATCGTATCTCAAAGATACCTCACTATATATTTAACTTCATTCTAATGTATTCTTATTGGACAAGAACTATATCCTGCTAACAAATTTACAGAAAATGATATATCAAGTCATGTATGACTTGCAAGATACAATAGTGCTCCAATAGCACTAAGATATGGTACTTCAGGACCAAGAAGCTCTTCATCATCCACCTGAGGTTAGAAAAAATCTTTATTCACATCTAATGACCTTACAACTATTGGAGTGCTCAATGGATGGGCATTGTCCATATAGAATCATTTCAACACTTTTGATATATATGCTAATTGATGAACAAAAATTCAATTCTCTAAGTGCATGTTCAATCTACAAACCAAGGTAAAGTTTTGTTTTTCTGAGATTTTTCAACTCAAATTCTTTCTTTAAGTTGCCAACTACTTTTGAAAGCTCATTCGTAGCTCCAATAATATTCATGTCTTCAACATAAACTATAATTATAATGAACTTAGATCTAGATCTTTTAATAAATACACATGGGCAAAGGGGAGCATTCTTATACCCTTTTTGTAATAAATATTTACTAAGATGATTATACCACATATATCCAGATTATTTCAACCCATAAAGAGATCAGCATAATATTATCGAGTAAAGTTCTCAAGGACATGAATTATGTATTGCATGCAATTTTAATCATTTTGGGATTTTCATGTAAATGTCACTCTCAAGTAGTATATATAAATAAGCCATAACTATATTAAACACATACTAAGTTTTTCATGTATTACTAGGCTAATTAAATATTGAAAAGTAGTTGCATCCATTACAGGGGAATACGTCTCTTCATAATTAATGGCCTATCTTTGAGAGAATCCTTGTGCAACTAATCGTGCCTTATATTTGATAACTTTATTTATTGTGTCTCATTTTCGCATAAATACCCATTTGTATCCTACAAGTTTGACACCATCAAGCATACATACAATAAGACCCAAAACTTCATGTTTTGAAAGAAAATTTAATTCTACTTTAATTTCATCTTTCCATTTTGGCCAATCATCTCTCTATCTACAATCTTCGACATACTTTGGCTCAAGGTCCTTATTGTCATTAATAATATTGAATGCCACATTATAGGCAAATATATTATCGACGTCAATTTTATTCCGATTCCATATTTGGCTAGTTGTGATATAGTTTATTGAGATCTCTTGATTGTCATAAGTTTTATGTATCTGAATTTCTTCTGGAATTACAACTAGTGACTCTTCTAGAGCCATTAATTCCTCAACTTAATTCTTTGATCCTTTTATTTTACAAGGATGTTTATATTTATAACCAACTAGTCGACCACATTCATTGATTTTCTAGGTTCATTAGCAATAGAATTATCCTACAGGGACATCAATTCAAACTAGAGCATTATCAGCTGGTATGTAAGATGTAGTTACTCTCTTTGGATTAGTCAATAATCTGGCAATTAATTTGCTAGCTTTTACAAATGAATAATATTTTGAACTTCTAGTTCATATTCTTTTGTGCGAGGGTTAAGATAAGACAAAGATAATTGATTCCAACTAATAGCTTTTCTAACTATTTTTTTTAAGTTGGAAAATTTGATTCATCAAAATGACAATTAACATAACAAGCCGTACATAAATATCTAGTTGATGGCTCTAAATATTTGATTATCGACGAAGATTCATATTCAACATGTATTTCCAATCTTTTTTGGGAGCATCTTAGTGCGTTGTGCCAGAGTAATCGGAACATATACCGTACACTCAAAAATCATTAGATGAGAAATATTTGGTTCTCGACCAAAAACCAATTGTAAAGGAGAGAACTTATGATAATTTTTTGGTCTAATATGAATTAGTACTGCTACATGCAAAATAGCATAACTCCGAGCAGAAGTTGGGAGCTTTGTCCACATTAGTAATGACATTGCAATCAATTGAAGCTATTTAATAAATGATTCTGCAAGACCATTTTGTGTATGAACATATGCTACGGGATGTTCAACAATAATTCTAAAAGACATATAATAATCATCAAAAGCTTGGAAAGTAAATTCCCCAACATTGTCAAGACGAATTGACTTGATCAGATAATCTATAAAATAAGACTGTAACCGAATTATTTGCGCAAGTAATCTAGCAAATGCTTAGTTATGTGTTAATAACAAACATGCACGTGACCATCTCGTTAATGCATCAATCAGAATCATAAAATATCAAAATGGTCCACATGGTGGATGAATATGCCCATATATATCACCTTGTATACATTGCAAGAATGTAAGGGGTTCTATCCTTATTTTTGTTGGTGATGGCCTTATAATTAACTTTCATGGAGAACAAGCAGCACATGAAAATTCATTGGATAAAAAAATATTTTGATTTTTTAATGAATGCCCACTTGAATTTTTAATAATTCTTCCCATCATTTTAGACCTAGTATGTCCCAATCGGTCATGCCAAATAATAAAATTATTTTCATCAGTAAAATTCTGGTTTACTATGTTATGTGCCTCAATTATGCTTATGTTTGTGTAGTACAAACTAGAGAAAAAAGTATGTAATTTTTCCAAAATATTTTTCTTACCCAAGACAACATTTGTAATATATAAATGCTTAGTGATGTCTTCATTCATAGTCTCAATATGATATCCATTTCATTGAATATCTTTAAAACTCAATAAATTTCTTTGAGACTTTGTAGAATATAATACATCATCAATATTAATTTTTGTTCCTCTGGGTAACAATATATTAGCTCTTTCAAAGCCTTCAATAATTTTGTATCCTTAAGTATAGTATACTTTGATGTACTATCTGTGAGATATATATCATTGTCACTGATTGAGGATCCAATAGATCTATTTCCATATTCTTCATTAGAAACAAGATATATATTAAGAAAATAACACAACAAAAATAACTTTCATTATTCAGTAGTACACTGACTTTCATAATAGTAGATCCAAATACATAAATATAAATAGATAATATTTTATTTTTAGAGATTTTCATCACCAAACAAGTGTTCAATATTTGCTTCAGGTTGGATAAAAAAATTAGCAACATCCAAATGAGTCATATCATTAAAGTCGCGATCAAACAATCTCATCCTTAGAAACAAAATTTGTCTCTACCACTTTTTTCTCTTTCTTTTTTAGTGATTCTTGGTAGAGATCAACCAGATGTTTTGGTGCATGACAGAAACATGACCAATGTCTATTCATGCCGCAACAATAGAATAAATATGTTACTATTTTGCTATTTTTACCACTTTTGTTGTCCGTTTTAATATTCTCCCCCTTTTGATATTTTGACACATTCTTAGGTTACCGATCATAATTATAGCTATTGTTGCCACGCCCACGACCCTGACTATGACTACAACCACGACCATCACCATGATCTTGACTTTGTCCATTATAAGGGTGATATGTTACCAAATTCACTTTGGGGAATGGAGCCACACCAGTTGGACGAGCCTCATGTTTTTTCTTCAAAAGCTCATTGTTTTCTTCGACCACAATAAGACATGAAAGCAATTCAGAATATTTCTTAAAGCCTTTTTCATGATATTACTCCTACAAGAGCACATCGTATGCATGAAAAGTAGAGAAAGTTTTCTCCAACATATCCTCATCAGTAATTTTTTTTCCACATAACTATAATTGAGAACTTATTCTAAATACTACCGAGTTATACTCACTCACATATTTAAAATATTATAGTCTCAAATACATCTAGTCATAGCGAGCTTTTGGGATAATTATCGTTCTCTAATGTTCGTACCTTTCTTTCAAACTATTCCACATAACAATTGGATCCTTTATGGTAAGGTATTTAGTTTTTTATCCTTCATGAAGGTGACGATGAAGATAAATCATCGCTTTGGCTTTTTCTTGAATGGATGTTGCATTCTTTTTTTAATTATATCTCTAAGACCATTTGCATCTAGATGGATTTTAACATCTAGTATCCATGACAAGAAATTTTTTCCTGTGATATCAAGAGTCACAAATTTCAATTTCACAAGATTTGACATAATAATACTTCAATGTACCTTCAATATATCTCTTAAAAATCTGACAGAGCTTCGTGCTGATAATTGTATCAATCATTATATATTTTCATGATGTTTTTTATTTATTTTTTATTATTTTTTAAAGTTCGAAAAAGGAAGAGATGTAAAAAAAATAAAAGAAAAAAGGAAAGATAGAGAATAAAAAAATAGAAAAAATTGAAAAAATTGAAAAAAATGTAGAAAAAAACTAAGATAAAAATTGAAAAAAAAAAGAATTTTAGTATTAATTTCATTTAGTTTTTTATTGCTTGGGACTAGTAACTGAAATGTTGTTTAGAGTGATTATTACTCAAATAGTACATATTTATGAGGTGAATTTTTTCAATTAACTACTTCATAGTAGTAATTATTTATAATTAACTCAACATGCATGTTACTGCTCATGAAGTATAATATAGTTGTTATTTTATAAGATTGAAGTATTTTTTGGCATGTTTAGCTCTAAATTTGAGCTTATAATATTTTGAAGGTATAATAGTAGTAAAAGGCATTAGAAAGCATGGAAACTAGGGTAAAAATATATTAAGCAAGTGCTTGCAAAAATTTCATAAGATTCTATGAATTTGGCCTACAAAGTGTGTCATTTGAGAATAAGACTTTATAAGTTAACAAGCACATGTGAAATTCATAGGAACCCTGTTGTTGGATAAAAGATCATATCATCATAGAAATTCATGAGAATTTTTAGAATTATGGAGGACCACATTATTAGCTAAAAGATCTCATTAGTTTGCAAAGACTTGCAAAGTTCCCAAAGATGAAACTAACGGATAGAATACTTCAGCAATGTGCAAGTACTTGTAAAATTCAAAAAACTACATGCGTGGTCAAAAGGCTTTGGATGCTCACAAGAAATTTTTTTTTGTGAAATTCAATGGAACATGATGCTAGGTAGAAGACTTTAATAGTTTGTAAGTACTTGATAATTACTCAAAATATGAAGAGATCACTCAATTTACATGTGATACTACTTGAACTACAAGATGGGAGCAAAACTCCCAATGAGGGCTGCTAGTCTTTTTTTTTTTCATTTTAAGATAATATTTATGATTTTGTTTTCCTATTCTTCTTTTTTTCTCAGTCTTTATTGCAATCACACATATATACGTTTAAATTATTACTAATGTACTGGATCTCATAAGAACTCAAAAATTAAATATACTTGGACGTGATTACTATTGAGATAATTGACAGTGTTGAAGTTTATCGTATGCATCTATATTGGGGTTGATAAGGGGGATTGGGGAGGGTGTAAAAAAATTATTACAATTACACATCCTTTAAATCCTATTTGCACATCCTTAATAATTGCAATTATATAATAAAATAAATAAAAGAAAAAAAAAAGAAAACGAATGCAATGATTATCTTTTTTTTAAGTCACTCAAGACTTAATTAGAGCACTTCTCTATTTTTCTTCACAACTTCCAAAATTTTGATATTGACTATGCCCATCTTATTTCATGAGTATGGTCATAACCCATGCTTACTGGATAAGTCCAATAAATATATTATTTGACTTTTTTGCTTTTGCTTTAGAGATTGGTCCAGTGTGAGCTTCATCCTTAATTGGGTTTCATTCTAACATATTTTAGTACATTTTTTATCACATCATGTGGACTTTTCATTTAAAGGCTGCATCATAAGAAAGTGTGGTGGAAGTTAACTTGAGGATCATCTTTTATAGTCGCTCATATATGAAGTTAGGAATGAGATTTACACAAGCTCTCAAGTATAGCAAAACCTTTTCAACATATGCATCTTTAATATGTACTAAATAGTATGGAAGCCTATATCTTTATATTTTATTAGAGTTTTGGACTCAATAATGACATTCACTCACCCAATTAAGAATCTCTCTCAAACTTATCTCTTCTCCCTCTCTCCTCCCTGAAATCCTTCAAAATCCACAAGTTTTACTTCAATTTTCTTCAAATTCCAGCCTTAGAAGTCTTGGAATCGAACAAGGAATGTTTGATCTAAGTTTCTGTAACTTAGAATTTTTGTGCGATTATTTTTTAATAAACAAAGATAGGATTTAAGGGACCGCCCAACACTTCTCGTGACCTAAAAACAAACAAATCCCTAAGAAGCACCGAAGGCTCTCCCGAGTCTCAAGTGCTCGTCTCCTTGAAATCATAAATACAAAAGGTCCCAGATAGAGGTGTCAACAGGGCCGGCCCGGCCCGGCCCCACAAGAGGCACGCCACGGAAAAATTCCTTGCCCGGGTTAGGTATGAGCCGTGTCGTGCCGTGCCGTGCCTGACCCGGCACGGTTCGGCACGCGGCATGGCACACCGGCACGGGTCTGTCCCATGCCGGGTGTCCCGTGAGCCCGACCCCAGGATGCCCCTCCCGCAAAAAAAGACCACGGGTTGGGTCGAATCAGACCCGACCCGCGGTCCCCCGTATCCCGAACCGCTCGGGCAGGCAAGCCCGAGCGGGCCAGGCAAGGCACGGCACGGCCCGGCCCGCCGTGCCTACGGGTCGTGCCGGGCTCGGCTGTTTTTAAACCGTGCCCGGCACGGTAGCACGATCATGCCCTAAAAAATCGGGCCGTTTAACACCTCTAGTCCCAGATGAATCGAAGAACAAAATCCAAAGGAGAAGGCGCATCACCTGCTCAGAATATGATTCGGAGGAAACTGAATACTTGATTGATGACAAGAATAGCCAAAAAATCATCTATGGTAATATTTCGGCATTATTGAATGAGTTTCTCTTGGAAAATCATCACGAAAACAAAACTCCTTATATTAATGTGGAATCTCATATTAATGAAAATTTTAATGGAGTTTCGAGTGTTTCAAATGACGTTCTAGAGGAAAACAACAAAGGAAAGCAAGAAAAACCCTTTCCAAATGCTGGCGAGGATGATAAGGAGCTTTCTATAAAAGGTATTTTAAAAAATCTCACAATTCTTCTATAATGAATGGGGAATCTATTGCAAACACAAATATTGATGGAAACTCAAATGATTTTAATGATATTTTGGAAAAGAATAATGAGTTCCCAAATGATTTGGTGTATGCTAACTCTCTGCCGAGTGGTTCTCTACACATGAATTATATTGATTTGGGTATGGCAAGTGATATTAATTGTGATTTTCAAAAAGTCAGTGTTTCAAATGATATTCTGAATAAAATTAATAAAATTTTGATTGCTCTAAATGTCTACTTGTATGATAATTCCTCGCGAAATAGTTTATTTCTTAATGATAATGGTTTTCTAAGTACTTCAAATAACACCCGGGATGAGAATTGTCAAGATCCTTCTTGGCTTATTACTAATGGAGGTAGAAATGAGCAAATGTTAGAAGCCCTTTGTGGCAAAGAAAATAAAAATTTAAATGAAGGCAGAAATAAGGTAGTAAAGAATTCCAAAGCCCTGCTAATCAGTAAATGCTTAAAGGAATAGAGATCCATTGCCCCTATAAAGCATGATAAAATTTTAGTCAAGCCTCAGGATGAAGACGGCAATAGGCAGGCCCCTTCCCCAAAACATATGGGAAAAAAAAGTCTTTTGGAGCAGTCTATTTGCTGGAAATAGATTTTTGGCCAACATTATTAAACCACCCTACCTCGCCCCTAAACATCCAGGTAATGCATACTTCAAAGAACATGACTTACTCCATGGTATAGAACATTGGAAAAATTATTTGGTTGGATAATTTGTGGCCCGAAATCCTAGATATATTTATTAAAAAGATTTATGGAAGAACAGTAGAAAATAATTCCACAAGTGATCCAACATCCAAGCAGCTAGTTAGAATTCAAATTTAACAACTTGGAGTAAATGGAGGAATTCCTTAAAGCTGATCCATTCTTAATATTTAGCCGGCCACTTTACGCTAAACCTCTCCAGTTGATTTTCACTATGGTTTAAAAGAAATGGTTAAAATCCCAATCTAAGTAAAATTTACTAATTTTCCAATTCACCTATGGAACAAATTAGGGTTGAGCAAAATGACAAGCTGCCTTGGTTAACTGTTACATATGGATAAATTGACATCATATATCTCGAAAATAGCATTCGCTAGAGTGCCTGTAGAGATTGCTTTGAACAATGAATTAATGAATGAAATCTCTCTAAACTTCCTGGATGGATTTAAAATCTGCCAACCTGTTATATACGAAAACCTTCCCTTGTATCATAAATCTTGTTCTTTATTTGGGCATTCGGTAAATAGCTACTATACGAAGAATAAAAACCAGGAGCTAGAAGAGGGAGATCCCCCATCAAGCCCGATAGCCTCAAGCTTCTCAGGGTAAGTAGAGGAAAAAGATTCCTCCTTAGAGGAATGCCAATGTCCACTTAAAGATGTACCAAGGGAAGAATCTCTAGACATTTTGTCAAAGACCGAGGAAAAGCAAAATGAAGATGTAGATCAAGGCTTTACCATGGTTAAAGCAAAGAGGAGAAAGAAACTCCCAGGCAATGTAAGGGAGGGGCCTTCATTCTCTAATCCTAAGAAACAAAGGCAGAATTAAAGGAGGACTAAAAGGCTCTACCCCATATGGTCTAGCATAGAAAAGTTCTAGGGGTCCTCAACCCCCTAAAAAAATGAGGATCTATTGTGTTTTTTTTAGTTGGAGGTTTTTCTTATGGAGCTTTAGAGGGTGACACAGGAAGAGAACAACTATACTTTTTTGTTTATATTTTTTAAGGGTTCTTATGGAAGAGGTGGGGGCACCTATATGGTATGGTTGTTTTATGATGGATTTTAATTTTTGAGGGAAACAATGCATCCAACGAAGGAAACGAGCTTGCTTCACACTGCATGATTTTTAATATTATAATCTGGAAACATATTAATTATATGAATGAATGCATGATAGGTCTTCAAGGTTTCAAAATAGCCTTATGCTTGGCAGTATCCGCAAGAGTAGGCTCCTCTTATATTGTAATGGAATGTATTTGGACCATGCTTGTTATCTGTTCAATCTGGGAAATGCCCCTAATGTTGAAAATTATAAAAGAACCACTCTAAGGAAACTATCAAGCACATGCATGTTTGTCTGAGCCTTTGAGACAAGTATTGAGAAGCATGTGCTTGAATGTGTGTTATGATTCGGATTCACACAAAAAAGGAACTTTATAGATGCAATGTGCTAAAAATTTATACACTCGGATATGGATTTATCTTCTGGATGCCCGCCAAGTCAATTTCGAATGGAAAAATGGCTCACGTTTAGTTGTAGAATACATGTTTATAATGCATGATATTTATGACTATATGGGGGTTTTATTGGGTTTCTTCATGCATGTAAGGGTGGTTTATTTTCAGGACTCCAGAAAATACTATGTTCTATCTATGTGTTGTGGAAAGAGATGGTTTTTTTGTATATCTCACTCATGGAATGTATTAAATGTGAATGATGAGGTAAGAGATTACATTGATGTTATTTGGGCTTCATGCAACACTCTGTAAGGGTCATTCTATATCTATACGCATGGGCATATGTAGGGATTTTCTATTCAATGCATGCTATACGGAATACTATGTAACTAAGCAGATAAATAAGGATACGGTAGGCAATATAACTACTTAATATGAAAATCACGAGTTAGAACATAAGGGGCTTTAACTCCCCAATTAAGCACAAAGAGGTCCTTAGACTATTTGCCACATACCAAATTGACATCTTTACTATCATTGAGGCCAAGCTAAAGTAGCGAAAAGATGGCATAGCTCATGAAAATAAAGTTCAAGAGGTTTAGTGCTCTTGATAATTTTGCCCACCACATGAATGGTAGAATCTTAATTATGTGGGACAGTCAAACCACAAACAGAAATTCTCTCATGTACTTCCCAACATATTCATCTACTAATCAAAGATATAGAGAGAGGAATAAACTTTAGATTATCAGTCAGATATGGATTACTTTCTATCTCTAGCAGAAGATCCCTGTGGGAAAGCCCAATGGAAGAAAGAAAGTTACAAGCCCTTCTGTGGGCCATTATTGGTGATCTTAACTCCCAAGTCCCCACTCTCTGGATTAGATAAAATAGGTGGAAGAATTATAACTAATTATGAGTGTCATAATCCACTTGAATGCATATCCTCCTTAAATCTAAAAGATTTTCCATCCTCAGGAAATTACTTCACTTGGACAAATGGTAGAGTTTTTAGCAAACTTGATAAAGCTATGGTAAATAATGAGCGGGCAAACTTGCAGCTAGACAATCATGCAAGATTCCTTGCCCTAAAGACCTTCTCAGACCATTGCTTAGTGCTAATTACCACTGAAGTTGGAGATAAAGAGAGAAAAATACCTTTCAAATTCTATAATATGTGGATCTCCCACAAGAAGTTCACACCTACTTTACTTAAAGTATAGGAAGAAAATATTTGAGGGTCAAATATGTTTCAAATAGTTACAAAGCAACCAAATCTAAAGGAACTCGTAAAGAAGCTGAACGAGAAATATTTTGCACACATTAGTGCAAGAGTGTCCTTCTTAGAGATGTTGTCCATAATATTCTAAAGAAAATTTTGAAAGGGCCCAAATCAGGCTCTTAAAGATAATAAGATATCCCACAAAACCAAACTAAGGAAATTGGAGGAAGTTGAGTTGTCTTTCCTTAGGCAAAAGGCTAAGATAAACTATCTTAAGCAAAGTGATAGGTGCACTACGTTTTTCCACGTACTTATGAACTTTAAGACACAAAAATACAAAATAGTAGCATTTGCTGGAGAAGATAGAAACTACACCACATCGAGAGAGGATATAGCGGATGCCTTTGTTAAATATTATGAAAATCTTTTAGGCATGTCATATGACATGACAATGTTAACACTACAATCCTTACTAATGGTAGTACTCTCGATTAATGTGACTAAGAATTACTATCCTTGTCTTTTACTTCTAAAGAAATAAAGAATGCCCTATTTACTTTGGGCAACTCTAAACTACCAGGTCCAGATGGTTATATAGTAGAGTTCTACAAATCCTCATTGAACCATATTGGAGGTGATACAGTAAAAGCAATAAATAGCTTCTTCCACTCTGGAAGAATGCTAAAGTAAATTAACCATGCATATAATGCTTTGATATCAAAATCCTCTCATGACTTGACAATCAAAGATTATAGGCCAATATCGTGATGTAACGTGATTTATAAAATCATCACTAAAGTTATATCATCAAGGTTGAAATTGGTGTTGGATGGTATAATTAACCTAGCACAAAGAGCCTATGTAAAAAAAAGATTGATTTCTGATAACTTTCTTCTAGCACAAGAGTTGATTAGGCGATATGCAAGGAGAAGAATCTCTCCTAGATGCTTCTTCAAAATAGATATTCAAAAAGCCTTTGATACGTTTAATTAGAATTTTCTGAAACAAGTGTTAACTGGACTAAATTTTCAGGAATACTTTATCAAAAATGTCTATGAATGCATCACTCCATGTCTTATTCTGTCTCTATAAATGGAAAATTATATAGATTTTTCAAAGGCAAAAGATGACTTAGGCAATGAGATCCTTTGTCCCCCTATCTCTTCGCTTTGTGCATGGAATTTCTCTCCAGATAGCTTATTTCTACCTTATCATCAGAGTGCTTTTCTTTTCATCCAGGATGTGCCCTGTTCAAGATATCCCATTTAATGTATGTGGATGATCTGATTATTTTCTCTAGAGGGGACCTTCTAATCTATTAATATTATTCTAGATGTGTTGAGTTTTTCAGCCACTTTGGGTTTGTATGTTAACTCCTCCAAATCGAATATCTTCTTTAGATGAGTAAACAAATATCTCAAAGATAAAATCCTAGAAATTTCTAGATATAAGTAGGCAATCTATCATTTGTATTCCTCAGAGTTCCTTTATCATCTAGTCGCCTAATATCTTCACAATTTTCTATATTATTATTGAAGATTACTTTCGTGATTCATCAATGGGTATGGAAATTATTATCTTTAGTTGGAAGACTGGAATTGCTTCGCATAGTTATTCAAGGCATTGAAATATATTGGTTTTCAATTTTCTTTCTGCCAAATTATATTATAAATGTTATTGATTGTGCATGTAAAAGATTATTTATTATGGGGTGTGCCTAAAAGTGAAAGATATAAGCCTAAAGTCTCGTGGAGAAATGTATGTATGCCCACTTCCCTAGGCGGTCTCGGCATCCTAAACACTTCTCTATGAAACAAGACTTTTTTTATGAAAACACTTTGGAGGATCAATCAGAAAGAAGACTCATTCTGGATTAAGTGGGTTCATCACTTTTAACTTTACTCTCAAGATATATGGAATTATCGGGTTGGCAAAAAAGACCCCCCTTTTTGGAAGTCTCTAATTTTAGTTATGGATATCTTAATAGAAAAATCTAGATCAAATGGCCAAGTAAATATATTATTAAATAACTGGGGTGATGGTGAGAGAATTATATCATATGCATATAAATTTCTAAGTGGATTCAACAGAAAAGAGGAAAAAGGCCAGGCAAAATCATATGGGGGAAAAATCATATTCCCAAACATGCTATATATCTATGAATTGCTAATCATGAGAAATTAATCACAAAAGATCTACTATTTTCAACTCCCAAAAGCATAAATTTTGAATTCTGTCCGTCCACATAATCCATGGGCCACTTGTTTTTTGGATGCAGGTACACGAAAGGCATTTAGAGCACATTGAAGAGCTGGAAGGGGCTTATACTTGAAACCAATTCCTTACCTTCAATTCTTGAAGAGATGATAGCAGCCTATACAACAGACACGTCAAAGAATAATATATACAAAGGAATTCTCGTAGCAACTATATACCATATATGGAGAGAAATGAATAGAAGATACTTTGAAAGAAAATCACAAGATGCAGATTTTTTAATCAAGAAAATCAAAACAGACATTTATTTTGCTTTTGGCAGAGATTATAATATTTTGAATCATCTGTAAGGTCGTACAAAATTTTTGATATTATATTTTATTACTTATCAAAAAAAAAGAATCCCTCTTTCTTCACAATGCATGTATCTTATAGAAATTTTGTCTAGGACAACACTTGCTTATTCATATCCAATGGTGAAAAAAAACAACTCTACTTGTTTAATTACTTCAAATCTCTCTTATGTATTATAAACTATTTTTCTTCCTTAAAGAACTTTTTTTTAAATACCACATCATAAGTTTTTCTTCCTTCAATATCTATTTTTTAAGGTTTCTTCTTTCCATGCCTTTTCTCTAAAAGATGACTCTCTAAAAGCATCTCTTCCTTCCAACCAAATTTATTGGGTTGTGTCAAACTCTTAATGAAATTTGCTTGATCAAGGAACTTCTTCATTTTCAAGGGGATGCGTGGGCTCATGATCATGTACTCAATTAATTGAGGTAAAAAAAATTCTAAATCTAAATCATACCCTCGGTATAACTCATATTTGATCAAGTATTACCCATCATCAAATCCCATAGTACATGAGTTTAGGGTCATCCATTAGGACTAATTGACTTAGTGTTAGTGTTGGCAAAGATAAACATTGATAAAATTAGTTGATAGCTGAGTGCTTAGATTGTTTTGCAAGAACTTGAGATATTCATTAAATTCTATTGCTTGGAAAGTAATATTTGGATGAGCATCCTGTGATTTTGCATTTGGTAGACATAATTTCTATGGCTGATTTTGTAACAAGATTTCAAGATTTGTATTTAAGAGCAAATGATGATGCCTTTTATTCTATAGCAATGTAGTCTTTGTGGGTTTTCATGTAATTACTAACAACAAGAGCATTATGGGAATTCAGGCAATCTTTAGAATTTCAAAAGCACATGTGTATCAATGAACCATCATGTCCAATTGATAAATTCTCTAAAATTTTTACAAGTATTTGTTGCTGGTGAAATATTCTTTTCAGCAACAATGTCTCTTCCTGTATTACATAAGTGCTTACAAACTTGTGTAGTGTTTTGCCCAACATAAGCATCTTCTTGCAAGTTGCAACCCGAGTTTATAACTTATGAATTTTGGCAAGTGCTTGTGAAATTCATTTTCACCTTAATTTGTATTCTTTCTAGTTCTGCCTTTAGCTATTGTTTTTTTTTTTTTTTTTTTTTTTTTTTGTAATATTATAAGCCCAAATCAAGAGTAAAAACAGGTGAAAAACACTACAAACCAATATAACCACAGGTCCACAAACATATCACAAGTTACAACCATTAGCATGAAAATTAAGTTAACAATAGATAAGTAATACATAAGTGTGACTATGTTAAGAGAAAACAATCTCATAGCTATGCACATTTTGAGCAGTAATCACTTTCCTAACCTTATCATTTCTAGTTCCTAGCAATGATATATATATATATATATATATATATGACATGAAATGTGGAGTATTTTATGTAAGTGTAATTGGGAAATGAGATTTTAAGTGCAAAAAATACAATTCATTTTGAGTTTTGAGTGTATGATGATGCATTAACTTGCTTGGCGAGGGGTCGCCACTCGTCCCTGGTGCCTCATGCATCATCATCAACATGGCCCATGCCAACTCAATTCCCGCCATGAGTTCGACTTGTTTGAACTTCAACTTTCTGTGGGAGTGGGATAGAATATGACGCCCAAGATGAGAACAGCGTTTCCTGAAGTAGCAATTCATACCGACGTGGAGTCTGATCAAAGCTCATCATGCGAAGATGAGGGCGAAGATGATATTGGTGATGAGGAAGTCGGAAAAGCGACAGTTCGATGCGAAAATTTTGGAAAAGATTTCGACGCCAAGAAGAAGGGGAAATCCCCTATCACTATTAGCCTTAAAAAAGTTTGCAAAGCAAGTTTTCCAAATTGTCACTCATGGGTTTTGATATCCAATGGAGTTTGATTGTTTTTGAATGGCTCTGGGCGTTTTAGGTCTGCAAGAAACCGGGTCACGAGGCAGGGTTCAAGGGTGCGACTTACATCGATTGCCCAAGCAAGCCTTGTTTTCTCTGCAGAATGCCTGGTACGCAGAATATCGGGATGCAGTTCTGTGTTTTTTTCGTCTTGTTTGGGCGTTTAAAAAACCTTTTTTTTTAAAGTTGGCTAAATTAAATTCGTCAGTTTCCATTATATCTGATATATGATTCTCCATGTCGTCGTCTTCAAGAGATAGTTAAGCAATGTCTTCTTACTGTGTAGTTTCTGTTATCTAGTGATTAATTTAGACAGTTTCTAAATGAATTATAAAGAGGATATTGAATTAAATGAGTAGTTTGCTAGGTTTCATTAATGCTCACTGTGGTATTCTACCACAAACTGTGAACAGTAAGAAGCAGGAACCTGTAGTATAATATACTGCAATTGGAAGGCTTGTGAGAAAATTCACCAAAGGTGATGTATTTATTTGGCGACAATAACAAAGGATATCAGTAATTTTTACATGAAACATTGTTTATCACTACAAGATCATGCAAAGAAAATACTTGTTGAATTTTGATTCAATTTCATAATATTTTTGATCATATTTAATGTTATTACTATCAAAGAACATTTTTTTTATATTATCGAGGCTAGTTATTTGAATTTTAATTTTTAATATACTTTTATTTCTCATATATGCATACAAATTTTGAACTTATGAATGTGTTCATTATTTTCATCAATATTTAAAAAAGTGGGTTATTGGCTCATATCTCGCCTCATGAAAATAAATATATTCACTTATGCTTTCTTATTTGAAAATATTAATCTTTATTTTATACCTATTTGTTTTTTTTATCATCTCATCGATTTAAATAATTCTAAATGAAATTATATATGATCTCTTATTCACATTTTGTACATAATATTTCATGACATATATAATTTTATACTTGCTATTTTTTTAATATTTTTTTAAGGCAAAAAAATATGATATATAATATTTATCAAGAAAATTGTTATGTAATTTGGGTGTGCATTATAATGATGTCCACTTAAGCATAACTGGTGGTTTAAAATGTTGTTTTCTTACTAATCTAATCATAGTTTCATAATTCATTTGGATATGTTTTATTTTATTTTATCCTGAGGTGTTGTTTTGAATGGGGGTGTTTACCTTTCACATGGTGAATGAACAATTTGCATAGTATGACATGTTGAGGTTTTATTTATTTTTCTTTGTTCAAGAGCAATCAACTTATGAGCTTCTCTAATCTACATATATATGTAGTTTATTTGTTTTTGTCGTGTTTTGAAATAATTGTTTTCTAATTACTTAAATTTTATTTTTTTTTCTCTTTTTAGCTATCTTCCTTTTCTCTTCCCCCTAAAATTCATCATGGCCAAAATCCTAATTTGGCCACAACAAGGCATAAGGGCATTCGTGCATCCTATGAGTGGTGGTGCTGAGTTGCCTGGCTGATGGTGCACCTATACTAGTGGCGATGATGGTGGTTGTGCCATTGCATTGTTGAAGTGCAAAATTGATTCTAGTTGTATTTTTTAGCCATTTCTAGATATTTTGTTGTCTTTGGAGATACGATGATGCTAATTTGATGCTAAAAGTATTTTTTTATGGATGATAGTGATTTATATGATGGTTTACATGATATAAACATGGTGGAAGTGATACAAAATTAGTATAGTAGGTAAAGACATGGATTTTTTTTTTCTCGAAAGTTATGCATAAAATCATATTGATCTGTATAAGTTTGTGTATGATTTATCATGGTGTATTTTTTTATTAGGAGGAAAATTGGTAGAATAAGTCTGTTACCACCGAGTCACAAGAATAACCTAGTGGAAACTTAAGGTAAATACATCATACATATTATTTTTTGATTATTATGATGAAAATTTGGTTTGTGGCCCAAAGTTACATGGGTCACCTATCGTAAAACTCATCTCATGATAAAATTGATAACTAAATGATAATTGATGCATTATTATTAGTGCACATGTGATAATCGATTGATTTTAATATGTCGAGTATGTTTTGATTTTGTGACAATTGCTAGAAGGTTTGTGACTTGGTTGCTCTGATATATCATTTGGGAATATTTCATATGTATGATCATATTTATTGTATTCTTTGTATATATTCAATTATGTATCTATAACTATATCTTGATTATGTGGAGTTGATATGATTAGTTATAACATTGTGATGTCTTTGTCACATAGTGGCAATGAGAGAAATGCAAGAGTTTGCAGAGGTATCATGAACTATAGAAAGATGATAGTGACTTGTTCTTTTTGTGTGAGGTTGAAACATACTAATGAAAGGTGTTGGACATTGCATTACAAGCTGCTACAAATTTTATGTGGTTCAAAAGCTATACAGTAGATTATTGGACCTAATTAGTTTGATTTTTTACGATTGTATGTACTTTTCTTGTTACATTGATGCTTTCTCAGGAGTACATCATATTTTATTTTTTGAATGTTGTTGGCTTTGAAGTGTCTACCTCAATCACATTTTCTTTTCACTATCTTACTTTAGATCTTTGAGTAGTAGATTTGAGAACAAATACTCAAGTTACAATATACAAGTAATTATTTTTTTTTATATTATTTGGTGAATTTAGAGTCTGATATTTTTGAACCAATAACACTACTCTATGGGCTAGATGACATATTAATGTTAAAATTATTTTTTTTATTTTTTTTCATATGTTTTATGTACTAAAATTTTGTAATAATTAATTTTTTGTTATTATTTTATGAAATAATAAAATTATAATATCATTTTATCTTTTTTTGGTGTTTAAATGCATGTTTGTTAGACTAAACATATGATTTAATGAGTATTGAGGATGTATTATTCATGGTATTCTCGACTCATAGGAGTACTGAGTCCTTCTAGATATATATTTATTATTGTTTAACTGAGTATTCTAGATTTTTTTTAGAGAGATTGAGATATACTCATGAGAGGTTGGGACATACTCATGAGAGGTATTGAGCATTCCATCCAAAGTTGTAATAAATTTTTTGAATTTTAGAAGCTATACAATAAATTATTGAACTTAATAAGCCTGATTCTTCAATGATTAGGCTTATTATATTAATACATTACGAGGAATACTTTAGACTACCTTGGTGCTCCTGGTTTAGGTATGTTAATTTCTACCATACTTTTTGTTCATTATCTCATTTTAAAATTTTGGGTAGTAGCTTTGGAAGTGAATGCATTTGTTACATATAATCATATATTTTTGTTTAATTTGTTGAATTTAGAGTTTTTGATATTATCATGATCAATGATACTGTTATATAGGCTAGAGGTTATGGCAATGTCAATATTAATCATTTTTTTTTTGATACATTTTTTTTTAATTTATTAGAATATTGTAATAATTTATCTTTTAAGTTGTTTAATAAAGTAATGAAATTGTGATAATATTTTATGTTTTTTAGTGTTTATATGCATGATTATCAGACCAGAGAAATGACTGTATCATATATTGAGTGAGATGTAATGTATTTGTTGTTCTTGACTCATTGGAAGTCCTAGATGCATGATTATTATTGGTCCACTAGTAATTCACTATTTGCTAGAACATTGTTTCATTGGACAAGATGAATATTCTAGAATTGTGTATCATAGGGTGATGTATATTAATGGTAAGATATGTCAATTAGGAAAGAATACTAGAGCTTCTTGATTGAGTATCAAAGTAATAATGACTTATTTTGTAGGAGATTAGGACACACTTATAAGAGGTGATGGTCATTGAACCTTAAGTTACAAGAGATATTTCCAGGTTTAGAATCTATATAGTAGATTATTAGACCTATTCAGTTTGATTTTTTTATGATCACATCTACTAGTTTTGTCACATTGATACTTACTCAGAAGTAGTGTGCTAGATTTGTTCTTTAGGTACTATTGGCTTAGATACATCTATAGCCATTGTATTTTTTGTTTATTATTTCATTTTATATTTTTGGACAAAAATATGTGAGTGAATACACATGATACATATAATCATATTTTTTTATTTCATTTGTTGAATTTAGTAGTTGATATTTTAATGAAAAATGATATTGTTGCTTGGGCTTGAGGGTATGATAATGTCAATATTGATATTTCCTTTTGATGCATATTTTTTATGTATGAGTTTTGTAATAATTTATTTTCAATCAATTTTTTATGAAATAACAAAATTATGATATTATTTTAATTTTTTAGTGTTTATATTATATGATTGTCAGATCAAATAAATAATTTTATTGGGTATTGAGTGAGATGTGTTGTATTTGTTATTTTTGACTCACAAGAGTCCTAAATGTATGTGAGTATGTCTACTATTGATCCATTAATATTTTATTTTATGGTAGAATATCTTATATTAGACAAGTTGAATATTCTAAAGTTAAATATTAGATGAGTGACGTATATTGATTGTGAGATATATAAGTTAAAAATATATTAGAGTTTCTTATTTGGCATGTTGGGGGATTCTATAAAGGATCTATTTTATATGATTCATTTAGACATTCGAAGATCATACAAGATAATCATATATGATAGTTTGAGATATTTTATTATTTTTATTAATAATTATAATTAATCTATATAATGATCAATATTTAAGAAAAAATCTTAATTTTTTTTTATTTTTATGAAGGTTCATGGAGATCGTACATAATGCACAAGGCTCTCATTTAGTTTGTGATTTGGGAGCAGTTAATATCTCAATAATTTTATTTTTAAAAATTAAAGATATTGAGTTTGATGAGTCTCGAATCTAAGATTTGTTATATTTAGATGAAAGTATTTGTCATTATGCTGAGACATGATTTCAAATGTTATAATATTTTTTGAAAAAAATATAAACTTAATTTGAATATAATATTCAAATATTGAGATAATGTTTTAGAATCTATTTTTTATTAAATTATTTATTTCTTTGAGAGCGCGAGATAGTTTATTAAATATTTTATACTAGTAATCTTTCTAAAATGAGATAACTGAGGAAAAGAATTGATATATAATTAAAATAATCAAAACACTCATGCTTTATTAGAGTGTGCCTAGATAATTCTTTAGAACTAATATTAACTACTACTTTTCTAATTATCCGAATATAATATTATATTCTATTAGGTTATATCTCATACTAACTCATATATCAAAGAGAGACTTTTTTATTTTTCACAAAGATTTTTGCATGTATTTGATTTGTTTATAATTTTTTCATGTAGGGAAAAGATGGTTGCATGTGCTATTAAATGTATATTTTTTGAGTATTCTAGTACTTATAATTGATAAAAGTGTTATTTACTTGAGAGTAAGAGGGTTATTAATAGTGTTGATATGATATTCTTCGAGGATAATTGCTAACCTTGTTATGTAGTTGTTACTTTCAAATGCTATAATGATAAGCTCATTTTCCTATGTAATTATTATTCTCAATGGAGGAGTAATTGTTAACCTTGCTCCTATGTTGCTATTTGATATAACTACTAGTATTATTGGTTTTGATGGTAGTTACACTCATAAGATATTGCACCATATAGATAAGCTTAGTATGAGTATCCTACTGAACATGAGGTGTGAGTCTTCTAGTAGAGGAAGATTAAGGTTGAAAGACTTAATGATCTAAATTTAAATATATATACTAAATAAATATGTACATGGTTTTCTCCAATTGAGTTTTCTATTATATTAATTGATCTAGTTCATAATAACGACTTAGACTTTTTGATTATATTATTTTGAGTATTTTCTTATTTTTATTTTGATATTATATATTGTAGTTTATTAGTCCTCAAGTGATAGTTATAGGGTCATTGATATTATTTTCAAGATATTTAATTATTTAGGATGATATTGGATGAACTAAGTGTAATAATTTCTAATCATATATGTGATAACGTTCTAAAACTTTAGGTCTTCACAAGTATTTCTTGAATGTAGGGAGTCACCCCCTTTCGATAAGTTATCATAGGGTATTCATCCAATATCACTAAGCAAGCTAGTAGTGAAATGTAGACGAGTGTACACTGATGAAGATAATATCCAAATGAAAGTTTGATTGGCTCAAAACTTGGTTGGCAGCGAGAGATTGTATGTAGACTTATAATGTTGACTATTAAGATACTTTTTCATGGTTAAAATAATTATTATTGGAATGTTATTTTTTATTATAATATAATAAATAGATTGTATATCAATTAGATATAAATAATATATTATTTCATGGTGTTCTAAAAGATAA
>JAREIK010001468.1:1917500-2162500 GCA_029783825.1 Sapria himalayana | reverse complement strand
TTTTAATATATGAGTAATATTAAATTTAATTATATCTATTTATTGAAGATGAGTTAAAATATTAAATCAAATACATAATTATTTTTTATTTTAATTTATTTTAATTTATTTTAATTTATTCTAATTTATTGAATGTAAAAATAAAAATAAAAATAATAATATAATGATATATAACTAATATTGAATTAATTTAATTCAAATATAATTTATTATAAATTCTAAAATATTTGAATATATTATATTATATATTTCAACTTTCATTATATCTTGATATATTATGAAAATATTTAAATATTTTCTTTCTTAAAATTATTTTTTTATGGATACATGAATATATTAATGATTGTCAATATATCTGTAATATATCATAATTTTTTGTGATAATTATGGATTTATCGATTGATAAATATTTTTTTATTTTGTATTGTGTCGGTAACCATAGATATAGGATATATCCTATATTTGGATATTTTCATTCTTGGTAAGACAAGATATTTTTGTGTTCACGAGTTGAGGCATAAGCGTGGTTCATTTAAATTATCAATTTTTTGACTCTCACATTATATATGTTATTAATATTTTAAAATATATAAAAATAATTACAATAAAATAACGCACACAAATAATATTAAAGGACTTTATTTATTTTTAAGTTGAGAGAGCCGATGTTGAATGGGGTAAGGTTTCTTCCTCCTTGCAATTTCTATTGTTTGTCTGAGTCCCGAGATTAACATCTTGAATTATAAAAATACTGATATATAAGATAATAAAATGGGAAATTTGTTAAGAGGCGCATTGTTTTGAAAATAGCAAAAAAACCTGAAATTTAAGATTTGGAGAAAATTGTACCATACTCAAAAGTAAGTGAGTTTGGTGAATTCAATAATGAAAATCTGAAAATACTCATCCACATCATATTAAAAATAAAAATAAAAATAATATTTTTTTAAAAATCATATCATGATATGCTTTTAGACATTAGCCCATATCTTTGAAAACATGAGTTCTCTCATGTTTATATAGTGTATACATACAATGTTTATATATCTTGTATCACTATATATATGTGATACGCATCATGTTTATATATGCACTGTATATATAAACTGTTATACACATGTATCCGCTAATTCATTTTTTTCCTCTTTGATATATACAGCATATCACATTTATATATAAACAGTATATACATTGTTATATATACACGTCATGTTTATACAGCCATGCTTTGACTTGGAACCTCGTATCTTCCTCTATTTCATCTTTTCTTTTTTGATAGATACAACATATTACATTTATACATACACTGTATAAACCTAAATTGTGTGTGTGTGTGTGTGTGTGTGTGTGTGTGTGTGTGTATAGTTATATATATCCATCATGTTTACACATTCATGCTTTAACTTGTCACCACATATCACCTGCTAATTCTTCTTCCTTTTCCTTTTCAATATGTACAACATATCACACACACACACACACATATATATATATATTATATGGCTACACATACACACACTTCATGTTTATATCATCATGATTCGACTTAGTATCACATATCATCTACATTCATCTTCTATTTGATATATACAACATATATATCATGATATATATATATATATATATAATGTACATATAGAATGTGTATTTTTGGGTTTTCATTATTGAGTGTATTAAAAATTAAAAATTCAATAATTTTTGAGTTTGTACTTATCTCCAAATTGTAGGATAAGTTTTTTTTTTTTTTTTAAAAAAAATATTGTGTATTTAATAAATTTACCTAAAATTGATGGATGTAATGCATCATATAAATGTATATATAATTTAAAGTAAAAAAAAAAAACAAGCTAAAACCATAAGAGAATATTTTATATTTTTTCATTTTAAATCAAATAAAAGTAAGAATATGTTGAATATAATAATAAATAATATTTTAAGAATATAATAATAATTATTTATAGCTTCAAAGATAAAATTATGAGTATGTTTTAATCTTAGAGTTAAACTTTATGTGTATTATTAGTGAATATGTTTTTTAAGTTAGTTTATCTGAAGATATTAAAAATAATTATTGGAAAATTTTGGAGGCATTAATTCAGAGAATCTCTTCGGCTAATAAGATTTTTGTGGGCAGAGATTTTAATGATCTTATAAGAGAGAGTTTGGCATAAGAGAAATCATGAAGATTAAGACTTTACAATTTTAAATAATATGAGAATATTTATATTAAATATTTTATTTGATTTTGAGATTGCTAACATATATTTAAATAATAAATGTCAAATGTATTATTATTTATCTGGAAGATAATACGTAAGTCCAAATGAGCCTCTCAAAATTGGTTCTTGGCCCACCTTGGTGGTCAACGTAAATGATCAATTTTTTGTGTGGCACAAATTTTTAAGTTTAGGTATATTATGGAAGTTATATTTTTGTTTAAATAAATTATTGAAAATGGAGAAATAAAAATATTTATACATAATTATGTATCAATTTAAAAAAGATATATAATAGAGTTTTACGAGAATTAATTAGAAAGAAAATATATCTTATTATGATGTAATAAATATTTATTTTTGCATGAGTAATATCAAATGAATTTTTAATCTTAGTGAGATTATATAAACAACTTATTTTAAGTTAATATCTCTTTTTCTTTAGTTTTGGATGAGCTAATAAGATTTTTTTTTTTTGTATATTATTTATATATTTTTTCATAATAAATAAGCTAATATAGGTTTTATATATATATTAAAGGATAGTAATTTTATAATGAGTCAATTGAAAATAAAATATATGATCGATGCCCTGAGTTTATTTTTTTTTTTAAAAAATTGAAATTAAAATATGATTATTTTTTATTTTTAATGATTTATATTTTAAAAAAAATTGAATTTAAAAATATATCTTTTGGGTTTATTTAACAGATAAAATATCTATTGCTTGTGCGCCATTCCTCATGGGTCTGAGCTGCAGGGCATACTACATTGACATGTCCACATAAAGTGGTTGCTGATCATGGTGTATCTTCACAAATCCAAAGGAAGTTCCATACTTCACTGGGATATGTTTTTGACCGTCAGATTAGATCAAACATCTCTAGGGTAAGCATTTTCTTATCAATTTTATTGTTTATTTTTATTTTATTCTTTCGAGTGATGATTTATTGACTCTTCTGATATTGATTTTCATCTCCTGTTCATTTTAGATGAAGGCGGCCTACATCATACCAGATAGAGTTCGCTGTGCCATTGTTAGATACCACAGTCGCCGCATAACATGCTTGGAATTTCACCCAACCAAAAATAACATCCTTCTATCTGGGGACAAGGTTGGAATTTCACTCCATCACATAAAATATAATTAAATATTAATTTTTCCAATATAGCATGTGATTATAAAAATACTAACACATTGGATCTCATAAGAATTTCAAAATTAATTGTGTTTGAGTAAGAATAGTATTGATATGGCTAATCACTCAGGAAGCCATTTTGTTGCATTCACATATTGGAGATAGAGGTGTCAAACAGGCCGGCCCGGGCCGGCCCGTTTTTTTAGGGCACGAACGTGCTATCGGGTCGGGTACGGTTTAAAAATATCCGGGCCCAGCACGGCCCGTAGGCACGGCAGGCCGTGCCGGGTCGGGAGCCGGGACCACTGGTCGGGATCCAATCAGACCCAACCCGCGGTATTTTTTTGCGGGAGGGGCCGGGTCACGCCCAGGCGTGCCCGCGTGAAACCGGCTCGGGAAGAACCCGTGCCGGCCTGCAGTGCAGGGCCAGCCCAGGCACGGCCGAACCGTGCCGTGCCTCGTGCCGGGCTGGCCCGGCCCGGTTGACACCTCTAATTGGAGATCATATCTTGGTGCGATAGCAAGTTCGTTTGTCAGACGGTGATATGTCTCAATTTTGAGACTCATCAGATGTAGTCTCTTTGTTCTTTGGGGATAAAGAAAACTATTGAGATATTAATCTTTTTCAGACTCTGTGCTAAAGCACGAGTCTTCTATGTTGGGTACGGCCTCACGTGACCATTATTTTTATCGCATACTTTATAAGGCATAACGTGTTCTTTATGTTGACTCGGAACAGAAAGGGCAAGTTGGAATATGGGATTTTGATCGAGTCCACGAGAAGATGATTTATGGACATATACACACTTGCATTGTTAATAACATAAAGTAAGTTTTGCAGATCTGTGTTTTTTATGTTCCTGCGTTGCCATGCACGTTCATAACTCTCCTCGAATAAATGACAAATTGATTTTTAATATCTAGTTTTTTTTTTTGCAGGTTCAGCCACACAAATGATGGTGCAATTTATGCTGCATCTTCTGATGGGACCATCAGTTACTCTGACGTAGAAACTGGAATTTCAACATCTGTGATGAACCTCAACCCTGATGGATGGCAGGTATCTCTTAAATTGCAACGGCAAGTAACAGTTATTCTTTGCTTATAACTGGCCCACTGTTCATCTGGAAATCAAAGTATGGGTGCATGGAAATTGTCTTTTTTTTTTTTTTTTTTTTGCCTGTTCTTGAATCATGATTATGTTTCTCTCATAGAAAAACACTTGCTAAGAAAGTGATTAAACCATATTCTCTTGGATGTAATTTTCACTTGATATTCTTCTAAGCCTCAAAAGTGGTGGTAGAGCTTCGAGAGAGGTGTCAAACTGACACTACCCAAATTTTGGTGGCCTAGTTGGGCGACTGTATCATGTTGGACACGACACGAAATAGGTGCTTGGGCCATGTTGTATTGGCATGACAATATTGGAGATCAGCCTGACACGGCATGATGGCCTGACTTCCTCAGTTATGCTTGTTAGATCGTGATGAGTCGGGCACGAGCCAAGTCGCCCAGGACTCATAGCTTGAACTTGGCTTGGACCTTGGGGATTGGGTAGTGGGGTTGTGGCTTGGGGCCCTTGCTTGGCCATTTGCCCATGCCTAGCCTATGCCAAATTGTCAATTGCCATGGGGCTATGCTTGTTTGACTTTGTAAGACAAACTTTATTTTTTAAAAAATTAATAGATATTAAAAATAAATTACACTGGAAATGAAAATAATTAGATGTTACATCAAAAAAATATGTATATATATTTTGTATTCTAGGTTTCAACATGATATCATAAATGACAAAATAAAAACTATAAAAACATAATAAATAATATCAGTCAACAACACACTAGTCTTTTAGTAATTGGATACAATTTATATGGTTTAGATCACCACATCTCATGCTCATATTAGTCTCGATATCTTCAATATCATGTGACACATTATTCATTGGTAGTTATTTCACTTGATTGACTTATTAATGATTTTTTCTAGTCTTTTTAATATAATAGTGTTTCTATGATATTTAGTAGCAGTGTTGACATTCTATCTGAAATAATATTCATAATCATAAAAAAATTAATTTCGTGTTATTCTAGACATTATGGGTCGCTAAATTATGTGTTTTCTTAGATAACATATGATATATTAATTCATATAATTTTTATTAACTTAATATATTAAAATTCTTAATATTAACATGTGATAGAGTAAAGTAATAATTGATATCTTAAGTATCGAGATGCTAATATATTTAAATATTGTAATATTTAAATATTGTAATATTAAAATATTTTATTTAATTGTTTCTGAATCATACCATCTAGTTATTATTCTTGGTTTATGTAGGTTAGTATGTATTTTAATATATTTTTGATTTTCTATCTTGATCCTAATATTTATGCTTGTAGTCAAATAATAAAGAGATAGAATGATGATTAATATTTTAAATATTAATTTTTTATCTCAATAATTATGATATTAAAATCATAGTATTTTTTATATTTATTAAATATACTATTAATATTATATAAGTATCTATGTACAATTCATGTGTGGAGAGTATACATAAAAGAACACATGTTCATTATATTATAATTTTTTTTGGAATCTCACAAATTAAATTATCTTTCAGTGTTAATCATTAATAATAATAATAATATTATTATTATTAATGTAGTTAGATATTATATGTTGGTAAATAATATATGAATTTAATATTAGATAGGTAAAATTCTAATAATATCTAATATTCATTTATATTTTTTCTTTTGTAAGTATATTGATAAACATTAAGTATAAAAATCTTGTTGTTTGTAATGTGTTTTAATGTATTTTAGTATATTTTTTATATTTTATAATGCGAAAAAAAATGTTTATTCCCACTTATATTATTAGGTTAATTAAGTGATACATACATATAATGTGAAAAATATTTTTATTCTCACAAATATATTAATCACAATATTGTTATTTGAAGCGTTATTGAATACAAAACAAAAAATTTTATTCTGACTATCATATTTCCTAAAAATCCTGGAGAAACACTCATATATAGTAGAATCATCATAAGATTAAAAAATTTCACAAAATCTTAATTATTTTTTATTTTCAATTAGAATTCACATAGTGGTCAGTGATGCATATGAATGTATTATAATCATGACTAGTTTATATGATGGATGTCACATAAATCTCTTAATTATGCTATTCCTATTAATCTTTCAATTAAATTTTTAGTTTGCTTGAGATTAATCTTTCAATAATCTTTCAATTAATTGAAAGATTAATTTTTTAATTAATTGTCATGTATTATCTTCCAACTCATTGTAGTAAATAAAGAGAGTTATTAAAGTTGAAGCTGATTAAGCTTTAAAGATCTTGCTACTCATTTAAGTTTGCTTGAGATCCAATGCATAAATGTATTATTTTTTTTTTTGCATTGATCGATATATCTCATAAGGTGATTAATATTGTCAGTGCTTCTAATTATATATAGTTTTTTGCAACATATATAATATTATGTCAAAATTTTTTTGAATTCATAAAATTTTTATTTTTAATTATATTAAAGTGTGTACAGTCTATTGATGTTGTTTATTTTTAAGTTTTTTAGACGCTTGAGTTGATTTCACCCAAAGAACATTAGATTAAATTTAATTGTGGAAAATTTTTAATTTTTTATTAATATTTTTTTTGCTTACAGGACAATGACATATATTATGCAGATGGTTGTAAGCGGTCATTTTAAAATGACTCTAATTTTGAAATGTGACAGTTGCTAAATATGGCGCCTAGTGTGCCGGGCACATTATACTTGTGGCATGCTTCATATCAGTCTCAGGCTATCTGATTCACTTGACATCTCTGAGTTTTGCAAGATTCATTCCTTGCCAACCACGCCCTGAGCTGGTGGTGGAGGCAAGTTGTTCTTGATGTTTTTTTACCCAATTTTTATTGAAGAATGATTTAGGTTTATTGTATCTATTGGAGGTCATACATTGATACGATGATAATTATCTTTATTTAAAGGTGTAGTCTTTTGACAGGAGATGAGATCTTGAGTTTGACACTAATTAGCTATTGCCAATCTAATTTTCATGGGTAATATTATTGAGATCTTAATCACTTCTAGATTTCGCACAAAGTGGTAGTCTTTTGCATGAGGTATGATCTCCATTCTGAGCAACTCTACCAAACTGTGTTTTTTCATTCTTTTTTGGAAAATAATTCTTTTCGTACATGCACATTGGATCATAATAGATCGGGGCGATTCCACTTCCAATGGAAATTATAATGGAATTTATAGAGATACTTCCTAAAAGCTACCATATAGATGAAGGGGATGATACAATAGAGATAGGTCTCGAAATGTGAATCAACATCCACAAATTAGAATAGACAATTCAATTTGAGATTCATACTAAGAACGCTTGTATTATTCTTACTTGGGAAGGTGTGTGATTATACTTCGACACCAACCTTTTGATTTTTAATTTGAGGATGAATTATCATATGATAGCTTATTTCTCTCAATTTCTTAGTATAAATTGAATTGCTCTAGGAGATAGATCATCCATTTTGGCTAAGTAACTTGAAATAATTATCCCCAAATCTCACATTTTTGTGGTCACTATTATTGAGCTTGTTTTGATAATCAACATGAATCAATTCTTATTTATATATTGAAGTTATACTAGTGTTTAGAAGAGAAAAATATTGGAATGGGTGATCATCTGGGATGTCATCACCTTACATTTATTTATGGGAGGTCATGTATTGGTGCGATGACAAATATTTTCGTCTGAGGACGGTCAGTCTCAAGTTTGAAACTCATTAGATACAATATCTTTGATTCTTTGAGATAAAATTATTGAGATTTTAACTTCTCTCATATCACACACTAAGCAAGGGCTTAGTGCTCTAGGTCATGTCTTCTTTTTTGAACCTCATTGTATCTTCATAGAAGATTTCCAATCTAATTGAGATACTTCTATAGAGTTAGAGATGTCAAATGAGTTGGTCATATTGTCCTGTAAAAAAGAGTGGCATGGCATGACACAGGCTAGCCTAAAAAATGGGACAAGCCAAGTCAAAAGGGGCGAAACGTGGCACATATGTGGCTAATGTGTATGGCACCACTTGTGGGCCTATGACTAGAGTACACATAGTATTGTGTAATTCAGATTTTTAAAAACACTATGGGTCGGGCTGAGATGGACCAGAGGCAATGTGATTTGCTACCTTCTTAACGGGACCCACAGTGTTTTTTTGACATTATGGCTATTCCAATTATTGTGTTGCATCGTGACTATTGGACATAATCAAATAGTTGGATTCTATCTCATGCCAAAAATAAAAAAAAATATATATATTATTTATAAATATAATTACTTTGAATTTATTTCGATATATAGGAATATGTCTCTCAATTTTTTTTTAATTTTGGTATATATTACTCTATTCCAAGTTCGGGTGCACGAATCACAATTCTCTAATTTGGAAGAGTGGAAAGTGCTTGTAGCTCTCTGAGAGACTACATGGAGATATATTTTAGTTTGATTGCTAGTAGGTACATAGGATGTAGCAATCAAACAATTTTGAATTTTCTCTCTGATGAAATGATCATTAATATTAATATATCTTGTCCACTCCTGGAACATCTTGTTGGCCATAATATGTTAGATTATCTAGTTGTCATAGTAAAATATTATTTATTTTTGAACTGATAAACAAAACTCCTCTAACAAGTTACTGGTCTACTAGAGCTTACAAGTAGCTGGTCCTGATACTATAGCTTTGTACTCTATCTCTACATTTGATGTCGACACAACTGTCTGCCCTTTATTCTTCTAGAGACATGACTATTTACAAACAAAAATACAAAAAATTGTGATAGATCTTTTATCTATAATCGCATGAGCTCAATTAAAATATAATTAAATATTGCATTCATATAAATTTGTATAGCATAGTTTAAAAAATAATTAAGTATTTTGACAATGTAAGTAATATCTAATCTAGTTTTTGTTAGATGATTTAATTTTTTTATGATCATCTTTAGATATCTGTAGATAAGCCTATACGTGGATTAAGTAGTGAGTCAGCAAGTATACAACTAAACATACACTGATCAAATAAAATATTCTAAGTGTATCTTCTCTGAGAAAGATTAGTTATGCCTCTTGAGTATCTGACTTTTATATCAAAAATTATTTTAGATGTTCAAAATCTTTCATGTGAAATTCACTCTGTAAAAATAATTTCAATTGTGATATATTTAATTGATCATTTATTATAATCAAAATATTATGTGTATATATATATATATAATTAATATTATTTATTTTATTTTTGATTCACATTGAAAAAAATTGATTAGTGTAACATATATTTCAAAGTCAAATATGATAAGTACCTAAGAAAATTTACTAAATTATGTCATAGAGCATTTTCAACCACACTTAATAAAATATTTACTCAAAATATATTTAAATATTAAATTCATTATTTTAGCTAGTAATTTTTCAGGATACACTCCAACCACAATCTCTATTTTATACCTAACTTTTAATATTTTTTAAAAAGTCAAACATGTATATAGAGAGAGATAGAGAGAAAAAAGGGAGAGAGAAAATTTAGAAAGCTCAAATGGCTCTCCACATTTGTTAAGTCATTTGAGTAAACTAGGAAATAGTGAGTATCATAGAGAGTGGGTTGAAGAGTAATTTTTTGTGTTTGGCTAGCTAAAATAGCTAAAAGTAAAAAATAGAGAGTGGGTTGGAGATGTTCTTAGGAGACTATTTTAGGCTAAAAAATATCTTTTGGAATCTGTACGCCATATATATTTTCTTAGAAAAAGTAAATCATGGTTATTACTATATGAATACTTCTTTGTTTAGATTATTATAAAATAATATATTCCTTACTTCTAGCTTATACACAATCTATATGCATGACGCTGTAAAAGAAAGTAATAATCTAATAGTAGTCATCTTAGCCATATAAGAGATAGATAGTGACCCAGTTAGAGATGTCAAATGGGTCCTGTTGTGCCGGCATGACCTGTTTCAGCGTGGCTCAGTCATGTTGTCGTGCTCAGCACGACACGAGAAAGATTACCCTTGGCCTGACATAGCTTATTCGGCCTCCAAAATGCTTAGTTGTACTGGGTCGTGCCAGTTCAAGCTGGATCGTATTGTTTTGGCCTTTAGGTTTGATATGTTTAATTCAAATAAAATATAAACATTTTTTTCATTCTAATTTATGGTTAAATTATTTATTTTAATATAATACTTAAAAAATTAAATATCAAGTTTATTAATATCTTTTATTTATCATTGTAAGTTTACAAGAAAATGCATGACTAAGTTTATTGTTAGTATAATTTTTTAATTAAATTTTCAAAAGATCACAGACTTCTTGATCTTATGCACATGTACACATAGTTTGCTTGTCGTGTGATCCCTAGGGTAATTAATAAAAATAATGAAATAAAAAAAAATTAATTAATAACCTTGGAACATAAAGTATAGTAGTCAATGTAACATATAATATTTAGAATAGTCATCTTGATAAGACATTTACATGCTTTATCATCACTTTGTTGATTCTAATATATATTTAATGTCATATTATTATATAAAATATACTAAAATATATTAAGATAATTTATCAACTACAAGAATTTCACATTTTATGTGATCCAACAAATCTAAAAAATATTTATATAGATGTCACACATTATTGAAATTATAAATATCTAATATTTGATTTTATATATTTGCTACTAATATATAATATTTAATTATGTTAATTTTCTTTTTAAAATTTTTATAGATCTTTTATGATATAATAAATATGTATTTGTGTGTGTGTGTGTGTGTGTGTGTATAATCACATGTATTATAATTAAGTGTATAAGCAATATTAGTAGTCTCTTTAACAAATATAAAGAATGCTTAATTTTTTATGTTATAATTATATTTATTGAGATTAAAATGAATTATTTAAAATAATAATTTTTTATTTTATCTTTTAATTTTTTTAGTTACATATATGGATCTTATGGTTAAAGTAGAATGGGTAAAAAAATATTATCAAATATATAATCACTTATATGAATTAACTACAAGAACTAGAGGGTATGATTTATGAATTATTTTAATATTATGAAAATAAGTATAATAGTTTAGTAAGCTTTCGATTATGAAGATTGATACTATATTAGGATATAATAACTTTTCGATTCAGTTAGTTATGGACAAATAATGGGTAAGTCCATTAAATAGAGGCGAGCTGTTAAGATACTTAGATATTAATTATTATTTTATCTTATCTTAAAATGATAAAATTTAGATATTTTGAGTTGATAGAAATCATAAGAACAAATCAAAATAATTATATATACATATAAATATAAATAAAAATACATATAAAAATATACATACACACACACACACACATATATGTAGATATTATATATATATATATATATATATATATATATATATATATATATATATATATATCGACAAATACACACACACACACACACATATTTACTTATATTAACATATATATACATATACATTTACATACATATACATATATATACATATACATATATAAAATTATACTTAACTATATATATATATATATATATATATATATATATATATATATTTGTTTATATATCTACATATATTTATGCATATAAAATTATACTTATATTAACTCTATATATATATATATTTATATATCTACATATAATTATTTTGATTTGTTTTTTTAATTAATATTAACCTTGTGATTTGTTGTTGTTTTTGCAATGTGGAGTGCATGGGTTCGAAACCCACCTCATCTCTGACAAGATTAATTATATTTTAAAAATATATGATTTTTAAAATTAATTAAATTAATTTTTTCAACTCTGATTAGATCCGACTGTACTGAACCAGTGAGATCTGACTGCCATGCAGGGACCCGCTAGCTGGAGGATGCTGTATGGCATGGATATCAACTCTGATAAGAACGTGGTACTGGCTGCTGATAACTTCGGTTATCTTTTTTGGTAGGCATTCCATGCTTCATCCCTGACAATTTAGTAGAATGGAAAGCTTCGTTTGTTTTGGATTCTATCATGGCTTCTGCTTCTTCAAAGGGTTGATGTGCGTTCCAACAGTAAGGCTGGAAATGAAATTTTGATCCACAAGAAAGGTAGCAAAGTTGTTGGCCTTCATTGCAATCCAGTTCAGCAGGAGCTTCTCTTGAGCTGCGGAAATGATCACTTTGTACGTTCATCTTCTTCCCCGCAGCATTTTTCTTCTCGCCATCCATGGAGGAACAGGAATCTGAAACTGGTCGTGTTCATCCTCTCAGGCTCGACTATGGGATATTCGTCGGCTGGAAACTGGCTCCTCTCTCTCCGATCTCGAGCACAGCCGCGTGGTTAACGCTGCATACTTCTCGCCGTTGACAGGGACCAAAATTCTCACCACTTCCCAAGACAATCGACTGCGGGTGTGGGATTCCATCTTCGGAAATTTGGGCTCACCCAGTCGAGAAATCATACACAGTCATGATTTCAACAGACACCTGACTCCTTTTAGAGCAGAATGGGATCCGAAGGTGAACAATCTTTTGTTTTCCCCCTCCCTGAGAAACCTTCTCTCATGCTCTGCTGCACTGGACATGGTGGCTGCAGGACCCATCCGAGTCTCTGGCAGTGATTGGTCGCTATATTAGTGAGAATTTTCATGGCGCCGCTCTGCATCCTATCGACTTCATCGACACCAGCACTGGCCAGCTGGTTGCAGAAGTAACGGATCCAAACATAACAACGATTACTCCAGTAAACAAGGCACATCCACGAGCTGAATTACTGGCATCTGGCAGCTCCAGGTCTTCCTTCTCTTTCTTTGCCGTTCTGTCCTTGAATCTTCTGGTATCTTAATCTTTCAGTTCAGGTCGCTCTTCATTTGGAGTCGCAAGGAAGATGGAGAAGGCGCAGAAGGCAAAGAGACGAACATGGTGATTTGTGCAGATGTCAACAAGAAATCCAAGAAGAGACGTCGAGGCAGGAGCGATGATAAAAAAGAATATGGCAGCGACGATGATAAGTTTCATTCTAGTGGAAAGAATTCTAGAGCTAAGAGATAATATGGGCATGGCGATAAGTTAGCTGCATGGAAAAACTATAAACAATCAACCATGCAAAAGCAAAATAGTGGGTTTTTTTTTTTTGTTTTTGAATCAGCGAGTGGTTTCGAATTGATTACAGTTCTTGAGCAGTCGAGCTAGAATGGCTTTTTAGCAGAGCAAGAGAAGAAAGGAACATTTCATGCCCTTCTGGCTTTGAGAAACTCATCTTCTTCGTGTTAGCTCTAATATACATATCCTGAGATCTTCTCTGCAAAACCTCCTCTCGTATCCTCTGGAGGCGAGGACGACGAAGAGGTGAATTAGGCGGGTCGAAGAAGACGATGTCTTAGGTATGGAATAAACAACACACAGAACGAACCTGCAGCAGACTCGAATCGTACTTTGGCAAGCCAATCTGTTCGACAGCGAGGGAACCAAAAAGGTTTCCCAGCATGGCAGCATCAGGCACAGCTAGGCCATACGCCAATCCGGCCACGAACCCACCCAAGAAACTATCGCCTGCGCCTGTCGGATCCTTCTGCTGACGGACAGAGAATGGCGAGATCGCCATTTCGCCGTCTCTCCAGTACAGACGGCATCCTTCCCTCCCGCTCGTGACGATGACGCAGCACCGTTTCCTGACTTCCTCCAGATCCATGAACGTTGCTTCGTAAGATGACGCCTTGAGAACTCCGATCCCGTGCAGGAGAGGATAGAACCTCGTGTCGTGAAACCTAGCATGCACGACGCTCCCATCGTCAACGTCGAAAACCCTAATAAGCGCCTGCATGTCGACCAGCACGACTCCGCAGATCTCCATCATCCTGCGCAGAGTTCCCGCCGAAATCTCCCCTCCAACCCCGACCGCCATTCCCAGATCAAACCTCGCGTTTGGAAGATCGGCCGGATGAATCGGGTCGCACTCGCACACGCGTTTCAGGGCTCGATCGCTGTGGAGATCGTCGTGCGATCCGGAAGAAAAGTAGGCGTGGAATGCAGTCGTTTTTGAGCTCGGAATCGTCGTTGGGACTGGACTGATGGCATATCCAAAATCTGCTCCCACTTTTGAAACTGATTTGTAGGAGACCGACATTCCCACCAGCACGTTAGATATGAAGGCCACGGCGCCGCCTAGCGACTCGCCCTTGACGGAGCCGTTTTCGATCAGGACGTCGTGACAGTAGTTGCCTACGATCAGAATGCTGGGAGCTTGTGCTTCTTGGGCTTCGGGGGCATTCGTCGGCATCGCACATGCACATGTCCCTGTGGGGAGAACCCAAGGAAGAAGATGAGATTTTTTGGTCAATCTGGGGTATTTATGAATATTAAATTTGTTGTTTTTTTTAATAATAGTTTTATAAATAATTTTAAATAAGATTTTAGAAAAGTCTTCACCCTCCTTGACTTTTATTTTGATATGTTGTGTGACTATCTATAAATATAAATATTTTGACAAAAAATAGGGCAATTTTTGGTTTGGTGCATAAATACAAAAATTAAAAAAAAAAGACCTTTTTTTAATTTAAAAAAAATATATACCAAAAAATAAAATAATTTTGTTTGACTTTTAGTGTACAAAAAAAAATGACTTTTTATAAAATACACTCAGAATACTAAAAAATTAAAAAAAATTAAAAAAAATTAATTATAATTTGCCATCATAGATTGAACTCATAGTGTTTATGTGTGTGTGTTTATTATATTAATTAAAATAATATTCGAACCTTTGACCAATAGGGCTATCAAGATTTTTATTAAAATAATTTTTTATATCATTTATATGAAAATTAAATATAATAAAAATAAATTTTTAAAGAATAATTTATATAAATCATTATTTATTTTATTTTATCCAATCTATTGATTTAAATAAATAATATAAAAAATTATACTAGTAAAATAATTTATTATATATCATATTTATTTTTATAAATTTTCTAGTAAAATTATTCAGAAATAAAAAATAGCAATTTCTGAATTCCAAATGAAGTTTAGGAATTCAAAAAGTTTCTAATATTAATTTTTTAAAAACTTCACGACAAAATTATGCAGTTGGGACACATGGCCCACCTGATGCAACTCAAGGCCCATAAGTTCACATGATGGGCCCGACCCACTCAACTCCAAGGCCCATAAGCTCATATATATATATATATAAACTCCCACTTTCCACCATGTTTGCAAGATCATCTATCATGTGGCTGGGGGATGAGCCTTGCCAGCTCCAAACCAAAGGAAGACAAGCCGTACATGGGCCTTATTTAGTCCAAGGATAGGCCACACGGCTCGTATGTGGGCCCAATTTGGTCCAACCTCAAAGCCCATGAGCCCTCATACGGGCCTCAGCTACTCCAACCCCATGGCTTCTAGGCTCATGCATGGGCCGAGGGATATGATGCGTTGGACGGTGAAGAGAGAGAAAATTAAAAAAAAATTACCAAGGAGAGATTATTCGAAGCATCCAGAGCTGGTGTAAATTATTAAAAGACAGACTGAGATGGGGAGGGGGGAAAAAACTCGTCAAGAGGAGGAGGAGAGGGGGAGTTCTCCACAATCAACAATCATAACCTTACGCTTGGGCGTGCCGTCCTGCGCTCCTTGGGCTTCGATCCGGTACACGACATCCATTCCAGAAACAACCTTTCCAAACACCACGTGCTTCCCATCCAACCTGTTCAAGATGCGCACGCTCTGATCTTAAATTACGAAAAGGCGCAAAGGGTCGTAGCAGAGAAAGAAGATAAAGAACACAGCAGGTGGGGCCCCCCACCACTTGGTCGTGACGGTGGTGATGAAGAACTGCGAACCGTTGGTGTCCGGCCCAGCATTTGCCATCGACATCAGCCCTGCGCGATACACGAGTTAGACACGCTGCGGGACCCACAGAGCCGGAAGAACCCCTCGCAGCGCCGGGGCGAGTGCACGATAATGTGCGGTAGGAAGGAGATTACCGGGGCCGGTATGCTTCAGCTTGAAGTTCTCGTCGGCGAACTTCTCGCCGTAGATCGACTCCCCACCCCTCCCATCCCCGTGGGTGAAGTCCCCCCCTTGGATCATGAAAGAAGGAATGATCCTGTGGAACATGCTGTTTTTGTAGTGAAGAGGCTTGCCACTTCTCCCAATGTCCTTTTCTCCTGCACCGCCACATCATAATTTCATTCTAAATGTACAAATGTATATTTATACATATATAAATATACATATATATATATGTATATTTATATATGTATATTTATATATGTATATAAATATATATGTATATATTTATATATGTATATATATAAATATATATACATATATATATGTATATGTATATATATGCATAATATATATGTATATATTATGTATGTGTATATATGTGTATATATACATAATAATATATATGCATGTAAATATATATATGTATATATATATATATACATGTAAATATATATATGTATATATATATATATACATGTAAATATATGTATGTGTGTATATATGTATGAATATGCATGTGTATATGTGCGTGTGCATGTGCGTGTGCGTGTGAATATATATGTATATATATATGCATGTAAATATATGTATATGTGTGTATATATGTATGAATATGTATGTGTATATGTATGTGTGTGTAATTATATGTGTGTGTGTGTGATCTTTATTTTAAAACATAACTATATATATATATATATATATATAATATAATAATCAATAAAAATAATAAAATATATATTTTTTATATAATTATAAACAATTTATATTATAATTACACATAATATATATATATATATATATATATATATATATAACTATATGTGTGTGTGTGTGTGTGATCTTTATTTTAATTTGATAGAATTAAAATATATTTTAAACACATAAAATTAAAATACAATTTATGATTATGTTTAGATTAATTAAATTTATTTTGTAATTTTTGGATTATTTAATAAATTATACAAAATAAAAAATTATTATTATCTTTCTTCTATTTTCAATCAAGTCTCGTATATTAAAAAAATAAAAATAATAAATATAATAAAAAAGAATTAGACTTAAAAATAAATTATAATGACAACTCAACTAACTATTCAGGACTGAAACCAAGTTCTAGGCTCTGTCATATTGGAGTATTTAATATAATTTTATGCAATTATCAATCTTTATTATGCTATATCAATTGTTAATTGATTCATTCGTATGAATCAATTAATAATTTTTACTATGACATCCGAGTAACTCAATGCATTACTAAGTGCTGAAAAATTAAGACTGAATTTTAAAAATGTTGAATTTATTTTGAAATACTATTTGATAAATTATTGTTAATTGAATACTGAATATAAATATATTATTAGATAACTATAAATGTTGAATGCTGAAAATGATATATTTTATATATTTACACTTATTATTATTATTTTACATATTATTCAACATAAATAAAATTTATAATGCAATTTTTTTTCACTACAATTATTAATTATTAAAAAAAATAAAATACATAAAAACATAACCATAAATAAATTATAAATCCAAAAAAAAAATAAAAATATTTAAAAAATAACCTATAAAATCTAAATTCTTTAAAATTATTCAAATTTTTTATATAAAAATAAAAATCAATGAACAACTAGTTGATTTATTATTTTCTCTCTTAAATTAATCATTATAGATGATTAGAGTTTTGGTTTGTAATGACAAAGAAAGAAAGAGGAAAAAAGAAATTCACAAATTGAACTGTAACATGAATAAGAAAACAAAAAATAAATAAATAAATAAAACAAAATTATAATTTTTTTTTAAAAAAAAATTATCAAAAATTTTCAATGAATTTTGATATATTTAAAAGAACAAAATTATTAAATTTTGTTCTTAAAATTTCAATGAATTTAAAAATTTTCAAAGATTCTTCAATGAATTTTGATATATCAAAATTATTAAATTTTGATATATTTAAAACATCAAAAACTTTCAATGAATTTTGATATATTTAATAAAATGAAATTATTATTAAATTTTCTCTGATAAATAAAAAGAACAAAATTAAAGATGTTTAGAGTTATCAAAAACATTAAGGAGGTTTCTACCTACTTAAAATCTTCAATGAATTATTATTTTAAAATTTTACATTTTCAGCTCGCACTATTTTTTATCAAACACACTTAAAATTTCAAGCCATTAAAAATTTTAATTTTTAATGATTTAAAAATTTTAAGTGCGTTATCAAATAACGCCTAAGTATTTGTGACATGTATGTCTCATCTTGAAAGAGAGTATTGAGTTTTGATATATTTTTCGATTTGTTGTTTATTTTATTTATTTTTTATTATTTAAGAGTACTCAACAAGTGGGTTGCCACTATCACAAACACACACACACACACACACACACACATATATATATATATATATATATATAATTTATATTGTATTTTGAGATAATATTTTTCAAATTAATAAACTTTCCTTTTTTTCATCTCTCCTCTCTCTATCTTATCCCTCCCGAAAACCTAACCCTAGTCAAACCCTAGGCAACAAAGAGATAATTAATTATTTTTAAATTTATTTATAATAAATTCAAGTACAAGTGACAAATTATATGTAAATATGAATACATGACAAATTATATGCGACAATGATCACCAAAAAAAAATCTCAAAGCTTAGAGATTTCTTCGCATACCTTAGTATGCGACCCTATAAATCTCAAACTAAAATATGCCTATTTTTGCTAGCTACATAAATTATATCTGATCCGATAATAATTAAATTTTTAATTTTTCTTTTGATTCTCTTACGTGTAGTAGAATCAATTAGAAAAGTTGAATCTGACAAAAAATAAATTTTTGGTCCTACATAAATAGCCATTATGATTTGCAACATAACCCAGAACACCAACGAGCATAATAATATCAACCGCATACCTACGTTATGACAATACAAGTTCTTTCTTAAAATTAACAATCTCAATTTTAAAAAAATATATATATGATTCTTATAAGATTTTTATTTATGTAAAAATCTTGCTAACAATTACAATTTCTTAAAACAAAAAAAAAATAAAAATATATTTATATAAATCAAAAGAATTAATACCTTGCTAACCAAATTCTTGATGATCACAAAAAAAGAAGTTATAATTACTTGCATCAAGAGTTTGTATGTTATAAATTATGATAGTTCCTCTGGTGATACACTTACTTCATTAACAAGTAAGAGAAATATAACTTATGGCGCTCAACTTAAAAAGAAGTTATAACTTAAAACCAGCACGGTTTTTTGGGGGTTCAGCCTGGCACGAGCCCGCGGCATGATTCGCCGGGTTCGGCCCGATCGGGCCGAACCCTAAATTAAAAAAAATTAGAGTTTCGGCACCCCAATAACCCTAATTTAAAAAAAAAAATTCAACACGGTACTATGCCGGGCCAAGCACGGCACGAGGCCTGGTTGGCCTCGATACGGCACGGCACAAGCCCGGGCACGGGAAATTACCGTGCCGCGCCGGCCCGGCCCGATTGACATATCTAGATCATACATTGACTACAATAGAACATTGCTTGTAATTGTCAGGTTGAAAAAATAATAATAAATTTGGATCATTAATTTTGAGTCATCATATTACTTTTAACAGCTCATTGGCAAAAATCCGGTTGTCATCAAATTTTTACTCAAAAAAATAAAAATAAAAATATATATTTTAAATAATAATATTTTTTTATAGATACATTATTTATTTATTTATTTATTCGTCATAGTTACTCTGTAAACTCTCTCCTTTATTATCTTGTCATTCCCCTCAAATTAATATTGTTGACTATTTTTTGTAATTTTTTTAAATAATGTATATTTTCCATTTTGCAATTCGGGATGGCAGTGATCATATTATTATCATAAAGAGAATATGAAACAAAATATCTAAAGTATAATCTACGCACACAAAATTAAAGTACACATTGCAATTAAATTTTAAATAATTTATTTTATTTTGATTTTTAAACAAATTAAAGAAAATTAAGTAAAATTAAAAAAAAAATCCCTATTTCTCCTACTTGTCGTCCAATGTAACATATTAAAAAATGATTAATTATTTTAATGAAAATAAATTAAATCAAAACATTGACATAAATAATAACTTATCCAGATAGGTCAAAGGTCAAAACTAAGTTCTCTCTAATAATATTTACCTATTTTTTCTTAAAAAAAATTAAATAAGCTTTAATAATCTAAATGTATATTAATAAAATTATAAATAAATATACATGTATCAATAAAAGTCAACATAGTTTATGCATATTATAATAATACACACACACACACATACACACCTTGAGACACCAAACAGACAACATAAGTTTCATACACTTTGTTTATCAGCAAGCATAAAAAAATTCTAAACAAATTTAGACATCATTAGAATTACATATATCTAATATTAGAATTATATATTAGCTACCAACACAAACATTCAACTAAATTAATAATATAAATAAAAAATTTATTATTAATGATTTATACTAAAAGAAAAATTTTATGATATTAATAACATATTTAAAATGTATAAATAACACCTTAATTTTAATATTATAGCTATTGAGATAAAAACTAAATATTTTAAAAACTAATTTTTTATTCCATCTTTTTATTTTTCACTGCCTGTATATATCCTAGAATTAGATGAAATTGATGAAAAATATATTATGGTACACACACACACACACACTTATATGAATCAAATAGAAAAATTTGATAATTAGATTGATAAAAAAACAATTAATATATCTATATATTATGATATTTAATATAACAATTATTACGAGACTCCGAGTATAAATATAAACATTTTATTTGAAGATAATATCTTTTTTATTTAGTTAATAATAAAAAATAATAAGATGATCCATCAAATATAAATAAACTATCTCAATACTTAAATATCGATTATTATTCAATCATATCACAAGATAATAATAAAATTTTAAATTTATTAAATTTTTTTTTATATATGACTTCAAATTATGGATGTGAATTTTATCTAAAATAAGATATAATTTACATATCCTTCTAATATCTAACATAGTATAAAATTTTATTTTTTTATGACTATAAATATTATTTCAGATAAAAAATTAAATTATGATCAAATATTATCGAAACACTTTTATGCATAAATAATTAAAATTCAAAAATAAATATTTAAAATACAATAAAAGAATTACAAGTAAATGATGATTCACACGACAATATCAAATATATTAATAATGCTAACTCAAATGTCTGACATTCTATACAAAGTATTTTTATTTTGATGTGCTCATTTTTTTCTTTTAAATTTTTTAATTATTTATCATACGATGCAATGATAATTAAAAATAAAACATATTTATATTTTTTTTATTGAGTTATGACCTTATAAATTTTATTCATTTTATTTTATAATTAAATACAGTGGATTTAATTTTGATATTTTTATTTTTATTTTTTTAAAAATATAATTATAATTAAAAATTTAAACTTGCAAATAAAAACTAATACACAGTTCTGGTGTCGCAGACGTGCAGCTGCAGCGACACCGAGAACATCACTGCACTCCACGAAGTCAGAGGGGTATGTGAGAGGTTGTGGCTGCTGAGGTAGTGGCAATTGGCAGTGGTGGTGTGCCGCTGGCTCTGCCAGCCCAGCACCAGCAGCCATCCATAGGCCCACAATCAGCCACTTGGGTTGAGCCATTTCCCACTACCCAGTGGCCACTAGGCTAATAGCAGTGCCATGCCAATGCCATCTAACCAAGCACAGCCCAGTTAGACATAGCACAAATCTTATCTAGTGCACCCTTTACGTACCATTGCCATTGAAGCAGTGGGCATCAACATCTGCCACACATGGTGCTCATGCAACATGCACTTATCATCACCCATCCATAAGTCACCCCCTCACGCACACACAGCAAACACAATGCTCTACACATGCAGCACATGCAGCACATGCAGCACTTGCAGCACTTGCAGCACTTGCAGCACTTGCAGCACTAGCAGCACTAGCAGCACTAGCAGCACTAGCAGCACTTGCAGCACATGCAGCACAGGCCCCACCTCTGTCTAAAGAGCCTGCGTGCATGAAAAAAGTGATTGTGCAGTATTATATCATGATCATGTGATTTACCATTGTTAACTTAAAGTTTCTCCCATAAGAACTTGTAATTTGGCCTTATTTTTAACATATAATTACAGTGTTTTATCACGTGTTTATTGTATAAATAAGTATAATCTTCAGTAAAATATTCTACTTTTGACAAGGATCATACCTGTGCACAATGCACGAAAATTTTCTGCATGCAAGAGATAAATGTCAGATCTCAGATACTAAAAATAAAGATCATCTAAGAAACCAATCGCATATAAGTTGAATTCCCATTATGCTTACCTGCAGTTTTAGGGACTGCATTCCCAAAAAGACCCATCACAATGCGACCTGAAAGCAAGCATCACACCGGAAAACAATATCGAGATGAGAACCAGAAGAAGCACGAAAGAAGAGCTTGGTTCCCAAATTCAATCAAGCTTCTAATAATCAACACGAGATATGTAAAAACTTGGATCATGCTTAGAGCAGCTCCAATGGGAGATGCCAAAAAAAAAGGTGCCAAATGTTATTTTTGCAAACTTGAACTGTGTTTTTGGCACCCCTAAATAGATTTTTACTCCAATGGTAGGTGCCAAAATAAGATGCTATTTTAATAATTAAATATTTTTTTTAATTAAAATTATTTTTCAACCTATGAGAAAGATCCTTTGAGATGCACAGTAGCCATAACTGCTATTTTGCATCCTCTCTTTTCTCTCTCCAATGTTGTCAAATATGACACCCCAAAACCTTTGATGGCATTTTACCACTTGTTAGAGCAACTCCAATGAGAATTGTTATAAGGGGTGTCATCTTCATAACCGGTAAAATGACAACCAAACAATAAAAAAATCTTATTCCAATGGAGTTAGTATAAGAGGTGGCAAAATGCCATCAAAGATCTTGAGGTACCATATTTGACAACATTGGAGAGAGAAAAGAGATGATACAAAATAACAATTATGACTACTGTGCATCTCAAATGATCTCTCATAAGTTAGATAAAATAACTTTAATTTAAAAAAATATTTTATTATTAAAATAGCACCTTATTTTGATACTTACCATTGGAATAAAAATCTGTTTAAGGATGCTAAAAATATTGTTCAAGTTTGCAAAATAACATTTGGCACACCAATTTTGGCATCTCTCATTGGAGTTGCTATAAGGGAGTGTCATCTTCATAACCGATAAAATGACACCAACACAATAAATAAATCTTACTCCAATGGAGTTGGTATAATAGGTGGCAAAATGACATCAAAAATCTTGAAGTGTCATATTTGGCAACATTGGAGAGAGAATAGAGAGGATGCACAATAGCAGTTATGGCTACTGTGCATCTCAAATGATCTCTCATAGGTTAGATAAAAGAACTTTAATTAAAAAAATATTTTATTATTAAAATAACACCTTATTTTGGCACATATCATTGGAGTAAAAATCTGTTTAAAGGTATCAAAAACACTATTCAAATTTGTAAAATAATATTTGACACCCCAATTTTGGCATCTCCCATTGGAGTTGCTCTTAGAACAACTCCAACGAGAGTTGCTATAAGGAGTGTCATCTTCATAACCGATAAAATGACACCAACACGATAAACAAATCTTACTCCAATGGAGTTGATATAAGAGATGGCAAAATGTCATCAAAAATCTTGAGGTGCCATATTTGGCAACATTGAAGAGAGAATAAAGAGGATGCAAGATAACAATTATGGCTACTATACATCTAATAGGATCTTTCTCATAGGTTGAGAAAAAAAATTTAATTAAAAAAATATTTAATTATTAAAATTGTACCTTATTTTGGCACCTACCATTAAAATTAAAATTTGTTTAGGGGTACCAAAAACACTGTTCAAAGTTTGCAAAATAACATTTGGCACCCCAATTTTGGCATCTCCCATTGGAGTTGCTCTTATACCAACTCCATTGGAGTAAGATTTTTTTATTGTTTGGGTGTCATTTTAGCAGTTATGGAGATGGCACCCCTTATGGCAACTCCCATTGGAGTTGCTCTTATAGGGGAAACAAATTCGACACGGCAATGCCAAGAGCAATTTACGAGGGGCCAATCAAAATGAGATCTAAAAACGTACCGGCGGACTCTCCGTCGATTTCAATATCAAAGTAGACTTGCTTGGTGATTGCTTTTAAATCAGCCTTTGATTTCTTAGCCTGGAACACGACGAATGCCAGAATTAGAGCCTGTGCTGAATTAAATGTCCGACGCAGCACAAATGCTAGCGCGGTATCTGAAAAAAGCTAATATATGATGCATGGGCACTGCCCATGAGCGCGTCGTGGAGAATGCTTAAAACCCTAATCCACTGGTGCGGATGGGATATGGGAAATGGTTGACTAACGTGGATGTGAGTGACGGTTCCTATCACGAAGAGAACCCACAACACCGCGATCGGAAACAGCCTTGATCTGGCCATCTCCAAGTTTGTCCGGGAACCAGTTGAGAGAGCGGGGGTTGGCTGACGGCGGGACGAGGAGACGCTCGAAAATGAAGGGCATTACCCGAGCGCCATTTAATATTGGCTGAAACTAATTATGATTTTGGTAATCCCACAAAATTTTTAAAAATTAAAAACTAAAATTTTAATATTTGAAAATAAGTCAAAAAATTATATATAAATTACAAATAAGGGCACTCGAATTCATAATTATATATAAACTAGCACATGTCATCAAAATATATATTTGAAAAAAGATGCCTTGCCTTTAGATTTAGTAGTTTGGCCACCAAGATAACTTTGACTGGCTACATGGATTATCGAGCTAAACCTTTTATTTTGATGCTTTCGTTATTTCATAAAATTATTTCACTAATGATACTGAGACATAGTCAATAACTGACATATTTCACTATAACACACTGAAAAACAATGCTCTGCCTTTAAATTTACTAGTTTAGCCACCACAAATAATTTTGAGCAGCCATATGGATAACCTTCCCAAATTTCTTTTTCTAATTCCCAAACTGGACATGATTTTTTTAATATTAAATAAAGATAGATATTATTTATTTTATTATAATTTTAGTGAAATGTAGATCAATCAACAATATTAATTCTTAAATTAGCTTCTAATTTTTTTAAGTTTTACAATTAGTCGTTACATTTTACTATTCTAAACGTCTACCCTAATCATCTTTTTTTTTTCTATTATTATTATTATTATAAATGAACTTTTAGTAGTTGTTTTAATAATTATAAATTATTTATTGTTAAGGATGCACGTTTAATATGAGTTATTGTTTTTGAAATTATTTAATAATAGCATCTCCAAGAGACTAACTAAACCTTATATTTTAGCTATTTTACATAGACGTTCCTTAAATTTTGTCTCCAAGAGACTAGTTATTACGCTGGCTATTTCTCATTGGCACCATTTGACTAGTTATTTATAGCTAGGGCAAAGTTGCTAGCTATTTTCACTTTATTTATTTTAAAAATATTTTCTTAAATTTATTCTAATCATATACGCTAAATATTAAATAACCTAGTAATTATTTTTTTTTTTTGCAATAATATGTATAGCACAAAAAAAAACATATTTCAACTATTGGTTCAGATTTTAAAATTTTTTATTTCATGATTATTGTAAATAAGATCGTTATTAAAAAAATAAAAAAATTAAAATGTTGATGACGTGGCTTAATATTTTTCGTAAACAAAAATTTGAGTTTTCAATTCAATTCAGATAATTTTATAGTTTTTTTTAAGTATAAATAATAAATATGTCCTTAATTTAAAAATTATACATCAACAGTGTGTGATTGTGTGTGTGCTTGTATGTGTGATTATGTGTGTGATTATGTTAGTGTATATAAATAATGGTGCAAGTAATATAAATATGACCGTTTAAAAATTAATGTTTGAAATTTAAAATTAAAAAATTTTTAAATTTAATCAAAATGACATTATGGTAATGATATGGTATTTTATATATTATTTTAAATCTTTTTTTTTTAAGTTAGTTATAGTTAGTTGAAGTTATTAGCTAAAATAGATATTATTTTTGGAGTTAAATTTAAAAATTGAGGAGCTAAAATAGATAATATAATATTATAATATTATATTAGATGTTAATTAAAGGTAAATAACAAAAACTTAAACATAACGCTGGGGGTGGAAACAATAATTAGCTGTTAGCACTTCGAAGCGAAGTTCGATTAGCTGCCACTTTCGTGGACATTGGACAACAACTCGCATCGCTAGCGAGCTGGTCCCCCGCTGTAGTCCTGCTCGAGGACGGATCTGGCAACACTCTGAATTGGAATATCTATCACTGAATTTTCCAAACCAGAGGGATAAAATGGAAGACACCGGAGTGGTGACGCTGTACGGAAACGGTGCAATCTATGAAACCGCAAAAAAAGCTACCTTCTCCGTGAAGGTAGGGTTGGCCCAGATGCTGCGAGGAGGCGTGATCATGGACGTGGTGAACGCTGAGCAAGCAAGAATAGCGGAGGAGGCAGGAGCATGTGCAGTCATGGCATTGGAGCGCGTTCCAGCCGACATCAGGTCACAGGGTGGCGTGGCACGGATGAGCGATCCTCAGCTGATCAAAGAAATCAAGCAGTCCGTCACCATCCCGGTCATGGCGAAGGCGCGGATTGGCCATTTCGTCGAGGCACAGATACTAGAAGCGATCGGTATCGATTATATTGATGAGAGCGAGGTCCTGACTCCAGCGGACGAAGATAATCACATCAACAAGCACAAATTCCGCGTTCCGTTTGTCTGCGGATGCCGGAATCTCGGAGAAGCTCTGAGGAGGATCCGGGAGGGAGCGGCAATGATCAGGACGAAAGGCGAGGCTGGAACAGGGAACATCGTCGAGGCCGTCAGGCACGTGAGGTCCGTGATGGGAGATATTAGGGTTTTGCGGAACATGGACGATGACGAGGTATTTGCTTTTTCGAAGAATATAGCTGCTCCTTTTGATCTGGTGATGCAGACTAAGCAGCTCGGGAGGCTTCCGGTGGTGCATTTTGCTGCTGGCGGCGTGGCCACCCCTGCCGATGCTGCTATGATGATGCAGCTCGGATGCGATGGCCTTTTTGTGGGATCTGGAATTTTCAAGAGCGCCGATCCAGTGAGGAGGGCACAAGCCATTGTCCAAGCGGTTGCCCATTGCAGTGATCCTGGTGTGCTCGCAGAGGTTAGCTGTGGCTTGGGTGATGCCATGTCTGGGATCAATATGAACGATCCCAAGGTTGAAAGATTCGCAAATCGCTCAGAGTGAGCTAAACCCAACTCGTGGTTTTCTTGGTAATCTGGCTGTGACCTAATTTTTGTTCCTGTTACGACATCACATCACAAATTCATAACCATACTATGCGCTGCTCGATACCACCCTTCAATTTTCAATTTTGATGTCTTGAATTGAACTAAATGCGAGAATGGATGGGCAGATGGTTCATCTTGACAATAATTGAAGATGCAATAACTGAATGCTGTTGATAGAATCATGCTGATCTTGTACAATATGTTTGAAATTTGATTGCTTTTCTACAGCAGGTTCTTCTTTGATCCTTAGATTCATGGGTACAATCTTCAATATTGTTTTCTAGGTCAGCATTTCATCTCTATGAAATATGATCGTGTGTGTGTGTGTGTGTAAATTATGTTTTCGCTAAATATTATTTATAATTTTCATCTATAAATGAAATATATTAAAATAAATAATATCAAATATAAAAAATAAATATTATCAATATTTTGTATTATCACAATTAATTTTGTGTGTGTGCGTGCAATATGTAATTAAGGCTCAAGTTTTATTTTGTGAGACATACTCTATTTAATATGTGTATATATATATGTATGTATGTATGTATGAATTATGTATTCACTAAAATTTATTTTTAATTTTTATTTATTAATGAAATATAATCAAGTAAATAATATCAGATATAAATACTAATGATTATTAGTGATTCTTATTGATATAATTTAAGGCTTTTTTTATGTGAGCAATATGTTATCAAGGCACAAATTTTGTTGTGAAATGTATTATATTTAATATATATATATATATATATATATATATATATATATTATCTGTATTTATTAAATATTATTTAAAAATTTTATCTATCAATGAAATATAATCAAATAAATTATCTTAAACATAAAAATAAAATATTATTAATGATTTTTATTTTTATAATTAAGTTTTTTTTTGCAAGTGCAATATGTATTTAATGCATATGTTTTTTTTGTCATACACACTCTAGCTAATATGTGTGTTTGTGTATATATATATATATATATATTTAATGTTTACTAAAAATTAAATATTATTAGTTTTTTTTATTATCATAATCAAGTTTTTTTTGTGAGTGCAATGTGTAAATAAGGTGTAATTTTTTTTTTGTGAGACATATTTTATTTAATATATATAAAAATATATATTATATGTATTTACTAAAAATTATTTATAATTTTTATCTATTAATAAAATATAATTAATTATAAAATAGCAAACATAAAAATTAAATATTATTAGTGTTTCTTATCATTACAATCAAGTTTTTTTTTTGAGTGCAAAAAAATAAATAACATCAAATATATATATATATATAATGCTTATACTAAATGTTATTTATAATTTTTATCTATGAATGAAATGTTATCAAGTAAACAATATCAAAAATAACAATTAAATATTATTAATATTTTATATCATCAAAATTATTCAGAGTTCTAAAATAAAATAATGAAATATAATCAATTAAATAATATCAAATATAATAATTAAATATTCTGAGTGTTTATTATTATCATAATTAAGTTTTTTTTGTGAGTGCAAAATGTAATTAAGTCCAAATTTTTTGTGAGACATACTTATTTAATATATATATATACATATATATATATATATATATATATATAGGTTTTACTAAATATTATTTATAATTTTTATTTATGAATGAAATGTAATCAAGTAAATAATATCGAATATAAAATTAAATATTTTAGTATTTCTTATATTCTAAATCATTCTGATTTCTAAAATTAAAATAATAAAATTTTAATAATTCAACATATAAAATTATAAGATATCAAATGTATTATTTATAATTTTTGGAAGTGAAAGAGGGGAGCTATGAGAATAATTGATTGTAAACTTCTCATTGTTCATGTCAGTCTCCATATTTGTGATGCTTCTCAATCTTGAAGATTGTTGGTCAGCTCCTAGGCTTGTATTCATTGCCCAGTTTAGACTGGTCACATGATTGTCATGCATGAGTATGTTAGGCTGGAGCTGGACCATCACCTCCAGTGGGCTTTTGGCCCAGGCCCACATAGAATTATGGTTTCATTTCTTTTGTACAACTTTCTTCTTTTACTAAATTGATATTTAATTATTGTTTATATAACATGCTTAATTTTTATATTTTAATTTTATCATATAATAATGTGGTGATATATTTGGAATGATAATATATAACATGTATTTTATAAGAAAAATATATTTTGTTTATTATCATTACATAATTATCAAATATATTTTTGTTAAAATAAATAAATAAATAAATCTTAATTCTCCATATGGAGTGCCTTTGGACACTCTAGGTTGTCTCAAGCAAGGACTACACTTTGGTGCCTTGGAGCACCTAGTACCCTGTACAACCATGAAACACAATAAAAATTTATTTTACATTATTTAGAAAAATAAACAATAGGCGCACACACATGCATATGTAAGCACACATGGACACACACATGCATTCACACACACACACACATGCATTCACACACACACACACATGCATTCACACACACACACATGCATTCACACACACACACATGCATTCACACACACACACATGCATTCACACACACACACATGCATTCACGCACACACACTATTCAACAACCTTATAAGATTGGTATTTTGAATTTTAATATTTAATTTTTTTTATTGATAATTATTTTATTTATTTTTTAATTTTTTATTTTTGTATGAATATTTCATATTAAAATGTAGAGTAGATTGAAATAATTAATATTTTATTCAAATTATTAAAATTTTTAATGACACATATCTTGAGCCATAGTATTGGGCCGACAAGTCTCAAAAATGACGTTGCTTGCCCTTTTCTCATGGTCTACTAAGAAACATAGGACGTGCCGAGTCTTCTTGGTTGGGTTGGGTTTGCAAAGGATTCTACATGAGTTGGCTCTAGGCATGAGCCATACTTGACATGAGCCATACTTGATATGAGTCCTTTGCTAGCCTAACTTGAGTATGTGCCTCGACACGACCCATGCTTATGGAAGCTAAGATTTGGGTTTGTTCTGAGTGCTTGGGGGTGACACTGTTACTAGGTTACTTTTTGATCGGCCTAGCCTAGCGACTAGCTTTGGCTCATGCTTGACTGGTCCCAAGTTCCCAACCCAGGCTCTGGCTAGATATGAAATTTTAGAAAACAATTTTAGTATAAAAATTAAATAATTTAAAAATAAATAAATTTTACTTTTAATTCAAACAATACAACAATAGGTAATATATTAATTTTTTTTTTGAAAATGAAAATTTATGCATGTTATATATTACGAATTTGTAATAAAAAACTTAATTTAGTATAAAAATTCATGAATTAAGTTTATGATATACTATTAAGAAGTTAATTTATTCTTCTTTAATAGTTATGCTGAATAACTTTAGTGTTACATTATAATTTATAACATCATCAAGGATAAATATTATATAATTTATTATGAATTTTATATTTCATAAATATAATTATCATACATACATTCATATAATATAATGTTATTATGAGGATAAAATATCTGATAAAATATTAATATTTGTTTAATATTCATTTTTAATTAAAATAGCAAGTATTGACAAATGTGAAAAAGTATTATTCTGGGCAATCTGCATGTTTGACTTCATTAACATCACATTATTATAATTTCTAAAATCTTAAATAATTAATTTATTATAAAATTAAATATATTTTTTAATATTATTTGATCTTCTATAATTATTTTTATCGATTATCAACATAGTATTTGAAGATTGTCATTGCCTCAAAATAGATCTAATTTCAATGATACCCAGTTTAAGCTAGGTTTTCCTAGGGTTTCAATTTACGAATGAAAGTATTAAACAGTTTAAGCTATTTCTCGAGCCGGCACGGCCTAGGTCCAAGCATGATTCTGGACCGTGCCTTGCTGGGTCAGACACGACTCAGTCAGGTCGTGATCGGGCTGCCCTAATGCCCAGCCCACTTGTACTTTATCTTTTTATTTTGGACTCTTGAGATATTGAATCATATTATATGTGCTCATTTCTTATTCAACATCTTATATTATTATTTCTTAAATATTATAATAATAAATGATAAGTTATAATCTTTTTTAATTGTGATAATATATAATCTGATCCTTAGCAAGATTCTTTTTTGATACTCAGGAAGATTCGATTATAATAATTCAATTTTGACCCTAAGGAAGATTCTTTTTTGGGACTCGACTGGGTGGAAAATATGTTCTTTTTGCTATTGTAGTGTATTTTCTAATTGCTATGTTTATTCAAAGAGAGATTTATGTTATTATAGAGGAGATATACAGTTGAAATTCTTCTTTTATACCTCATTTATGAAAATATTTAAATGCTATTTATCACTAAATTTGTGGACATCTTCATTTGTCATGTTTTTTATATTTGAGTTTGATACCAGTTTGTATTGACACATGCACTTTGGGGTGCATATACAAGTTGTTGTCAATTATAAGTATTTGTGCTTTTTGTGTAAGTAATCTTTATCTTCTAACAAAGTAAGATATATGCTGGTGTGGAGATGTGCTGTAGTGGTAGATTAATAAGGTGATAATTTGAGATATTATGGGTTAAAAAAATAAGATTTTGAGGAGATCAAATGTTTACTTATTTATTTTATTATTTTTTATTGTGACAGTCATACATTGATATATATAATATTCAATTTAATATTTCTCAAGAATATCTAATATTATATTATTGCTAGGATCTATATTTATATTACATATTTTAGATCGGCTAGTCAAAAATATGAAATTATTGATACTTTTACGAGAGCCTTGAAGAGGTATTTATTTATTTATTTTTTTGCTAAGTTTGATATTATAGATATTTATGCATTAATTTAAGGAGAATATTATAGTTTATCTTTTATATTATATTTATTTTATTTTTTATATTTTGTCATCTATGAATGAGAATATTCAACATGTAACATGCTAGAATCCAAGTGATGATATTTATAGATCTTTTTATTTGTTTATTTTATTTTATTTTTTTATTAGTAAGTGATATTTTATGTTTATTTATATTATATATTTAGGATCAAATTTATCATATTTTTTGATATTTATCTTTGACATATCATATTGGAAGTCATTTTGTGCTATTTGTTTTATAATTATGTGTTTTTTATAATATCTCCATTGGGCATTTATTTTTTTTATTTTTTTAGTATTTTTATAATATTAAAATGAGTATGTGCTACTTAAATTTATCTATAAATTTTATATTTTTTAATTGTACGGGGAGACTTAGAATTAGGTGGCAAACCAGTTGCTATTGTTTATTCTTAGAGGTGCCAAGTGGGCTGGGTGACTTGGGCATGGCGCACTGTACGGCTCAAAATAGTCATGCCAGGCATGACACGACATGGTCTAAAATAATGCTTAAATTGTGGTTCTGCCAGCACATGGCACGACTTGTGTCATGATGGGTGGGGTCTATATGTGCCTCTTGTCAGACCATGCAATGCATACGTGCATGGCACGTTGCTATGGTCAATGCAAGCATGGGTGACAAGGCATGTGGCACATGTTAAAAAAAAACATCATCTTCTCCTACAAGTTACGCTAAAAGTAATGATAAGAATCCCTTGCCTTGATAATGACTCTGATAATTTATCTTGTTTTTGTAGATGTTGATTAAAAAAATAATAATAATTTTATAGTTTTGTTCAATTATTTGTATTTGTGAGATTTGATTTAATGACTATTGGGTAGAAATCCAACGATTATCAACATTATGCCTGATATATATATATAATTTAAAAAATTTAAAAAAATATAATTTGTAATAAAATTTTAAATAAATTTTAGAATTAAACTATTTATTTTTATTTTTTTTCTATTCTTTTTTCTTATTTTTCTCTCTTCATTCTATGTCATCTTCTTTGGTGCTGGTTATATCCTGCTTATGACTTATTGACTACTCTTATGTTTTAAGTTAAGTCCTAAATCTGATGTCAGATCTAACCATAGTTTATAATTGTAAGTTTGTAAGGCGACAAGGTGCTAGTTCAAAAAAAGAGGTAGTCTGCTACCAACATAAAGCTAAGATATATATTTTTTTATTTTTATTTGTCAAATGTGTCATACTTTATATAAAATTAAAATTCTATATTTTTTAAAAGTTAGAATAATAAATAAAATAAAAATTAATAAATAATAATTTTAATCATAATGATTTTGACCTAGATATAGGTAATAACAACAATTTTATCAAAAACTAAGAGGTCGAAATTAGATTATCTCTAATGACTTCTACTTATTAGTTTAAAAAAATTTAAATTAGATAAATTACAATAATCAGTACTGATTTTAATATAATTAAAAATAAAAATTTAAGGATTATTATAAAAAATTTGGTATAATGTATATATTATAAAAAAAAATACCTGTAAGAGTACTAATGACACTGGACATCTTAACTCTTAAGAGATATATTGAATAATATACTAAAAAATATAATATCTTTGATCCCGGATAAACTTAACTAAGTGGTTAGGTTTTTAAGTTTATTCAACTTTAGTTTAATTGATTTATTTCATTTATTATAATAACTTTGATAGGAAATACATGATCAAATTGATTACTATAATGAGCTTTTTGATTATATGTATGGATGATCATAAGATAGTTAGTATTATGCTTATATACTTCTATTTGCTTATTATAAATTTCTTAGGATCACTACACTAACAAGAATGATATAATATAATATTATAAATTATAAAATATTTAATAATTAATGATTTTATAATATAAAGTTTAGTAATATTAGAGATATTTAAAATTTAGACTAATCTTGATGATGCATCATTCAAATGTTGAACTATTCACTATGTCAATTTTAAGTAACAAATTAATAAAAAAATTATAAGATTTTTGAGATAATTCTCACTTTTAATAATTGTACCATATATAAGTATATGATAAAAATTTTTAGGGAATTTGATAATGCTTTGGATAATAGTATTGTCATTAACATATTTGTCAAAATTATTAGATACGAGTTATTTATTATATTTTTTCATGTTTTATATATATATATAATGTAATTAACCTAATAGTTTAAGTAGAAATAAAAGTTATTTTTATTGCATTAGAAACATAATAAATTTATAAAAATACCTTATGATGCATACCCGACAATAAGAGTCTTACACTATGTTTATTATTGGGCTTAAAAAATATTAATAAATGTGAGACACTGATACATATTTGATATCCCACTACGTCAATAGTAAGAGTGACGAACTTATTATTAATGATTCAAAATATGATATAATAATTTTTATTTTAAATTTTAAAATTTTTATGATATAATAAATATATATATCTTTGTATATTTTTACTGTCATTATAATTAGGTATATATATAATATTAATAGCATATTTAGTAAGTATAGAGGTAGTACTCTATATTTAGTATTATGATTGTTGAGATGGAGATCAAATATTTAAGATATTGATTCTCTATTCTAATTTTTTATTGCTTTGACTTAAGGGTGTCAAATGGGCCGTGCCGGCCTCTCCCAGCACGGGCACTGCACGCATGAAGAACTGAGTATATTCAAAATTATATATTTAATATTAAAAAAAAAAAGAATTATTAGCAGTTGATGACTTATGAGACTTCTATATCGATGATACTGATGATGATCCATTTTATTTTGGATTATTTTTTTTTTTCATACGATATAATATTTTGTTTAATTTTAATTTTTTGTCGCTTATGTTTAATGTTATGTTATTTATTTTATTGTCTTATACTTATGGATTATTTTTTTTATATGTATGATTTTTATTTTTATTTTGCTCGTATATAAAATTAATATTTCATAATATTTTAACTATTCACATTTAATTTAAGCTGGTGATTTTAATTGATTCTAATTGATTTTGCCTTTTTTTTTTTCATACTACAATTTTTTTATCTCTTGAAGGTTGCTAGGCCAGAAGAGTTCCTGGCACTGGGGTGCTGCTCGGGAAGATGGCTCATGTGGGCTGGTTTTGGCCTGGATGGTCAGATCAGCTAGCCTAGTCTGAACTCTGAACCAATATTAGCTTGGTATGAAATGGGCTAGCCTGGCCAGGCTTGACTCGGCTTGGCACTATCCAGCATGGTCCTATGTGACCCTGGCAAAAGGTGTGCTAATGGGATTTTTCTGGCTGCCATTTTTAGATTCGTGCCTATGCGAATAAACTGTTTGACACCTCTAGCTTAGGTTCCTGTTTAGGCGTGAGGTGATACTGATAAGTCACAGTTTCATACTTTTTGCTGGGTCTTTCATTCGATAAGTTCTGTCATATGGCCCTGCCCCATTCATTAAATGCGTAGTAGTTATGTCATTTATCTAATCAAACAATTTTGTCTTGTGATTGTAGCCTTTCGTCATGTTCATGATGAAATAATATTTTTTTATTTATACTTACAAGGTTGAAATATATAGATAATACACACACACACACACATAGAGAGAGAGAGGAGAGAGAGAGAGATGGAGGGAGAGTTAGAGAGAGAGAGAGATGGAGGGAGAGTTAGAGAGAGAGAGATGGAGGGAGAGTTAGAGAGAGAGAGATGGAGGGAGAGTTAGAGAGAGAGAGATGGAGGGAGAGTTAGAGAGAGAGAGATGGATGGAGAGTTAGAGAGAGAGAGAGATGGAGTGAGAGTTAGAGAGAGAGATGGAGGGAGAGTTAGAGAGAGAGATGGAGGGAGAGTTAGAGAGAGAGAGATGGAGGGAGAGTTAGAGAGAGAGAGATGGAGGGAGAGTTAGAGAGAGAGAGATGGAGGGAGAGTTAGAGAGAGAGAGATGGAGGGAGAGTTAGAGAGAGATGTACCGAGAGTTAGAGAGAGATGTACCGAGAGTTAGAGAGAGATGTACCGAGAGTTAGATAGTTAATGATAGAGAGAGAAATAAGAGATTAATAGTTAAAGAGAGATAGAGAGAGAGAAGCAAATAGAGTTAAGTTATTTTAAATCTAAATATTTTAGAAAATAATAAAATATTATATTTGAAATATTTTTGTAATTGATGAGTTTTAAATAAGCTTCTATTTGAAATATTTTTAATAATTTTAATACTTCGTTTGATAATAAACATTTAGGAATCTCTTATTTGAAATCAGCTCGGTTTCGGGCGGTTCTAGGTTGATATAATTCTCAACCTAGAATTAGGAATAGGGATAGAGCACCGTTGTTGCCCGTCGGGCATCGCCGCCGTCGTCCGTCGGGCGTCGCCCTACCCGTCTCCCGTCTGGCCACACAGCGTCGACCGTCGCCCGGCACAGATCTTTCTGTCGCCGCGTCGACCGCTTCCCGGCACAGATCTTTCCGTCTCCGCGTCGTGCCCACGTGCCAGGCTCCTGGGTCTTGCCTGGCCACGCAGGCAGAATTCCCTCGGCAAGCCAAGAACGGCACAAGTTTGTGCCGAGGGTCCGCCCGGCACGGGCCCGAGCAAGATCCTGGACCGTGCTGGGCTTCTGGGCCAGCCATTGCCCGGTCCGCCCGTCACGGTCGGCACCTTTTGATAATTTAGAATGTATAACATTTTTTTTTAATGAAAAAAAAAATGGAGTAATGGGCCAAAAAATCTCTCATAAATAATATAGTATTTTCAAAATACCTCTTCATATTTTCTAACGTTAAAATTGGAAAACTTTTTACCTCCTCGTGAAAGTAACTATTTAAAATGAGAGATTTATGTGCAGTAAACTTTAAAATGTTTGTTTATTAATTATTATTGTGTGATTATTAATTAAAATTTAAATTTTTATCCTATATTCCATGATATTTTGTTAGATTTCTTTGACATGATTTTTTTAACATATTTTATTTTTTTTATTTTTTTGGATATTATGCTTTATTTATGTTTCTAATGATTTTATTTTTTATCATAATTAATAATTATAGTGAAAAATAAAATATTATTAAAAATGCTTTTGATTTTGGATAATAATCAGAACAGTTATATTACAGGTAAATATGTAAAATATATTATTCTTAATATCTATTATTTGTATTTACATATTTACCTAATAAATTCTGTTATTGCACTAAATTTTGCTACTTAATTTTCAGTTTTTTAAACAAAAACACACACACACACGTGTGTGTGTGTGTGTGTGTGTGTACAAAACTTGTTAAGGTACAAAACTTGTGGCTTGACCCGCTCTAGTGGTAAATGGGTCTAGTTGGGTTGTTAAGGTTAGGTTTTTTTTTTTTGTTTGGTTTTATTGGTTGATTTTGTCGAGCCCTCTGGGCTCGGTGTGTGAATATCGGGTTGTGCTAGCCCGCCAAACTTATGAAAAGTCGGATCTCGTCATAGCCAGGCACGTATCAAATTTAAACCTGCGATATCATGGATTTGGTGTAGGCTAGCCAGGGTTCATGCCAGTCTAGCCAGGAGCCATGGATGGCTGGACAGAACTCATGCTAGCCTGCGTCCAGACTAGCCTGTAATATTTGCTTGCTCCACATATATCATATGTTATCTATATGACACAATAAATGAAATTTCAAAAAATAATAATTTATATAATATTTTAAAAACATTATTTATTTAAATTGTGATAAAATAAATATGATAATATGAAAATGAAATAAACTAAATCTGATCAATTTTGTAAATATCGAATAAAAAAATAAAAGAAAAATTCATTTTATTTACATTATTTAAATTACATAAAATAGTCATTGTTTTTATTTTCTTTTTTAAAATGGTATTTACATTAATAAAAAAATAAGCATCTATTCTATGGTAGACTTAAATGAATTTGTGAATTATATCTTGTTTTAAATAACACAAAAAAGTGAAATAATATGATTTTCATACATTTAATTTATCAAATTTTTACTTTAATATTAGATTATATTAAGATATACTTGATGTTTAAATATATTTGTAGTTTACACATATTTGATGCATCACATTGGCATTTATATTTTCATAATTAAAAAAAAAATCTTAATCTTTTAATGTTTTTTTAGTATTTTTTATTTTTGCAATATTTATATATTTTATATTAATTTTTGTAATATTTAAATAAATTTATGATTATTTATAAATTTTATTTTTTAGTTCTTGTAGTTTGATGATTATTTAGTATCTTAAATATTTTTTTTTTCTTAATATTTATATTATTAAAATATAAATGTTTTTACATGGGTCTGCATGAGTTGGGTTGATCGGACGGTAAGAAAAATAATAAACACCAGCAAGATTGATTGATTGGATTTATCTCCAATCAAAATCGCAGCTCATTGCATCTCAACCCAACCCAAACCAACCCCAATGGCCCAATCCAATAATAATTGGATTGGGTTGAATAATTGGGCAGAGCATCAAATTAGGGTTAAATTCAAATATAAATTTAAAATTTCGTTCTCAATTTGGAGTTGAGCTCAAATGTCAATTTTGATTATTTTAAATATAAAGTTAACCCATGCCCAATTATTAATTTAAACTCCATAAAAAAATTATTTTTTAAAAAAATAATACAAATTAAATTAAATGTAATAAAAATTAAATTCAAACTTATTAAATTAAATTATAAATAATAAAATTAATAAAATGTTATCTAATGACATCTTTTTCAAACCTAGTTTAAAATTGTCATCATTTCAAAATTGTAATCTATAAAATATATTTGATATATATATATATATATATATATATATATATATATATATATATATATATATATTGTTTAGATGTATTATTCATATTACATATCCATATAAATATAATATATGATATGAGAATGTATATTAATGAATACATTAAATTGAATTTTAATGATGTTTCATTTATTTAATTTTTCTTTTTTAGTCTTATTAAATTACATAAATTATATTTTTTTTATAATTTATTAGACATTCTAATGTGTTTTAATTAATTTCAAATTGATTTTAATGAGTAAAAAATAAATTTTTACTATTAGGTTTATGATGTGATACATACATATAATATAGAAAGTATTGACTTTATTTCATGTTTCATATGAATAAATATATTGCAATATCATTATTTATATTATTATTAAATATTATATTATATTTTTTATTTTGTATTTTATAAAGATCATTATTAGATTTTTATATATTATTAGAGCTATCACGAGGATGAAAGTTCTAATAAAATCTTAATTTTTTTTTCTTGTTATAATCAATATGGTAGGCATTTATTAGTTTATATATCATAAGTTACCAATACTACTTTACAATGCTTTGTAATATCTAAAATTTATTAGTTATTTATTAAATTTATATTTTTTTATAATGTCATCATGACTATATGTTGATCTCATGATGCTAAGTTATGTGAGTTTTATTATTCATAAAATTGGATATATTAATTGATAACTAACACATGAATTTAATATTAGGAATATTTAATTCTAATGAAATTTCATATTAAGTTAGAATTTTTATAATTTCTTAGGTATTCTTATTTATTTTAATAAATTTAGAGTTAATTCCAATGAGTAATAAATTAATTTTTAAAGTTATTTTTTATTATTAGATTTTTAAATATGTTGCATACATATAATATGAAAAATATTAAATATGAATAAATATATCGTGATATCATTATTTACAATATTATTAAATATTATATCATATATTTTGTTTTATATTTCCTAAAAATGATCATCATTCTTTTATATGCCATAGTTGTTATGCTGATGTAAATTATTATAAAACTCTATTTTTTTTTAATTTAGTTTTTAGTTAAAATTAATATAGTCCATTTTATGAATATTTGATTTAGATTTATTAGTTTATTAAATATATATGTTTTTATAATATCAAGTTTTTTTTAAGTATTATTTTGTATATATATTTTTTGCATCTAATATTATTGCTAGTTTGTGTTGTCGTTGTCTAAATTAGAGAGATTTAAAATATAATTTTATATTTTTATAAAATTCTTTATTAGAATTAATTAATTTAATATATATAAAAGCTAATAGAACTCGCATGTGTAATTTTATGTCCACTGGCCTAGTTGACATAAATAATTTTAATTATTAGTATTTATACAAAATTAAATTATATAGTAAAAAATCAAAAATGAAAACTTTAAATTATCAACAATATGAGAGAATTAGAGAGAATAGATGAGATTATAATGTGTGTTTCATGAATATATTTATTTATTTAGTTATTTTTTTATATAAAATTTGTAAATGTTAATTCTTTTTGTAGTGTGCTCATTTTGGGACACTATATTAATTAAAAAATAATATTTATTTTTCAAAATTTTTAAAAAAAAAAACGTGCACAAACTCAAAAAATATTAAGTTATGTGAATAAACTGCATCAATCTTACTTAGGCAAGAAAATAGCAAATAGAGTGATTTTTTGTGATATAATTATTAATTCATGAGTATCATTTGCTTGTTGTCCCCAAAAAAGAGAGACATCCAATAATATTGACTTTGATGTTATGTATAGAAAATATGTGTGCATGCTTGTATGGATGCAACTTTTCTTTTAAGTTTAACTCATATAATTACACATTCGATAAAAAACACTTTGATACTATGTGCATTTGTGTGTGTGTGCATGTGTGTGTGTGCATGTGTGTGTATGAGTGCATGCATGTGTGTGTGTGTGAGTGCATGCATGTTTGTGTATGAGTGCATGCATGTGTGTGTGCATGTCTAGGTGTGCACGTGTATGTGTGAGCTTGTATGCGCTGTGTGTGTGCATGTGTGCGCTTGTGAGTGTGCATGAGTGCGCTTGTGAGTGTGCATGAGTGCGCTTGTGAGTGTGCATGAGTGCGCTTGTGAGTGTGCATGAGTGCGCTTGTGAGTGTGCATGTGTGCGCTTGTGAGTGTGCATGTGTGCGCTTGTGAGTGTGCATGTGTGGAGTTGCATTTTAATAGTTTGAAAAAATTGCAGTTGCCACAATAAATTGATTATAACTTAAGATCCTACTTAGAGCATCTCCAAGAGGCTAGCTAAACCTTCTATTTTAGCTATTTTACATAGACGATCCTTAAATTTTGTCTCCAATAGATTAGTTATCATGCTAGTTATTTCCCATTTGGCACCATTTGACTAGCTATTTCTAGATAGGGCAAAGTTGCTAGCTATTTCTAGCTAGGGCAAAGTTGCTAGCTTTTTCCACTTTATTTATTTTAAAAATATTTTCTTAAATTTATCCTAACCATGTACACTAAACATTAAATAACCCAATAAATACTTTTCTTTGCATAAATATGTATATCACAAAAAATAAAACATATTGCAACTATTGGTTCAAATTTTAAAATTTTTTATTTCATGATTGTTGTAAATAAGATCGTTATTAAAAAAATTAAAATTAAAATTTTAATGACGTGGCTTAATATTTTTCGTAAAAAAAATTTGAGTTTTCAATTCAGCTCAAATAATTTTATAATTTTTTAAGCATAAATGATGAATCTATCCTTAATTTAAAAATTATACATCACCAGTGTGTGTTTGTGCGTGTACTTGTATGTGTGATTGTGTTTGTGTGTGTGTGATTGTGTTAGTGTATGTAAATAATGATACAAGTAACATAAATATGACCGTTTAAAAATTAATTTTTAAAATTTCAAATTAAAAAATTTTTGAATTTAATCAATATGACATTATGGTGATGATATGGTATTTTATATATTATTTTAAATCTTTTTTTTTTAAGTTAGTTATAGTTAATTAAAATTATTAGCTAAAATAGATAGTATTGTTGGAGTAAACTTAAAAAATTGAGTAGCTAAAATAAATAATATAATATTATAATATTTTTTAAGTAGCTATTTTAGAGATCATTGTTGGAGATGCTCTTAGAAGTTATAATTAGAAATGCAAATATATTGTACATCTGCGTAATTCACACACATACATAAATTACCCAAAAAACCATCACAATAAATGAGACTTTAAAATTAATTTAGAAAAAGTTCACGATGATTGATTAATTAAAGTTTTTATAATACATAAATTTCAAAAAAAAAAAAAGGAATTTTAAATAAATTTTTTATTATATACATAATTAAATAAAGTTTTTCTTTGATCATACCATAATAAATAAATCCCATAAATATCCTAATTATATTTTTCCTTTTCAACTTGTTTGGTGAGCATGTTTTATTTTTAGTAGCACAGAGAATAGAAAAATATTTTACCATGCATGAGAGAGTGAATATCAAAACTAAAAAATAAATAAATCTGTACCATGAGGCCGCATTGTACTGTGTAAGTATAGGCAGCATATGGCCACGGCAAACAGAAAACTGTAAGCATGTGTACCTCACGTCGAGTCTTCTACATCCTCCTGGGCACCGGGCAGCAGAGACGGGGGCGTTACCAAACCTCCTGTACTCAAAATCCTCTGCAAGAGGCTCCATGCTTTTCCCAAACACAAATGCCTTGGTCCCCATGGTGGTGAAGGGCATCAGGCCTAACCCACGGGCTATTTTGATCTCCCCGGCTACCTTCCTCTGTGCCTTGGCACTTATGCCAGTCTGCAAGATGATCAATTTCTATCAGCCGAGAGACTATTATTATTATTATTATTTGTAATATTATTATTATTTTTATTATATAATAGAAAATTGAAGCGTAGATAAAAAAAATGTAACACAATTTCAACCTTGTTCCTCTTGATTATGATCCCACCCTCAGTTATGAAGTTTGCCAGGAATCGAACATTCTGCAAGGGAAAAAAAGAATGGCCTCTAAAAATTAAAATAAAAAAAATAAAAAAAAATGAAAAAAAAAATTAAAAAAATAAAAAAAATAAAAAATAAAAATAAAAAATAAAAAAATAAAATAAAAAAATAAAAAAAATAAAAAAATAAAAAAATAAAAAATGAAAAAAAATGAAAAAAATAAAATAAAAAAAATAAAAAAAAATGAAAAAAAATGAAAAAAAAATAAATAAAAATAAATAAAAATAAAAAAAAAATCATGAAATATAGAAACAGCCAAATAGAGTAGGGCAGGGGGGGAATTGGCCTCACCCGAAAATCAGCTTTTCTCAATGCTTCCTTTGTAGTTACTTCGAATTGTTTCCATTTAGCTGGTTTTCTGGGCCTTGCGTGCTGCTGCGAAAGATCAGAGCAAACTTGATTAGAAAAGCTTTGCCTCTGAAATTTCCACTAGGCATGGGGCCCGCAAGATGCCAATGCCTCCGCAACTTTACCTCTGGAAGCCTGAGAGACTGTATTTTTATGAGTCTCAAAATCAAGGCCTACCACTCTGCTGTGTTTGTATTTATGTAACTATTATTGGTCGATGCTCACGCTTAGCATAAGATCTGAGAAAAATTAATATCTCAATAATTTTATCCTCATGAATTAGAGAAAATGTGCCTAATCGATTTTTGAATCCAAGATCTACGGTACTCGGACGAAGATACTTATCATCATACCAAGAATCTTACCTTTGAAAATCATGGAGGCTACATTTTATAAGTCTCAAAATTGGACACAAACACATCACACCCTGACCAGGACCAATGCCCGACACAAGCACAAGCCAGTTCGAGACATGACTCATTCCATGTCGGGCTGAGAGATTAGGCCTGCATAGAGGTGTCAAACGGGACGTGCCGAGCTGGGCCGGTCTATTTTTTTTAGGCCCAACCGTGTTTTCGTGCCGGGCCAGGCATGGTTTTGTGGGGTTAGGCTCGGCACGGACCTGCAGCACGATCCGCCCTAAATTAAAAAAAAATTAGGGTTTCCGGCGTGCCCGAAACCTTAATTCTAAAAAAAAAATTGATTTTGGTACGGTACCGTACCAACAGGCCACGGTACCGTGCCGAGCTAGGCACGGCACGACACGATTGTGCAGTGGTCAGGCATGAGCCCGAGCACGGGAAATTTCCATGCCGGACCGAATCGTGCCGTGCCTCGTGCCGGCCCGGCCCAGTTGACACCTCTAGGCCTGCATGCCAAAAAAGCTTTGCCACGGCACGACCCAAAACATTGGTCCGAACAAGCCAAAACCAACCAAGGTTATTGCTAGCCTCCAATAGGCTAGCTTGGACATCACCCTGACCAATGCCTGCATGCCAGCTAACCTTATGTACGTGGTTATCAACACAACACATGGTACTAAAATATCTGTTAACAAATAAATTCATAATTATTAACAAAATTTATGATATATCATAAATATATTAACAATCATGAATATATTTGTGTGTCTGTAAAAAATAATTTAAAAAAAAATATAATATTTTCATGATATATCTAGATAGTACAAGATATAGTTATGATATATCTAAATATGATGATAACATACTAGATATATTCAAATATTTTTGATATTATGATAATTTATATTTAAATTAAATTAATTTAATATTAATTATATATTATAATATAATTAAATTTATTTTTATACTCAATGTATTTAATAAAATTAACATATAATTATATATTTGAATTATTAATTTACTACTTATGCAACAAATATATGTTTAAATAATTTTATTTAAAATTAAATTTAATATTACTTATATATTGAAATGTAATTAAAATTTTATTTTAAATAAAATTTTAATTACATTTCAATATATATTTAAATAATTTTTTTCTATATACATGCATACAATAAGTAAATAATATTAATTTTTAATATTATTCATATATTAAAATATAATTAAATTAAAGATTAGCTTTTTGTACAATTAATCTAAACAATAAATCTATATTTAAATAAGAATTTTAAACATTTATAATAAATAATAATATTACAAAATTAATATATCTTATTCATCAACATGATATAATTTATTTTCATATCATAAATTATATAATTCATATATTAATTTTTTTATTATAATTTCAAAATATTTATTATATTTTATTCTATTATAATATTATCTATCAATATTTTATTTCATTGATATTCAGATACTCAAGCTAAGCAATCTCTCTCTCTCTCTCTCTCTCTCTCTCTTAAGTTATATCCCATCATATTCCATAGTGTCATCACTTAGATGAGGGCGAATAAGGGCGATTGAATGTTATTTTTACTTTTTTTTTAATATTTTATTTTCATTCTATTTTCATTTGTATGCATTGATATACTAAAAATAATAATATGAGTTTCGATGTACAAAAAATACATTATAAGCATTTAAAAGTGAATTAATTATATATGTTTTTAAAAAATTAAAAATGGACACCGCCTCAAACCCTTATGCAATACTAATAGAGTAGACCCCATATAAGAAAGATAATATCATGCAAATTGTGCGTGCCTTATCATCAACCATAAAATTAAAATTAAATCTAAATTTTTTATTTTGTGGTTAGAAAAGCTACTAAAGGGATGAATCTGAAGGCACATATTTGAGTTAATTACTTCCAAAAGCACAAATTTTTCTCCAATACATATATAAGTTGCAATTACAAGTTGATTACAACAAAGTTTTAGAATAACACCTAGAAAATCTTAGTCGTGCCATGTTTTCTCTCACAGAAATGAAATTATATGTCCATCTTAATACGCATGTCTTAATGCAAAATTAAGCTACTCTTCTAAAGACTAATCAAACACCTCTAAGATTCAATTACATTATCACTAATATATTAAATCTCATAAAAACTCTAAAATTAATAATTATTGGACAAGAATAATATTAAGATGATTGATGAATTTGAATGTTTCACATATCATATCCATCTGAGTCATGTTGGATTGGGGGGATGGAAATGGGCTGGGGGGATAAAAAAATGACTACACTATAATCTATGAAAAAATTACTCTATGTTCTAGAATACAAGGAAGCACGGACACAGCTCCCTACAGCCGTTTCCGCGTGTCTGACACCTGGACACGACACGAACACGACACGGATACGTGTCCGATACGCCACGTGGCGTATCATTGCAACAATCTGTATCCGATACGCCACGTGGCGTATCGGATGGTTGCGTCGGCAGACGTATCCATGCCAATAGTGCCCGACGTCCGACGACGTCGGGTGGCCAACGTCGCCCATGCGGCGACGTGGCCTGGCGCGGGCGTGATTTGAGGGTGAGGCAGGGAGCAGACGCGATTTGAGGGAGAGGCAGGAGCGGGCACGATTTGAGAGGAGAGGAAGGGGCGGCGCGAATTGAGAGGAGAGACAGGTGTGGGTGTGTTTGAGGGAGAGGCAGGGGCGAGCATGTTTGAGGGGGAGGCATTGGCGGACATATTTGTGTGGGGATGTGCATAAAATAAAATATTTTTATAAAATAAAATAAAATATTGTTATTTTATAAAATAAATAATATATATTTATTTTATATAATAAAATATTTTAATTTAATTTAATGAATTTTATAAAATACCTAATATTTATAATTAATAATTTTTATTTTTAATTTTATTTTTATTTTTTTATCATGCCGCATCCTAGCCGTATCCGTATCCTAGTTTTTTAGAATTTGTCATATCCCCGTATCCTGCCGTGTCGTATCCCCGTGTCCGTATCCGTACTTCTTAGCTAGAATATATTGAATATAATTTGAGAAAATTTGATCAATTTCATGTAATATCGATACAAGATATACTAGCTTCAATTAAAATATTATTGATATCAAATAAAATATTTAATCATTCCGATAATGATATTAAATCATGTGTTATTGCTCATATCTGCCAAATAACAAGAATGAGAACACCTGACCCACCATATGATGATGTGGTGAGAAAAATATTCAGACTTATAATATTATCTTTTAAATGCTTAACTTACAAATCTAGTCCTAGCAGGACTCTAAAATCTCAACAAATATACAATCTTACTTATTAATGCTAGACTTAGAATGTGGCTTTCTTATTCTTGAAATGCTCTACTAGTACTAGTAGAACACTTAAATGAAAGCATTCCACTTGGTCCCATGTTGATTATATTAAAAATATATATCCATGATAGATCATTTACTACTTAAAAACTAACTAAAAAAGTACTTAGATGTATGAACTTTTCTAACATGACTCATTCTACTTGCCAAGGCAAATTGAGAGACACTCAGACAAAAAACTTAAAAAAAATGTTGAAGCAACTCTTTAGTTAGTGTGTATGAGTCGTTGGTATTAAATCTACAATATTAAATCATTCTTCAAGTAATATCATGGAAGAGGAAAATCTATTTGAATTTAACTTGCCATATTGAGAGCAACTAGTATGTATGAGTCGTTCTAATGAAATTGCCTCATATATAAGATAAGAGGCTTTATATATATTATTTCAAATTTTCACAAATATACATACATATATATATATATTCACGGCAAGAACTGATCTCAAAAAGTAAGAGAATTTAACTTAAGACCTAATATTTTACTTGTATTTAATTTGCACACTCTTGTGTAAGGTTGATTTTATAAAAAAGAAAATATGAGCCAAATATTCTTTTGATTTTAATCTTTTAGATTATACTCTAGTAAGTTTAATTAAAGTTAGATCTTTATGCATGTTATCTATATAATAATTATCCCCTTACTTCCACATGACGGATACATGTGAACATTTTTCACAAACACTATCTAGTTAATTATACATTATATCTTGTCGCATTTATTATAGATTATGAATGTTAAAAATATGATGAGTTTTTAAATTTTGATTGAGATTTCACGTGCATACAAGAGAGACCAATAAAATTGGCACACGACAAAAATAAAATAGACAATTATATTATCTAAGTTCAATTGACTCTACTACATACCATAGAATCATATGAAAGATTAATTATTTAATTATTAACAAATTAAATTACAATTTACAATCAGTATAATTAAATTAATATTTTTTTAGATTTTTCATGACATAGTTGTTAAGAATAAAACAACAATTCTTATATGCCAGATTTATGAGAATGAACAAAATTAAACAAATCAAGACACACAAGATTTACGTGGTTCGGCACAAACTTGCCTACACCACGGGCTGCTGCAGATCGTTCACTATAAGGAGAAAAATATAGTATTTACAACACTCAAAGTAAATTGCTCTCAATTTTCTCTCTCACTTCACCTCACTTCCTTCACCCTCTTCTCTCTTTTTCACTTCTTCACAATGAATTAGAAGATGCGTGAAATTACAAAATTCCTTCCTACACAACATCTCTATTTATTATAAAAATGAGAGGGATGAAGTCAAAGTTAGGCTACCTAACTTTGACAATTGAAGCCTCCATTTTTGACAAAAAAAGGCCTCAATATTTGACAATCTCCCACTTGAAGACTGATTTCAATCTATCTTCACACTTTGATCGATGCAGCAGCTCTTCCTTACCTTGCTATCCTTGCAAGCCAACTGAAGTTGAGCACAACTTCAGTTTATCAATAGTCACCGTCTTTGTTAACATATCAGCTGGATTCTTGCTTCCTTGGATTTTCTCCAACTTTAAAACCTCATCCTCCAATAGAGATCTAATAAAGTGATAACGGAGTCCAATATGCTTGGTTCTAGAATGAAATGCTGAATTCTTTGCCAAGTGTATTGCGCTCTGACTATCACTATATAGAACGTTCTTGCCTTGCTTGAATCCCAACTCTATTAACAAACCCTGAAGCCATATCATCTCTTTACTAGCTTCAGTCATTGCCACATATTCAACCTCTGTAGTGGATAGAGTGACAATTTCCTGCAATCTTGACATCCAACTAACAGTTGTACTTCCAACGGTGAATATATAACCAATGGTGCTTCTTCGGTGATCAACTTCACCTCCAAAGTCTGCATCTACGTATCCTTATACTTTTAGCTCTCCTTCTCCAAAGTACAAACATTTTTCTGTGGTACCTCGTAGATACCTCAAGATCCATTTCACTGCTTTCCAATGAGCTTTGCCTGGATTTGACATAAATCTGCTTACAACTCCCACTGCATAGTCAATGTCTGATCTTGTACAAACCATTGCATACATCAAACTTCCAATGGCTGAGGCATAAGGAACTTTAGCCATGAATTCTCTCTCTTCCTTCGTTTCAGAAGACTGATCCTTGGATAGATGAAAATGACTGGCCACGGGTGTACTGACTGGCTTGGCATCACTCATGTTGAATCTCTGCAAAATACGATTGATGTACTCTGCTTGAGATAACTGCAAGTTGTGTTGCACGGATACAGTTTGGAAGCGCCGTGTCCGCGTGTCGGACACCTGGACACGCGGACACGGGTCGGACACGCGTTGGATACGTGTCCGATACACCACGTGGCGTATCGGACACAAATCCGTATGAGATACGCCACGTGGCGTATCGGATACGCGTCGGAGACGTATCCGACGAGTTTTCCGGAAACAGTCAGTTACCTCCCGACGCATCTTTACCTACCAACGCGTTGAGGAGCACGCCGCCGACAGTGAGGAGCACGCCGCCGACAGTGAGGAGCACGCCGCCGACAGTGAGGAGCACGCTGCCGAGCCGCCGACTATACCTAAGGTAAGGATTTAAATCTGTATTAGGAGGGAGAGAGTTCGAAAATCAAAAATCGGGAGGTGGAGAGTTTGAAAATCAAAAATCGGGAGGGGGAGAGTTCGAAAATCGGAAGGGGGGGGGGTTCGGGAGGGGGGTTCGGTGGGGGGTTTCGGGAGGGATTTTCGGGAGGGAGGGGGGAGGGGGAGGGGGAGGGGGAGGGGGAGGGTGTTAGAGGTTTAATTTTATTTTAAATTATTTTAAAAAACAGAATTTTAAATTATTTTAAAATACTGTATTTTAAATTATTTTAAAATACGGTATTTAAAATATATGTTAGAGTTAGAAGCTGTAACGGGAGGGGGCAAGAGTTAGAGGGTTTAAATATATTTTTTTTTATATTTTAATTATTATTGTTTGTTTAATATATATACAAAATATAATAAATAAATAATTTATTTAAATTTTAAATACATAATTTTAAGAATAATAATAAATATACAATATTAAAATATGGAATATTTAAATATGAATACTCTTGTTAGTATGTATTATGTAATATTTAGTAATATATAATATGTAATTATAATAGTTTTTGTTATATAATTTATTTTAAATAAATTATTATTTTATGAAAATAATAAAAATATAATGAAAAATGTAATAAATTATTGATGGAGAAAAAAAAATAAGATTAAATTAATTTTGAATTAATATAGATTATTTAAAATGCATAATTTTTTTTCATGCAGAATTATATAATAAAATGAGTTGTAATTCTGAGCCTTCAAATAATCAAGAAAATATTCAAGATGTTGATGATATTTATATTTAATTTTTTTTTCATGTCGTGTCCTAGCCGTATCCGTATCCTAGTTTTTTGAAATTTGTCGTGTCCTCGTATCCTGCCGTGTCGTATCCGCGTGTCCGTATCCGTGTCCGTGCAACATAGACTATAAGAGTCCTTTCTGCTTATCTCTTGTGATTTGCATTCCAAGAATCTTCTTTGCTGGGCCTAAATCTTTCATGTCAAATTCCTTTGACAATTGCTGCTTCAACCTTCTGATATCATCCATATCTGAACCTACTACCAGCATGTCATCAACATACAGTAGTAAAATGATATAACTGGAACTATATCTCTTGAAGTAACAGCAGTGATCGGCGTTGCATTTTTGGAAATCTTCCTTGTGCATGAAACTGTCAAATTTCCTGTACCACTGCCTTGGGGCTTGTTTCAGGCCATACAAGCTCTTCTTAAGTCTGCACACCATGTTCTCCTTCCCTGTTTCTGAGAAACCTTCTGGCTGTTGCATGTATATCTCCTCATCCAAGTCTCCATGAAGGAATGCAGTCTTCACGTCCAATTGTTCAAGATGAATATCTTCACTAGCAACAATACTCAATATTATTCTGATTGTATTGAGCTTCACGACTGGAGCAAAAATATCAGTGTAGTCAATTCCCTCCTTTTGCTGGAATCCTTTGACAACGAGTCGAGCTTTGTATCTCTTGGAACCATCGTGCTCTTTTTTTACTCGATATACCCATTTGTTGTGAAGTGCCTTCTTCCCTACAGGTAACTTAGTTAGTTCCCATGTTTGATTGGAGATTAGAAACTTCATCTCCTCTTTCATGGCAAGCTCCCACTTACTAGCATCTTTGGTCTGACATGCCTCATCATAGCATTCAGGTTCTCCTCCATCAGTCAGCAACATATAATTCATGTATCTCCTGTTAGGCTCGTGAGGTCGAGAAGACTTTCTCAATACAGGAGTTGGAGTAGGAGGTACTGTGTCGGATTGTTGCACACTGCTTTGTTCCTCCTGCTGAGGACTTGTCATTATCTGCTCTGTTGGAGTATCATCTGGGATGTCATCTGCTTCTACAAATACCGGCTTACTCTGCTTTAAGTCACCGACGTCAATTTTATGTTTGTCCTTGTACATCACCTTTTCATTGAAAATGACATCTCTGCTGCGGATCACCTTCTTGTTTTCATCATCCCAAACACGGTAACCAAACTCATCTACTCCATAACCAATGAAGGTGCATATCTTTGATTTAGGATCAAGTTTATTCTTGTCTTGATTACTAATATGCACATAAGCTACACAGCCGAAAACTCTTAGGTGTGAGAGTTTGACGTCTTTTCCGCTCCATACCTCCTCTGGTATTCTATGCTCCAATGGTACCGATGGACCTCGGTTGATCAAGTAAGCTGCTGTGTTGACTACTTCTGCCCAGAATTGCTTTGGTAAACATGATTGTATACGAATGCTTCTGGCTCTTTCTGTCAACGTCCGATTCATACGCTCTGCTACACCATTGTGTTGAGGCGTACCGGGCACAGTTCTCTCCATTCTGATCCCGTTCTCATAACACGGCTTCTTAAGTCTGGTGTCTTCATATTCACCACCATTGTCGGTTCTGAGCTTTTTGATTTTTAGACCTGTCTCATTTTCAACCATAGCTTTCCATCTCTTGAAAGCCTCAAATACTTCAGACTTATGCTTTAGGAAGTAAACTCATACCTTCCGAGAGTGATCATCGATGAAAGTCACAAAGTAGTGTTTCCCACCAATAGATGAGATTGTCGTTGGCCCCCAAACGTCAGAGTGAACAAGCTCTAACTTCTCTTTCTTCGGGGTTCTGCCTCTTGTCTGAAACCTGACCCTTTTCTGCTTTCCAAGTATGCAATCTTCGCACATGTCTATCTCCACTGATTGTAGACATGAGAGTTTTTCTTTTGATTGCATAATCTTCATCCCCTTCTCACTCATGTGACCTAATCTTTGATGCCATAATTTGGGAGTTTCAGTGCCTACTGCAACAGCAATCGAACATCGTGCATCTGCTGTCATGTGAAGAGTACCACTCTTCTTGCCTCGAGCAACCGTCATTGCGCCTTTTGAAATCTTCCAATCATCACCCTGGAAGACTATGGTGTAGCCTTCATTGGCTAACTGCCCAACTGAGATTAAGTTCTTTCTCAGGTCGGGAATATGCCTGACATCTTTCAGTTCCCATACTGACCCTTTCAACTTAACCTTTATTACACCTTTACCAATAATAGCACAAGGTTGATGATCACCAAGGTATACTTTCCCAAGATTTCCAGGGACATGCCTTTCAAAAAGTTCCTTCTGTGAAGTAGCATGGAACTATGCTCCTGAGTCTAATACCCAAGAATCTTCCTTACTTTCCAGAGAGCAAATCAACGTGTCATCTCCTTCTGAGGTGGAAGTAACATTTGCTTCTGCCTTCACCTCCTGGTCCTTTGGTGTACTCCTGCACTGATTTTTGTAGTGCCCATTCTTCCCACAATTCCAACACTCAATATTCTTTGAGCTATTAGAATTACTAGGATTCCTGGATCTGGATCTCCTGCTCTTTGAGCTGCTCCGACCTTTACCTCTGGTTGAATTTCTTCCTCTTGACTCTGTATGTAATACTAAAGAGGTTGATGATTCACCTGATTCTCTCCGTCTAATTTCTTCACTCAATACCAGATCTCGAACATCGTTAAATTTCAATTTACTGCTACCTGACGAACTGCTGACTGCTGTAACTGTGGCATTCCAACTGTCTGGTAGAGATGACAAGAGAATCAAAGCTCGAACTTCATCGTCGAACTCAATTTCCACAGAACTCAGCTGGGTTGTGATTGTGTTGAGTTCATTCAGATGTTGAGCCACTGATGCCCCTTCCGTCATCCGCAAATTGAATAATCGTCTCATTAAATGAACTTTGTTTGAAGCTGATGGCTTTTCATACATACTGGAGAGAGCCGCCATAAGACCCGCCGTGGTCTTTTCCTTTACTATGTTAAAGGCAACATTACGTGACAACGTCAATCGAATAACTCCGAGGGCTTGTCTGTCGAGAAGATTCCAGTCATCTACCTTCATATCATCTGGCTTCTTTCCTAAGAGAGGTTGATACAGCTTTTTCTGGTACAGATAATCTTCAATCTGCATTTTCCAAAAGCTGAAGTCCGGGCCGTCGAACTTCTCAATTTTCACCTTCCCTTCATCTGCAGCCATTGCTCCTTCTTGGATCTGGCAGCCTCTGGATCGTTTCTGAACCTCCCTCCGATACCAGTTGTTAAGAATAAAACAACAATTCTTATATGCCGGATTTATGAGAATGAACAAAATTAAACAAATCAAGACACACAAGATTTACGTGGTTCGGCACAAACTTGCCTACACCACGGACTGCTACAGATCGTTCACTATAAGGAAAAAAATATAGTGTTTACAACACTCAAAGTAAATTGCTCTCAATTTTCTCTCTCACTTCACCTCACTTCCTTCACCCTCTTCTCTCTTTCTCACTTCTTCACAATGAATTAGAAGATGTGTGGAATTACAAAATTCCTTCCTACACAATATCTCTATTTATAATAAAATTGAGAGGGATGAAGTCAAAGTTAGACTACCTAACTTTGACAATTGAAGCCTCCATTTTTTACAAAAAAAAAGGCCTCAATATTTGACAATAGTCACTTGGACATAATTATTAGCATATTTAAGTATTTTTTTAAAAATTGTAGGCCTTGGTATCTTTTTTTATAACTATGAGTACCTACAATTGACCGAATATTCAGATTTAAATTATGTATCTACTTGCACAGAGATGACAAACTATATAATTTTTTACATTTCTTTAAGACAATCTTATCTTTAAAAAAATAATAAGCAAAAAATTATTTCAATATTTAATATAAAATTAGAGTTTAAAAAGATAATGACAATAATATGTGAAATATTCTGGATTGACATTTTTTTTTTGAGGAGATCAAGTACACAATCTTATCCTTTGCCAATTGAATTATCATGTTGTTTATAAGATTCAAAGGTTTATGACTTAGTTGTTTCTACATTTATTATTTTTGCATATGAAGGCCTAAAAGAGAAACTAAATGGGATGAGAATCTATAAAACTAAATTTTAAAATATATTAAATTTATTTTAGTTAATTACATAATTTATTTGACTTTTATTCATGTTAAATTTTATTACATAATTAATTTACCACGTAGAGATTAAACACAAAGTTTAGAAAGAATATAATAATTTAAATAAATAAAAACAAAAATACACTGATATTATCTAGAGATATTGACTACTTACTAGCTACAAGAATGCTACTTATTTGATATCTTAATTACTTTGTGATTTTAATCAACCTATACTTTAGATTTATATAAATTTAAATATTATAGCTTTACAAAAAAATATTAAAAATAGAGATAAAAAAAATTATATAAAAATAAATTTATTTTAATATCTTAATTACTATATATATATATATATATATATATATATATATATATATATATAATCCAATGATTAACAATGACTAAACTAGATTTTGGTTAAACATTGCAATGACAACAGGCAACATCAGCACAATTGTTGAATAGACATTACACCGAGCCAACCTGTGTCACATTTTCTCAAGTCATGAGACACAGACACAAGCCCACAAGCCTATGTTGTGGGCTTGCATCCGTGACTCATGACTTGAGGACATGCCACATTTTAAGCCATCACTACACCATTGCACCCAACCAAGTTGTGCCACATGTTCTTTGATCATGAGTCACAAATGCCTGCTCACAACCCGAGCACAACCAAAACAAGGGCATGGGACCCAGACCAATTTCAGCATGCCAAGATGGCATTGGACCATGTTGCGACACTAACAACACACATGTCACACCTTCAAGCTCGGCACAACGCATGCTTTATCTCCACTTCAACCCCCACCACACTAGGAGTTTGGGTTAGCCGGGCCAGGCACACCCTTTTGAAGGTTAGCCTCATCTAAGACCACCTGACCCATTAGACATCTCATCATAAAAGTATGCAAGATAACTACATTATTTATTGAAAGTGATATTTACAAAGATCTAAATAATGAAAACATGTAATATATACATACACACACACACACACACATATATATATATATATATATATATGATATTTGGGGGGTGAAAATGGTCAAACATCCATTGTTGACCACTTGGTGACCAGTTTTGAGGTATTACCTGCTAACTAGCCCAGTATTTTCTTACTCTGCACATCTCTCAAATGTAGTGTAGCTATTTTTCTATTAGCAGCAATTTTTGGGATAGAACATAAAAGCCTATTTAGATTATATCACATAAAAAATGGAAGACTAGCATTACACACCTGGGCACCATGTGCTGATAAATGATCAAGGGTTGCAACTGGTTTCTTAAAAAGATCATCTTTTGATATTTTCTCCATGTCAAAGTTGAAATGTGTGGCTGCATTTGTTAACTTTTTTTCCAATCTGTCTGAAAAAGTATTATAACTCCCACGCAAGCCATCCAACAAAGTGGAAGTACTTTCTTCTTTCCCTGAACCTGCTCTATTGCTAGCTTTCTGGAGATTATCCAACTTTTGAAAAAAGGCATCCATTCTGGAATCATTTCGAGAAACCCCACCAAAGATTCTTTGTTCAAATTCATCCTCTGGCTCGCGGGAAGCAGGAGTTTTCTCCCGATCAGTTCTACCATCTATAAAAATCCGGATGGCCACATTTAAAAATATCAGCACCTGTCATTTTCATTTCATTCAAGAGAGCGTGTCCTCGTGGAAAATGTAAATTTGTGTTGGGCTGAGTTTCTCAAATTAGCAAACAGCCGAACATACGAAGATGATCGCGTTGAGAGAAACAGCATTGTGACATCTCAAGGATAGCTAAGCACGAAAGCATAAAAGAATATGATTGATCACAATCACTTTTCTACTGCGTCGAATTTTACGAACAGCTGAACACGCCCCTTGTAAATTTCACATCGTCGGGTCGCTGTTGCATAAGATTCCGATAAACAGAGAGTGACGCGATGTACCATGCACGTGAGGAAGTAATCAGCAGTGTATAGGGAAATTACCAGAATTTGAAGTTGTGCTTAGGGATTTGGTCATCCTCATGCCATGAAATCGAAGCCATAACGCGTTGTTGCCTCTGCAAATTAATGTTGTCATCTCGGCAACTGGTAGTGACACGACAAATTATGCTCCGCTAACCCCGTGAGGCGTGGGCTGCCATGAGAATGAGATTCGAAGTTGGAACTCATCTTCCCTGTGGTTTCGAGTTAGCCATTTTAACGAATATTATTTTCATTTCAGTTTTTAAATGGATTGGATGCCCGAACGACACATTGAGTTCAGTTTAAAAAATATATATTCATATGAGTTTTAGCATTTTGAAATTATTGTATGTATCTATATGTATATGCATACACACTCCAACACACACACACACACACACACACACACACAATTTTTATCTTTGTATTGGAATTATAGTGTGTATATTATTACTACGAGAAAGAAGTAAATTAGAAACAATGGAATTTGTTTCTAATTCCATTGCAATTTGCAATTAGCAATCGAATTAGAAATGAAATTTTTTCATTTTTAAAAGTTTACTTTCTAAATTTTAGAAATGGAATATATGTGGGCATTTCTAATTAGTGTGATGTATAACAACATAAAAATCTATTATGACTCATTGTTGATATGAGTATTCTTCTTCAGAGATTTGGATTGATCTTCTTCAGAATGTTGAAAAAGAAATGAAGCCTCTGCTAACTTGTACGTATTATTTTCCATCTTCACAATTTCAATTGTATTTCATCATCCCTTTTAAGCTTTTCTTTTTCTTTTTTTTTTTCATCTCTTCTATTTATTTTTGTATCTCTTCATTATTATATTGTATTTCTTTATTTCATCTCCTCTCACAACTGCTCATTAAAGAAATTATTGTAATTAGAAGATGAAGATGAAGAACTTCAAATAGGACTTTGATATAATGTAGATGTATTGGTACCAAGACCATACACTCGCTATTTTTTCAGCTCACTCCAATGGCCTGAAGGTAAATATGCACAACATTAATCTTTGGACCCTATATAGTATGGTATATCAATTGAGAAGAAATGACAATCATTTTTTCTACCGGTTCTGAAAATTATATAATATAATATAATTTATCGATACTATATTCAGATAACATTTAAACTAGCACATCAAATCATCAATAGCCTACTAGATATTAAGATATAAATAAAGTGAGTCATCACGATTAAGGAGTCCATATATAATAACTCATAAATACTATTAATAAAAAGAAGATACTTCACTTGAAAAATTAATTGTCGTGGTTGCCAAAGATTTAATTTTTTTTTACATTTTCTTTTTTAACATATTATAATTGACATAACACATGAAAAGTAAAAAAATGATAAACTCACATTTATATCATTTGACTGTTTGTCTACAAATAATACATCATTCTTCTTGTACATATGCTTGAACACCTCGAACAATGTTTGTGGATGTACTAACTCAGCCCATGGAAAATAAATAATATTAAATAATGGTGTACATGAAACATTATCATTAATTTAGTATCATCTACATTCACAGAGTCAGCATCAAAATAAACTAGGAATGAGACTATAATCAAATTTATAGAATATTGACAAGTCATTTTAGAATCACCAATATGTATGGAAGGTCAAGATCTTTCACTTGTTTTATCTGATTGATGATTTTGTAGTGTCATATGGGATAAGGTCGTGAACTATTTACTATTTTATTATTTTCACCATTTTATCTAAACATCTAGATGAATACTATTTGGTTTTGCATCCCTATCATATTTTTTTTTTCATTTTCTAACCTTATCATTGTATCTGATACTAAACACACGTTTCCATGTATCCTTCATAGAGATCAACAAAGTATTATTTAATTTATATTTCTTCTAAAAAAAAAAAGAACATTACTTTGAGATGCATTTTGTTTTAATAGTTGTTAATAATAAAATAATTTGACAATTTGTTATATGCATACAATTATTATTTAAATTCTTTCTAAAAATATTCCTTCGTATTTAATGGCATTTTGCTTCACTTTATACCATCCATAACTAGTTTCTCCTTAATATTCTTTTCGATTGTAAGAGAAGCATAAGGAATAAATATGTAAACAATTTAACATTACCACACACACACACACACACACAATAAACACTCATACTTGTGTTACTAACTTCATGTTTTTTTTTATTTTTATATTTTATCCAAAACTAAGTAATGCAAATATATTTTTAATTCCCAATGATAATGTTAGATTAATAACAAAATCATAATTAGTTATTAATAAAAATTATTAGATTTTAAACAAATAACAAACATTTATATTTTTATGCATAATTTTAAAAAAATTTATTACAAATGAAAAGAAGAAAATCTAATAATGCATGAGGAAGTAAATTTAGGTAAGCTACATGCTGTTTGTTGTCAAGAGTGGTCTGAATTAAGATTTTATCATAACTTTACATGCAAACCATGGATTGTGAATATCCAACCATTGTCGATACTACAATAGCAAAGTAATGTATGTACCTCATAAGATAGGTGGGATGAAACGAACAATACTAGTCGGTGCATAATGATACGAAGATGGAATGTCAGTGATAGATAATATGTGTGTCAAGATGAAGTGGTGTCAACGTATCCTCTGTATATGTAGGTGAATATGGAGAAATATTTGTAGTGTTGTTGATGTTGTCATAGAATAATTATTGAATTCCTCCTTCATGAACTATTTGTTGATTTTCTCTACCCCTCCCTAGGGATTGAGATTCTCGGCCACTTGAATGGTCTTCTATCATACCTAATTCAATTTTCATAATATGTAAAGACAAGAAATAAATGTAATGAATATGTCATACAAATAAAATATCATGACAAACATATTCACATTTATATTTGGGAAATAAAAAATTTAATTGAATACATAAATTATAATAGTTACAAATTAAGTAATATAACTTAAAATCGAAGTTAAAAAATATTTACTCATCTAAAATTTCAAACAAATCATCTTCGTATAAATATTCATCCTCGTCTGATTATGCAATTCATTCTTCCTCATTATCTTCTTCAACATATACATCATCAATGTCTAAATAGTTTTCATCTTTACCAACAATATTTCTATCCCATCATCTTCTACATGATTGATTGGATGAATTTCTCTAATATTTTCTTGAAATGCAAGTACATGCGATGATGTCACCATTACAACCATTTCAATAATTTTCATAGTAGATCTAGGTTTTATTTTATAAATAGTCCACCAGTCACTAGTATTTCTTCTTGTAGTTGGATAAGTGGTATAACATACTTATTCTGCTTACACTACAAGAATGAATGATTCACCCTTATGATAATATTTGTTATGGTGGACATCCACGAGATTGTATTGATGATGAAATCTAATACTGAAATTTGGAATGAGATCAAATCATTCACACTTAAATAGAATTATCCTTTTAATTGATAAAGTAAGATACCCTGAGTGTACAATTTCAATCAATCAATCATGAAAATCAATATTAAATGCAATTGAGTTAGATTCCTTAATGCATACACTATTATTTATTACAGCTATATTTGAACTATGTTTTAAAGTATGAAACTTATATCAATTTACATAATATATAGGATACATCGGTAAACTTCATAATGACCTTTTTTCAAGATCTTTTATTTATCTATTACATACAATATTGATGATAGAAAATATACATTAAAGGAATAAAAAAATAAAATCAAACTTATATACTATGGCACGTTATGTGTTAGAAGGAAATAGGATAAGTTATATACTATTAAATTTCTCAAACCAAGATACAAAATCTTTATCAAGCTTGGCAACAATTATAGCATCTTTAATATGTGGTTCTTTTTGCCTCAATTCCTCAGAATAAATTCTACAAAAAAAATATTGAAGTTATTTTTAATATTAACATAGGTATATCATATATCTTGAGAATAAAATAGTGATGTAAAATAATTATAAATCTTACTTAATATAAGGTTTAACTTCTTCATAGTTCAACAAGATATATGTGTGTGCAACTTGATACTCATAGTCAACCAAAAAATATTTTGATTTTGCTCTACCATATGATCGACCTACATGGGTAAAAATAGAAAGAATATCATCTTCTTCTGATCCATCCCCAATACCATAATCATTATTTGGTAATATTTTATAATATGAAGTATACACTTGTGATTGAAAGTTGTGTACAAAATATTAAAGCTTCTTTAATCAAGTAGATATTGAATATAGATCATTCAACTTTCACTTTATTTTGAATATTATTTTTCAAATTTATAAGATATCTAATAAAATTTTTAATTACAATAATATTTATTTTTTAGATATATTTAAATTTTTATTTGATGAAATGAAAATAATATACCTTCTAAAATAGATTCATCCATCTATATTGTATAAGGCCTACTATCATTGATTCATAAGATAATTAGATTGGAAGATATTCCATGGAGTCAAAAAATCTAGAAAGAAAAATATGCTCAAGTTTACATAAAATGATGGATATATTATTTTTAAAATGCTTCATGTCTTCATTTATTATGTCATTACAAGTAAGATTCTTTAAAAAAAATTACTTATTTCAGTCAAGGCTTGCTAAGCATTTCTTGGAACTAATTCATGGAATATTATGAAAGAGGTAGTTTGGATCAAAAATTTTGTTATTAGATTAAATGTTGTTCCTTAACATTACAAATCTTGTTGACCTCTATTGTGATAATAATGGGGATATTGCTCAATCAAAGGAGCACACATCGCATCAGTGATCCAAACACATACTCATGTGTTTATACTTCATTCGTGAGTTAATTGAGAGAGGAGATGTAAAATAAGAAAAGTTCATAATGATGACAATGTTGCTGATCCTTTTACCAAACATCTTCTACAATAAAAGTATGATAGGCATACTAGATCATTGGGCATTCGATTTATACTTGTTTGGGCTTAGAGTAAGTGAGAGATTGTTAGAAATATGCCATAGTCTAGTAGCGTATATATTATCATTATAAGTTTATAAATACATGAGGCATTTATCATTTTATCTTGTTATTTACATTGTGTTTTAACTTGATAAAATAAGATCCTTGAATAGTAGGTTATGCTTTATTTCATAAAGTATGAGACTTGATAGACTTTAAGGCATAAAAACATTATTCTAAATTATTCATAGTCGATCATTATTATGGGGATAATAATGAAGTAAGATTATGTTTTGCTGGTCATAAACATAGGATCTCACTCATAACATAAATACATGATTAGATCATGATATTGGATAGGCCCATAGTGAGAAATACTACATGGATCACGTCATCAATAATTCTTTTAGTAACAATGATATTTGAGTCCATCTACCTAAATTTACCATGGATTCCTACATGAAGAACGTTGTGGCTTGACATAACTCAATGACATCTCTAACAGGATGGTATTATAGGGTATAGCTGGGCATGTAGTAAATTATGTTAAGGAATGTAAGTGATAGTGAAAGAATTTTTCCTACTCATAATTGAGTGAGATGTCTAATGGCCTCTTGATAAGAATGATTAAGAAATACATGGCCATGCTCATATGACATTAATAAGAGTTATCAATATCATTTGTTTAGTCATTATACTTGAGAATCAAAGAACGATTAAGATGTATAAATATGACATCATCCATGCTTTATGCTTAATCAAGATGTCATGTGACAAAGAGAATTAATATCATAATGTGATAAGGTTTTATATGTCATCAATTTTATTTGATTTGGATAGTTATAATATCTTACTAGAGGCCAATTATAACTTGTGGGCTTAGAATATGATTTGGGCATACTACCAACATTGAGTGAACATATAGGGTGACACATAAGAATGTGCTATAATGGGATATTAACAAGAACTCTCTTTATTCCAAATAATGGGATATTAAAAGTTAAGGGACCCTTTTGTTTAAAACTCAAAATATATTGATCAAATCAAAGTGTATTATCAAAGTATCAAAGTATTTTAATCAAAGTGCTCTAATCAGAGTGGTTACATATATAAAAAGTTTTTTTTCCAAAATTCATGGGAAGTAGTTGTTTTTTTTTGGAAAGATTTTCATCTTTGGGTTTATTGGAAAAATTCCAAGGCATCATAAGGTGCAAGCACATCCATCCTGTAGCCATTTGTGTGGATACCTCTAGATGGCATTTGAATCTTGCAGCATCTTAGCTTGTGATCAACTACTTCAGTCTCAATAATTTAGATTTCAATCCCAATGAGATAAAATTTGAATTTCCCATGTAGATTATTTGTTTCAAACAAACTTGCTTGGATCCTATTAGAGTTCAGCATATTCCATTACATCTTCTGATGATCGCTAGATTCCAACAAATGGTATCAGAGATGCTTGCATGTTTGATGATATTGATCTGTATATTTGATACAACGTGATCTATTTGCATGTTTTCTGTTATGCCATATGTGATATGTCATGATCAAAGAGTTGGCCTTTTCTAGTATGCCATGACATGCCATGTTAGGATAGATAGTTTGAACTGTTAATTTTGGTGTTCACAATCATCTAAGTTTTAATTAGGACTGTTACGAATTTACTATCACATAATGGACATAATGGTCTTGGACAAGATTAATTATAATTTAGTAGGTATGTTATAAATTAATTGAGGACATTTTACTTTGTGTCCTAATGTCGTCAGGACTATTACTAATTCTTCATAATGGGTCATAAGTATGATTAAAATTAATCCATAATGGGGAATTAAAGACCATAATTATTAATGTGATTAATGATAAGGATAATTTTTCAAGAAGTAACTCCTTTAAGGAGTCGGTAAAATCATTTACTTTTTAGGGGTGTTGCACCTGATACCCCGCAAGGGGCACTGCCCCCCTTGACCCCACTGGCTAACCAGCTAGCGGGATCGCTGAATACTCAGTATAACACCTTAAAATTTGTTTTAGTGACTAATATGGCAATTGAACAACCATATTCTTAATATGATTATGTGCCTAATATGTTTATATTCAATTTGCATGGTACATGTTATGGACCTTTAGTTTAATGAGATTGGCATGTATTATTTATGGGTTTGTAATTTTAAAAAATGGCATGCATGTCATTACTTTTTATTGACACCTGTGTCTCTTTTTCATTATTTTTAGCATATGATCACCGTGTCATTAAATTTTTAGCATACGACCTATGTGTCATTAATTTTTAATTGACACATTTGTAATGAATAAGAAGGAAGGATGGAGGCCCATTCCTTTCTCGGAGGCAAGCCCACAAAGATAAGGTAAAAGGTATTATGGATCTCCATATTGGCTTATGGAGATCACCTTAGAAAATGGGCAATGACATGTCACGTTTACTTTTATGCTCATGCTGATAAATGTGCTTGTATGTGATGCATGTAGATTTTGATAAGTTTTCCTAACAACTTGGAAATTCATCACATAAAATAGTAGGTCATAAAATGTTTAATAATTATATACTTGTCAACACTTCGATCATCATAATATAGTTTTAGCCAAAGAAGTGTGTATTAGGCCATCTTAGGAAGACATGATGGATAATGATGATATGCATAAGATTAAATATCGTTAGACTCAACTAGGCTATCAAAATGGTATTGTGCCTAAAGACATAAAAGTAACAATCAAAGAATTATATATGATATAATTAGAAATAGTTATCTACCAATAACTTATTTGTAATCAATCAGTTACTATCAACTATGATTAACTTAAATATGACAGAATTGTGGATATGTAATACAATTGACTATTCTCATTTACATTTATTTTGAAGTCCTATGTATGTTATGTACAATATCTAAGAAATATCAAATATAGCTTCAAAATCTAAAAAATATGTATTCTAAGGATATGTTGATGGAGTAAAAAGGTATCATTTTTGGGATACAACTACCTACAAGTTTATGATCAATAGAGATGTCATCTTTGAAGAAGATATGTAGCAAGGAGAAGAATGATGTAATATCATTTGTTTAGTCATTAATAAGAGTTATCAATATCATTTGTTTAGTCATTATACTTGAGAATCAAAGAACGATTAAGATGTATAAATATGACATCATCCATGCTTTATGCTTAATCAAGATGTCATGTGACAAAGAGAATTAATATCATAATGTGATAAGGTTTTATATGTCATCAATTTTATTTGATTTGGATAGTTATAATATCTTACTAGAGGCCAATTATAACTTGTGGGCTTAGAATATGATTTGGGCATACTACCAACATTGAGTGAACATATAGGGTGACACATAAGAATGTGCTATAATGGGATATTAACAAGAACTCTCTTTATTCCAAATAATGGGATATTAAAAGTTAAGGGACCCTTTTGTTTAAAACTCAAAATATATTGATCAAATCAAAGTGTATTATCAAAGTATCAAAGTATTTTAATCAAAGTGCTCTAATCAGAGTGGTTACATATATAAAAAGTTTTTTTTCCAAATTCATGGGAAGTAGTTGTTTTTTTTGGAAAGATTTTCATCTTTGGGTTTATTGGAAAAATTCCAAGGCATCATAAGGTGCAAGCACATCCATCCTGTAGCCATTTGTGTGGATACCTCTAGATGGCATTTGAATCTTGCAGCATCTTAGCTTGTGATCAACTACTTCAGTCTCAATAATTTAGATTTCAATCCCAATGAGATAAAATTTGAATTTCCCATGTAGATTATTTGTTTCAAACAAACTTGCTTGGATCCTATTAGAGTTCAGCATATTCCATTACATCTTCTGATGATCGCTAGATTCCAACAAATGGTATCAGAGATGCTTGCATGTTTGATGATATTGATCTGTATATTTGATACAACGTGATCTATTTGCATGTTTTCTGTTATGCCATATGTGATATGTCATGATCAAAGAGTTGGCCTTTTCTAGTATGCCATGACATGCCATGTTAGGATAGATAGTTTGAACTGTTAATTTTGGTGTTCACAATCATCTAAGTTTTAATTAGGACTGTTACGAATTTACTATCACATAATGGACATAATGGTCTTGGACAAGATTAATTATAATTTAGTAGGTATGTTATAAATTAATTGAGGACATTTTACTTTGTGTCCTAATGTCGTCAGGACTATTACTAATTCTTCATAATGGGTCATAAGTATGATTAAAATTAATCCATAATGGGGAATTAAAGACCATAATTATTAATGTGATTAATGATAAGGATAATTTTTCAAGAAGTAACTCCTTTAAGGAGTCGGTAAAATCATTTACTTTTTAGGGGTGTTGCACCTGATACCCCGCAAGGGGCACTGCCCCCCTTGACCCCACTGGCTAACCAGCTAGCGGGATCGCTGAATACTCAGTATAACACCTTAAAATTTGTTTTAGTGACTAATATGGCAATTGAACAACCATATTCTTAATATGATTATGTGCCTAATATGTTTATATTCAATTTGCATGGTACATGTTATGGACCTTTAGTTTAATGAGATTGGCATGTATTATTTATGGGTTTGTAATTTTAAAAAATGGCATGCATGTCATTACTTTTTATTGACACCTGTGTCTCTTTTTCATTATTTTTAGCATATGATCACCGTGTCATTAAATTTTTAGCATACGACCTATGTGTCATTAATTTTTAATTGACACATTTGTAATGAATAAGAAGGAAGGATGGAGGCCCATTCCTTTCTCGGAGGCAAGCCCACAAAGATAAGGTAAAAGGTATTTATGGATCTCCATATTGGCTTATGGAGATCACCTTAGAAAATGGGCAATGACATGTCACGTTTACTTTTATGCTCATGCTGATAAATGTGCTTGTATGTGATGCATGTAGATTTTGATAAGTTTTCCTAACAACTTGGAAATTCATCACATAAAATAGTAGGTCATAAAATGTTTTAATAATTATATACTTGTCAACACTTCGATCATCATAATATAGTTTTAGCCAAAGAAGTGTGTATTAGGCCATCTTAGGAAGACATGATGGATAATGATGATATGCATAAGATTAAATATCGTTAGACTCAACTAGGCTATCAAAATGGTATTGTGCCTAAAGACATAAAAGTAACAATCAAAGAATTATATATGATATAATTAGAAATAGTTATCTACCAATAACTTATTTGTAATCAATCAGTTACTATCAACTATGATTAACTTAAATATGACAGAATTGTGGATATGTAATACAATTGACTATTCTCATTTACATTTATTTTGAAGTCCTATGTATGTTATGTACAATATCTAAGAAATATCAAATATAGCTTCAAAATCTAAAAAATATGTATTCTAAGGATATGTTGATGGAGTAAAAAGGTATCATTTTTGGGATACAACTACCTACAAGTTTATGATCAATAGAGATGTCATCTTTGAAGAAGATATGTAGCAAGGAGAAGAATGATGTAATATAAAGATTATAAGTTTTATTAGAAACAAATAGCCAGAACTTGAATTATCAGACACAACTAATAATACTAGACATGTCTGAGGTATTTGAGGTATGATGATCAAATTAGAAGAGGAAGGAACTAACTTTGCACTCATAGTATGTTATAGTGGCAAACATTGATATTGTATATAAATGGAGAATGAAGAGCAATCAACTTTTAATGAAGCTATGTTAGGATTTAGTCATACTTCTTCTGAAACTATTGTCTATGCATGGAGTTGTGACTAGACTAAAGCTAAAAGTTATATTGAGAAGTCGCAACACAATTATTTGGAGTCATAATTGGACTATAGGTAGAAAATTTACTATGGATCCATGGCTCTATTATGTAGAGGCATGTCTAGACTGAAGCTAGAAGATCTGCTAATGAGTTATGACCAAGTTATATAGTATTGTGACTAGTCTAAAGCTAGAATATTTTTTATAGAGTAGCAACCTTTTTTTGTGGAATCACGATTGGACTAGAGCTAAAAGATCTGTTGAAAATTTGTGACTCTATTCTATGGAATCATGGTTGGATGAAGTTGCATCCTATTAAGAAAGGTTGTGATTAAAGATTATATTTTTTTGAGTCATGACTTGTATTATGAAGTCATGACTCAACTTAAGTTATAATATCATTATGGCTACAACATGTGTTATGTTGTGGTGATTGATAATGTGAGGATTCAAGTCACGACCTATTCTCTGAATTCGTGACATGAATAAAGTCAAGACATATCATAGGCTATCATGACTTGAACTTAAGTTGAAGAGGATTTTTAAGTTCTATTTAAATGCTTGTGAATGACATGAAACATTAGTGAGATAATATATGTGAAATATAAGATATATATAAATAAGAGTGAAAGAAAATATTGCTCAACCACAAAGTTTAAATAATAATAAAAAAATTTTCTTTTATCTTCTTCTCTCATGGTGCTTGTGTGCTTCTACCATATGAATTCTTTTTATGGTTGATAACTTTTCTTGGAAACCCTAAACTCCAACCATCATCATGACTCCTAGTATTTGAAGTAGATTATTTTGGATATTAAAAAAATTCCTAATATTATACATAAGTGATCATCCCTATTACCTCTAAATTATTAATATTTGGTATTGAATCTAATAGTTGAGACTCCTAGATCCTTAACATTTGGTATTAGAGCCATAGTTTAGCACATGGCCTAGATAAGATATGTGTGATTATATCGGAGAAATGTTTTGTGTCTGGATCAGAGAATGACAAATTTGACAATATTTAGGGTTGAGGTTGAGAAATTTGGAAGGAAGTGTTTTGAATTATTGAAATTGAAGATGGAAGCTCTGCTTATTGATAGGGATTACCATTCCATGATAGAAGATTCAGAGCTAATAGTACAACATGATTATTCATGATAGACATTTGTTATTCTACCTGATTTTTTCAGATAGATAGTATCTCAAAATATACATTAGTGAGGGTATTTTATCAATAAAGATTCATAAGTATATGAGTCATATAAGTTGTAAAAAGAATTTTCGTCCAAATTTTGATTCTAGATGGATTTGGCAGTCTTGTCAACCAATTGTGAGATTGAACTATTATAGCAAAGATGATAATTTATGATTTTTGTAAGACTCTTAGATCCTTTAGTCTATCTAATTTCATTTGTATGATGAATATTTTAATAGTTCGATTAGCATTGAGTTTGGATATAGAATGAATATTAGATTATTATTAGAATGTCCTTATGCCCTAATGGCATACAAGGTGATTATTATCATTGAGCCCAACTTAGTGATGGTCCCATCATAGCTATCCCTTTAATATTTTACTACCGAGATAATAAATCATCTCTACTTGAAAGTCATTCACAAGTCTATAACTTTTAGGCAACTCATAAATTGGATTTGATTGTTAATTCGTATGTACTTTATGATTATATGATCTCAATTATCTTAAAGACTTGGAAATTTTATGGTTTTAATAGTTTTTATATTATCAATTTTATAAGTACCATACTCACATAATTAACATATATATTTTCTTGAATTTTACCAATGAGAATCTTACGAGTGGAAGCAATTCATATGGCCGTCACCACCTTATAACTAATAATTTTTCATGTATATTTTGTGGATTCCCACTTGTGAAATCCTTGGAGCATATCCTATAAAATATTCACATCAATCGAGAGTCAGCTCTTATAAGATATTTACAATGGATTGATATATAAAATTATTTGTGTTTTAGGTTTCATGAACATCATATTTGTAATGATTAATATACCTCAATTTAAAGTTTTGTCATATACATCATGATAGGAATGGCCGTTACTTCCTTGCTATTATATATTTGAGTGAGCCTTTTAGTTTACCTGTCATTATCCACCATGACAATATGCTAAAACCCAGTAATAGTAAACCCCTAATTATAATTCTATATAATCACTAATCCATTTATATCCTTTCCATAATATAAATCAAATATCACAATTTGATATCAAAATATCAATAAATTTCACAAATCTAAAAAAACAAACCCGACTTTAATTTAGTATGCCATTAGGAAGAGATTCATATGAATTATAAAAGAATTTTGTAAATCTTTGGTTTCTAATGTTAGTTCTTACAAGAATCTAGAATTCAAAACTTAATTTCTATACTATTTTGATTTAATTCTCAAAATTTACCCATGAGAGGGGATTTTTGCATCCATTGCTTGTTCATGGAATTATATAGGTGGAAAGTGGGCCAAGCTACCTGGGCATGGCATGAAGCACAACTCGACTGAGCCGTGCTAAGTTCGGCATGAATTGGTTCATAATCATGCCTAGACTTGGGCCATGCTGGGCTAGGGGGTGTCGTGCCTCGTGTTAGGCCATGCATGATCCGGGTGCCTGGCCCATTGGCATGGTCCACCAACATGGTTACCATTGTTGTTAAATAACAACAAATCTTTGTTAAAACAAGGATTTTTAAAGAGCAGAGAAGCACAGAAGAGAATGGAGTAGAAGAGAAGAAGAAGAGAGAGAGCCACGCAGCAGAGAAAATCAAATAAATTATCAAAATGTTCAGCCACGGGTCAAAATAAAAAATCAGAGTTTATATATGACTCTAATAATTGATAAAAAAATGATAAAATAAATATTTTACATTTTCTCACATTTAATAAATATTCATTAAGGGCATGAGAGTAAATTCACTCAAAGCCCATTCAACTATATTGAACACCCCGTCAGCAATCCCCCCCCCCCATTTGATATAGTTGAAATCATTCCAAGCCTTTCTCTTAAATAAACCAGCTTTTCTCTAGGTAGTGACTTTGTAAATATATCAGCTACTTGCTCTTCAGTCATGCAAAACACCAATTTAACTTCATTAGATTCAATGGCATCCTTAATATCCTTAATGAAGTGATATTTAGAGCATAAGAGTAAATTCACTCGCAATAGATATAGTCGATTGATTATCACACTGAATTTTAGTTAGACGTTTTAGTGATTTATCTAGATCACCCAAAAGTTTTCTAAGCCATAGTGCTTGAGAAGTTGCAACCAAATCTGAAACATATTTAGCTTCGGTGGTAGACAGGGTGACTGTGGGTTGTTTCTTGGACTGCCAAGAAACAACAATAGTTCCCAAGCTAAATATATATTGAAAGGTACTTTTGTAATCCTCTGGACTTCCTCCCCAGTCACTATCACAGTAATCAGTAATTTCAGTGTGATTGATCTTATTATATTTCAGACCTATGTTAATTATGCCTCTAAGATGCCTCAATATTCTTTTGGTAGCACTTAAATGTATATGATTTGGAGCATGCATAAATCGTGACAGTAAGTGAACAGAATACACTATATCGGGTCTAGTTGCAGATGCATACAGCAAGTTTCCAATTAAGCTTCTGTATGTTTTTCCATTTACTAGTCTTCCTTGGGAAGAATGTAACTTTTGATTCACTTCTAAGGGGGTAGAGATAGGTTTACAATCTTTCATTCCAAAGTTTTTCAGTAATAAATTTATCTATGTAACTTGAGAGATGGACACACCACTTGTGTCTTGAGTTATTTCAAATCCTAACAATTGTCTTAGGTTTCCTAGATCTGACATTTCATACATAGTTTCCATTTCTCTCCTAAAATTATTTATTAACTCAATTTTATTTCTTGTGAAGATGATATCATCTACATATATCGAGACAATTAAAATTCCAGAATGTTTATCTCTCTTAATATAGAGTGCAGGTTCACTCTTACTTCTACTGAATCCTTGATTCAGTAAGTAAGAATTAATTTGTTGATACCAAGCACGAGGAGCTTGTTTCAACCCATACAAAGCCTTATTTAATCTATAAACACGGTATCCACTCCCCTTTTTTCCAAACCCAGGGGGTTGCTCTACATAGATTTCTTTTTTGAGCTTTTTATTCAGGAAGGCTGACTTTATGTCTAGTTGGAATAAATTCCAACCCTTTTGTCCAGCTAAGGCTATTAGAAGCCTTATGGTTTCTAACCTTGCTAATGGAGCAAAGGTTTCATGGTAACTTGTCCCAGGTAGAGGTGTCAACCGAGCCGGGCCGGGCCGGGCCGGCCCTGCACGAGGCACAGAACGGTTCAGCCGTGCCTGACCCGGCAAGGTTTGGCATGCTGCACGGCACACCGACACGGGTTTGTCCCATGCCGGGTGTCCCGTGAGCCCCACCCCACGATGGCCCCTCCGCAAAAAAGACTGCGGGTCGTGTCTAATTCGACCCGACCCGCGGTCCCCCCGAATCTCGATCCATACGGACATACAAGCCTGAGCGGGCCAGGCAAGGCACAGCCCGCCGTGCCTACAGGCCGTGCCGGGCCCGACTATTTTAAACCGTGCCTGGCCCGGCACGGCAGCATGCTCGTGCTCAAAAAATTCGGGCCGGGCCGTTTGACACCTCTAGTCCTAGGTTTTTGTGAGTAGCCTTTAGTCACTAATCAAGCCTTATATACAGATTGATTTAAATTAGGTTTATTCTTAATCCTATAGATCCATTTTACACCTATACTGTGTTTATTTTGGGGTAAGTCAACCATAGTCCAAGTGTCATTTTTTTCAATAACAGATATTTCTGTCTACATTGCTTTAATCTAGAATTGATGTTTTACCGCCTATTCATAAGTGACTCAATTGAGACGTAATCACATTTCTGGTAAATATCCGATAAGTCTTTATATTAAACAGAAGTATTTATTTTATCTGGTTTAGTTAAAACAGACATATATTTAGAATTAGAGAGAGATTCACAACTATATTCAGAAATAGATTCAGACTTGCATTCAGAACCATATTCAGAAGTAAATTTAGAGGGAGAGTTGAAATCATACCTTGGAGTGCTTATTAATTTATTGCTAGCTGTAGCAGCTTCTGTATAGCCATTTTTAATTCCAAAATTAGCTTCATTAAAGCTTTCACCCCATTTGTTGTTTTCATCGATCAATATATCTCTACTCACCAGAATTGAGTTAGTTTCTGGTGTATACAGTCTGTAACCCTTGGATTGCAGACTGTATCCTACTAAGATATACTTTGGACTCTTTGAATCTAACTTGGTTCTTTATGCATTTGGTATATGGGAGTAACAAATACTCCCGAATACCCTTAAATATTTGACACTTGGTTTTCTGCTAGTCCAGGCTTGCACTGGAGTAAGTTTGTCCAGTGCTTTAGTGGGATACCTATTGAGCAGATACACTAATGTGTTCTCTGCTTCTGTCCAATAAGTTTTTGATAGACATTTCTCATTCAATAGTGATCTAGTCATCTCCATTATTGTTTTATTTTTCCTCTCCACAACTCCATTTTATTGTGGTGAGTAGGCAGTAGTCAACTACCTTGCTATGCCTTTTATTTCACAAAAATTTGTAAATTTTTGAGAGAGGAATTCACCTCCTTTATTTGTTCTAAGTGTTTTTACACTTAGTCTAGATTGTCTTTTGACAAGAGACATGAGCTTCTTGAAGCATTCAAGTGACTCAGACTTATGCTTCAAAAAGAAAACCCATATGTGTCTTGTGCAATCATAAACAAACAGTAGAAAATAGCTACTATTGCCTAATGATTTCACTAACATGGGATCACATATATTAGCATGCAATAGTTCTAAAGGTTCAGAGGCTTTCCAGGTAGAGTGCTTAGAAAAGCTATTCTTGGTTTGTTTTCCTAGTGAACACTCATCACAAATAGAATTAGGAATGACAAGGTTTGAAGGCACTCCCTTCACCAGATGATTTTGAAAAATATTTTTTAGGCTTAAATAATTTAAGTGTCCAAACCTTATGTGCCAAATAGAAGCTACAGACTAGACATTCATTGATAATGCCATGTCTGCTCTTTTAGCAAATATTAGTGGAAATCTTCTTCCACTTGACATTTTTACTGTCCATTAGGATTGATCACTTTCATGATCAAATATTTCACATGTATTATTCTCAAATGATAGTTTGTAGCCTTTTTCAATTAACTGACCAATACTTAATAAATTATGGTCCAAGGCAGGAACCAAAAGAACATCTTTTATAAATTTAGTTTTAGTGCAAGTGGGTACGGCCACTCTGCCCTTAGCTTGTGCCTCAACTAATTCACCATTGCCTAATTTAACTTGTGAATTCACTACTGGAAGTAAATCCACAAATATTTCTTTATTTCCAGACATGTGATTTGAGCAACCATTGTCCAGAAACTAGGTATTTGATGAAGATATGTTATCTGTTTTATTTGCATAAAATAGGTGCTCTACAGAGGCTGCTCGCTCTGTAAAGCCAGCATTCTGTTTAGAGATAATTTTACAATCCTTTGAATTATGCCCAAACTTTTTACAATTTAGGCATTGATTCAGTTTTCGAAACCAACACTCTATCACAGTGTTGTTTGATCTTTTGCATATATTGCAAGAGACATGTTGGTCATTATGTGAGTCATTAGAGAGTGTAGAAGAAGAGCCATATTTGATTTTATTTTTATTTATATTTTTAAAACCATACCTTTGACTTGTTCTTCTATTCCATGTCTTTGGATTGAACTTCATCTTTATTGGGCATGTCCTCCCATCTTGATTTAATTGCAGTTTCTCCAGAAACCTCTGCCCTCTTCAACGGTCAGCTTTCATATGATTTTAATGAATTCAGAACTTACTGGATGGTCAACTTTGAAAGATCCTTGGTTTCCTCTATCACTGCCACAATGGCATCAAATTTATCAGGCATACAAATTAATAATTTTTCAACTAATCGAGTCTCAGAGATGTATTCTCCATGAATCTTAAGTTGATTAACTATATCAAGGAACTAAGTTGAAAACTCAGTAAGAGAATCTGAGTTTTTTCATACTCAGATTTTCAAAATCCTTTCTCAAGGAGTGCATAAGAGCTCCTTGAGCATTCTTGTCTCTTTGATATTCCTCGATTAGGAGGTCGCATGCCTCCTTGGCTTGAGTACAGCCAAGTAATCGGGGGAATATAGCATTACTTACACCATGTTGGATGAAAAGTAATGCTTTCGCATTTAACTCCCTTAATTCATTCTCTTGTAATAATTCCTTACCCTCCAGAATATAGAAATTCTAGGCCTCTACATATCCAGAGACCATAATTTCTCATATATCTTGAGAGATAAATAGGGTTCGCATTTTAACAAGCCAATAATCAAAATTCTCACCATCAAACAAGGGAATAAGAATTGATCTCGAGTTTGATGAGATTTGACTTTTTGAAAACATATTTGATTAAAAAACAACTTGAAAATTTGGAACAGAAAGTTAGGATTTTGTAGAAAATATGTTTTAAACACCACATAACCTTCAGATCTTAGCATATCTGGTCAGATCTGTGCTAGATCTTAAAGAATTCGGGAAAAATAATTAGTCTTTTCAGAGATCGTCTAATCTCAGTTAGAAATAATGCTCTGATACCAAAATGTTGTTAAATAACAACAAATACTTATTAAAACAAGAATTTCTTAAGAGCATAGAAGCATAGAAGAGAATGGAGTAGAAGATAAGAAAAAGAGATAGAGCCACGCAGCACATAAAACCAAATCAAATCAATTATCAAAATGTTCAGCCACAGGTCAAAATAAAAAATCAGAGTTTATATATGACTCTAATAATTGATAAAAAAAATGATAAAAGAAATACTTTACAGCTGCCCACATCTAAAAAACATTCATTAAGGGCATAAGAGTAAATTCACTCAAGGCCCATTTAACTATATCAAACAGCCCGTCAACAACCATGACCTCGTATCATAGACCATGAAGCAGGCATGGTCCACTTGGCCAGTCCTGCCCTACCTAGTCCATTTTTCAAAAATTATTTTTTTTAAAAAAACCCACCCCACCTAGTATAATACATGGTGGGGTTTTTTAATGAGCCTGCAATGTGATTGTTTATCCACATTTGCATGGCATGACCCAGTCTGGCCGATCAAGCCATGCCTAATGCTAGTATGATCGTGTCAAATGGCATGATCCAGCATAATGACACAACCCAAAAAAGACATGGCATGAAATGCATGAGGTTGCCTGGACTCGTGTCGATTGGGCTATGCTGGGTCGGACATAGTCCCAACTATGACATGTCTGGCATGGTATGGTGGCCCGATTGGGCCACCCAAAAATGGTTGTCTACTTCTCTATGGAATTCTTAGAGAGTTGTGTCGTGCCGGAATGACATGTTTGACACCTTTATGGATTTCTTAGTCCAAAAATTACTCGTTGTTTTGCCTAGTTCAAGGTAAATAAGATGGTAGGTTGTCTACTTCTCTAAAAATTTTATTTCTTCACTTTCATCGTGTCTTTTATACTTAATTAATTAAAAGCATTTTTGAAGTTGGATGTTATGGCTTTGGAATGATGTCATGACATTTGCCTTTTATCTCTTGAGCTCAAGGTGACATCACGATGTTGGGAAGTGGTCATGGCTTTGAAATGCTCCCTAAACTATTTATACTCCAACAATCATTATGTTGAGAAGTTGCGGTGATTTTTGCCTTTTTTTTGTATTACATAGTCATGATATTGAGAAGTGACCATGAATTGTGTATTTTGTCATTATAATACAAATGTCCTGATACTAAGAAATGACCAAAACTTTACCTTCTCTTGATAAGGAAAAATCATAGTGACTACAACTCAAGTATTACCCTCTATTACTTTCCATAGGCAAAAGTCTTGGCATTAAAAATAGTTGTGACATTGGACTTAGAAATATTGAGCTTTAATAAAGTTAAAGTTATGCCACTAGAAAAATTCTATGATTTTTAGTATTAGTGGGGTACTTGGTCACTATGAAATGAAATTAAAGTCATAGCTAATTAAATGTTATGAGATAAGTAAGACCGTAACTCTAATATAACATCACAACCAAAAATAATATATTACACAATGAAAGATTATGCTCATAAGATAGTATGTTCATGGTATACAAAGATTATATACCAAAACTACTTGGTAGGATTAAATATCACAAAGTTACCAATTATCTCTAAAAATACTATGATTCTCTATAATTCATTACAATCCATCAAAACTCAAATTTCATGAAGTCATTCTAATTATCATACTTTTTGTACTTTATATCATAGAAAAACTATCCAAATATAATAGAATATTCAATATTTTATTTATCAAATAAATAGTATGGAGATATACTTTAAGGATGTAATATTTGTATGGAGAGGATCGAAGATTGAATGATGAACTAGTCTTTAAGCAAGTCTTATTCAAGAGAAAGATCAGAGAGTATTGATAAGTTGATGTTAAAATATTGGAAGTACCATAGACCTGGGCATTTCAAGAGGGATTGCTGAAAGCATAAAAGAGTGCCAACTCAAGCATGACTTTGTTATCACAAGTTTCTATTCATGGGTAGATGGGTATATTTTTCTAAGACCTATCTCACTCATGTTAATGAGGACACCTAGTTTATCAACACATGCATGTCATATAATATTACTTCTCATTAGACTTGGTTCAGTTATTATGAGCCTTATGATGGGAGAAGATGTGACTATGTACAATGACTCAATAATTAAGATAGTTGGCCATGAGAATATGAATATGAATATTAATGATAAGACATTCAAATTTATTCTATAAATTATGAGAGATGACATGAGGAGAAATGATAATTACTCATAAAAAAAGTGTGGAAGCTTATAAACTATTGGAAAGCACTATCATAGCTAAAGTTAGGTCCTTTTTTTTCTAAGAAAGAAATTGTGGAGAACAACATATTATAGTCATGACATGAAAATATGATATCCCAATTAGGTGCAACATCAAAGCATGGAGACATGGATTCACAACCTAGTATAGAGTTATGAAATGAAAATATGGCATGACAACTTAATTTAATATTATGACTTTGTTATGCTGCCTAATTTTATTAGTCATAGATTATCCCAAAAACTCATTGAAGAAGTATCGCATCAATATAGATTTGTAAGTATGTGGATCGAATAAGTAGTAAAAAGGATTTTCGCATTAGTAGTTCAGTCAATTAATAATAAGATAACTCAATTATAATAAATAAGATTTTTCATATATTTTGGTATCAATATTAGATTTTTCCATTTAATTTATGTGATATATGTTCAAATAGTTCGAATTATATTGGGTATGGACATAGAATTAAAGTTGGTTTGCTATATAATAACTCTTTACTTTAATGATATATGAGGTGATTATCACTTCTGAGCCTATTTTAAAGATAGATACCTTGTAGCTATCCCTTAAAAATCTAATGCTAAGGCAATAAAGTTTTTCTTCTAGAGAGTCACAAGCATGTAACTTTTAGGAAAATTTTCAACTATCTTAATAATTACTTTGTATGTATAATTTTATTCTCTAGCCTAAGGTGTCATGATGACCAATAACTAACATGGTTTGTAAGAATCTTTATACTTCTAGCTTTATAAATATCATACTCACACAATTAATAGATGATTATATCAAGTTTCACTATTAGGAACCATATGCATGAAAGTAACTCAAAAGACTATCATCACTTTGTGAGTCACAACAACCCATGCATGTCCTATGGAATATCTGTCAACACTCTCTACAATGATGATTGACTCACACACTAAGGGTGAAACTCTTAATATAATGTTTTATAAAATATTCAAATCAATCAAGAACCAATTCTTATAAGATATGTATAATGCTTCCAACTTTATAATCATAATCATAATGATTACTATTGTAACACCCAATTCAAAACACATTTACTTCAAATCATTTTAGATATTCAAAAGTGTTTTCATTCAATATGGTAGGCCCATAAACACTTAATCCATTCATTTACAAAATGACATACCATTCCTTTCAAAATATTATATAATAGTGTTTTAGAGTTTACTCTTTTTAAATACAAAATAAAGTTATGCTCAAAATGATATTAATGCATATGAATAATAATACTCCATAGACTTTATGGATGACTTTGAACTCCTCGACCTTAGGTATGCTTTTAATCACTTGGTAAAAAAACATTTTGTCCATTGGGCTACTGACTAGTTATAAAAGAAATCAATTCATGAACACTTCAAATTTAATGGTTAACATTCTGTTAAGGGTATTCAACTCATTCAAACCAAGATACAATATAGTATGTATATTTATACAAATAATTCATTTTCAATATTCATATAATTTTTTTTATTTATGCAAATCATTTCACAATCATATGCCTCAAATCAATAAAAATAAATTAATATGTTTTTTTATTATAAATTTTAGTAATTCAAATCATTTTGTAATCATTCAAACACTTTGGAATTTGATAGAGAGAAATGGAGAACAAACAAACAAATTGTAACATGAAGAGAATAAGGAAGAATAGACTAGGAAGATTTTTATCCATTAATTCTTATCCTCATAATCTCAACCTAAAATCAAGCTTTTCTCCTCATTAGCCTCTAATTTATCACACATATGTCATAATCAAATAACAACCAAATAAAGAAACCAAAATAATCAATTGTGCATTCTAGGTTTTTTGATTGGGGTTTGTGTCTACCCAATACACCTTCACTTAAAAAAGTTATAGCCAAAACTCAAGTTATCACATTTTATATCCATAATATTGCTCATGATTTCTTAAGAAAATAATATCTATGAGTCTATTTTTATTAGGAATTGGTATCATCAAATTTGAATCAAACTCAAGTTATTGCATTTTATATCCATAATACTCTAATTTGCAAAAAAAAAAAAAAAAAATCTGATTATTCTTGCACATAACTCCTCTTTGATGGATTTTTTAGCACTATGGAGTTATAATTTGAATATACCTATTAGAACATTTATTTTTCTAGAAGTCTAGTTTATATAATAACTTGAATCACTCAATTTGGATGAGTAATAGTCATGTTATAGCCAAAACAAAAACAATAGTTTTGGAAAAATTTTGACAGTTACTTCATCAATTCCTCTTCATAATTTTTTTCCAAAACACCTCAAAATAAACCTAAAACTCAAAAGAAACTTTTCCAAAAACATCCTAAACTAATCACAAGTAATTTTCTTAGATGATTTAAAATTTATCCAACTCAAACATCACTAGGGACAAAACTATGGTTTGTTTACATATCTCAAATTACTTGGAACCCAATCTCTAGCTTTCTTTTTCATTCTTCTTGCAAGATCTTGAACCAATTTGAAATATTGGTACACCAATATCACTCATTTTTCCAAATCCTAGGTTTCCTTTTCTCCAACTTTCTCTCTTAAATACCAAAATCTCGCATTCTTTCAAATCATAAGTTTTCTTTTCTCCAATGCTCTCTCTATTAAATATCAAAAATGTTTTTTTGGCTTATCATTTTTCTTAAACCATTTTTGGTCTTTAAGTCAAAATCCTCTTAAGGCCTTGTTGGACCCTAACCTAATAAATCCCATTTTGACTTAAGTTTGCTCAAATTATATTTAGCCCACTTATCATTTAATTTACTTTGGCCTTTAAGCCCATTTTAGTCATTTTCATTTATATATTAAAATATTCTCTATCTTAGTTGCCTTTCTATTTATCACTCTTAGAAAAATTTATTACTTTAGCATTTAAGCTTCATATTCTTCCACATAGCTCATCGATGTGCTCCATGGATCTCTTGGAGCTCCATGTTTTGGTGAACTAGAGCTCTTCAAGCTCCACGAGTTCCATGGAGCTCATCAAGTTCCACCAAGCTCATCGAGATCCTAAAACTCAATGGAGCTCTAGTGCACCAAAACATGGAGTTCTAGGAGCTCGAGAGCTCCAAGACAAGAATATGTGCTCGGATGAGTTCGTAATATTAAAAAAAATAATATCTTTGTATTAACAATATTAGGTACACCAGAACTTAATTACTTAAGAGTTTAGTATACCTATTTTAAAATATTAAAAGGTAAGTTTGTTTTTTTTTTCAATTTTTTTAATTTGGTATACCGAAATATAATTCTCCATCAATCAGTTCACTTAGTTTTTTATTTTTTTTATAAAAAATGATTCATATGTCTCAATTTTACAAATTCCAAAATTACCCTTTTTCACTTGGTAAAATTTTTGGGTTTGGTTAATTTCTCGCTTAGCATATAATATTTTAATTATATGTTCACATATTCATTTGTACTTTCCATTTAGGTACATAATCATAAATATAATAACATTATCATTTCTTAATTTCCTAGAAAAACCCAAGTTTGGCTCAATTTATACCCTAATATATATATATATATATATATATATATATATATATATATATATATATATATTATTAAAATGGTATTTTTGAAGCATTACGAACATACCCAAATTTTAAGTTTTTTATATATAAGTTTATCTCATATATTACAATCAAAAGAATAATTATTTCTTTTTTACTATATACATAAGTGAGCTTTAAAGTTTATTTTTCACCATCCACCATGATAACTATTACAAATATATCAATAGTCAAATTCTTAATTCAGTTTCAATTTAATCATCAATTTCATCAATTTTCTCAACATAGTATAAATCAGAAAACATTTATTAGTACATCATAGATAACTAAAAATTATACTAACCCTGTATCTATCACAAACTATTTTAATATATTTTATCAAATCTACACTATTTTTATATATTTTCACAAAATTACATTAACCCTACACAATTCTCCTATAAAAACACTTAGTCCATGATATATTTGTTATTGTCAACATTATCTCTTACAATGAGATCCGAACCTCCTTGACATATTAAGTATTTGAGGTATTATTGACATATCTCAAAATCATCTCTATAGCACACTAATATTCTTTACCAAAATTCACCAACGTATTGACTAATAATTTTTACTATTTTGTGTAATATACATTCTTATACAAATCATAGCAATTTTAATAAGAAAAGTGAAAATTAGCTTACAATCGTACACATCGAAGCATCAAGAGATTTTTTTTTATTATAATTTTGTTGTGAAAGTCAAATCTTTATATTAAAAACAATAAGAATTATTAGTGGTAATTTATGGTAAAGAATATTAGTGTGCTATAAAGATAAATTTGAGGTATGATAGACAACTTAGCTAATGTACTCACAAAGAAATTAAAGAGAGAAGTTCATATGATGTTTATTTTTTATGGGCCAAGTAGAAACATAAGTAACATGTGGAATGTCAGCTTCAAGAATGAGAAAATAGAGTTAACTGTGGATAAGTTAAGTGTCATGTTACTTACATTGGAAATCCCTTTTGGGATTACCAATTCTTTTTATATAAAAAGAATATTTCCTCTCATTTGTTATTATCCTAAATCCCAAGTTTTATTAACTAATATTTCATTTTAATGTTTAATTTATTATATTATAAATGCAAAAATTGTTATTTCTAATTATTGTTATGAATTTTATTTTAATAATACATACATACAAACATACATACATATATATATATGTGTGTGTGTGTGTGTATAATTTCACATAAATAGTGTTTATATATATATATACATTATATATAGTTTAATATATATATATATGTTACAATATCTATATAAACTTTTATTTAACATATATATCATTTGTATATATGATGATACACATAGATACACACATATATACTTTTTTATATTTTTGGTTTCACACATTTTTTTTTTCAAAAAGATACTTTAAAATTTTTATTTTGGTATATTTTTTATAATTTATTTTTAAATATGGACAAAACATAAATATTTTTGTTTTATGTCACATTTACATAATTTTCCCATATATATATATATATTTGAGGGATATTTTACATAATTTTCCTAATTTTTAATTAAAACATGAATATTTTGAAAAATTTGGGTGATTGGAGGAAAGCAGTTATTGGCTGTTTGAGTTTGTGTGATAGTGTGCTGACAATCCTTCTCTTCAACTTCAATTCAACGCAGTTTTTACGCAGCGCACGAAATCTCCACTCAAATGCCAAAGAGACGAAAAGTGCCTGAGGTTTTATGGAGGCTATTTAAGGAGAGAGCTCGAACTCTTGTCGACACTATCCTGTCCTTGATCAATCCTTCACGAACTTTACAGTGGAGCCCTATGCTCGCTCATCAGTTCAATGTTCAAACTAGAGCATCGTTTCTTGTCAGACACGGCGATCCTGCTGATTATGTCAACCTCCTTAATCATTGCTTTGTCGTACTCAACGAGGACGCGCCTACAATCATGGAGTTTCATCCTCGCAACGTTTGGCCCCAAAGTCAGGTGCACCATTAGGTTGCATACCTAGTTGATCATAAAATTTATCTTAATTATTTATCTCAAATGGAACTATACATTCGCAATTTATCGCTAATGCACTGTAATGTGTGAAACATTACTTTGCCCTCGCTCAGATGGACTATTTTTCATAGGAGCAATCCTTAGAGCAACTCCAATGGGATTTTCTATAAGGGGTGCCATCTCCATAACCGCTAAAATGGCACCCAAACAATAAAAAAAACTTGCTCCAATAGAATTGGTATAAGATGTGGCAAAATACCATCAAATGTCTTGGAGTGTCATATTTGGCAACATTGGAGAGAGAATATAGAGGATACAAAATAACAGTTATGACTACTGTGCATCTCAAAGGATCTTTCTCATAGGTTGAAAAAAAAACTTTAATTAAAAAAATATTTAATTATTAAAATAACACCTTATTTTGGCACCTACCATTGGAGTAAAAATCTGTTTAGGAGTGCCAAAAATACTGTACAAGTTTGCAAAATAATATTTTATGCTTCTTTTTTAGTATCTCCCATTGGAGTTGCTCTTAGAGCTCCATCTCATTGTAGAGTTCGATATCAGTTGGTAGCTTGACAATAGTTACTCTAAGACGTGCCTGTTTGTTTTTTATTATTTATGCCCCCATCAAATAAGCACCTTCTCTAATTAATTATTGCTATTGGTCATTCTTGGTTTAATAATTGCTAGCCCACGTTGATGACCCCATACTAATGAAAATATGTAATTGACGTTCAAACACAAGTTATTGCTCAAATGCTAGTTCGTTGTTAATTATATCAAGCACAAACATATAATGATAATAATATTTATTTGTCTAAATATTATTTATTTTATTATTATAAATAAATACATTTGAAATTTTTTTAATTAATTTCAAATGAGTATGCTTTGTTAGTTACACGAAGAGATATTTTGGGTTCATATTTTACTTTAGAGGACATATTTATTTCAAGATTACATTGTTTTAGAGTTCAATTAAGTCTTAAGAAAATAATTTTGTTTCTTAAAAAATAAGCATGAAATTGTGATTGTAAGTTTTAATGATGGGTTATAGTACAAAATTATGATATTAATTATGTATGAGCCCTTATGGATGATGCATATTAATGAGGAGAATGAGATTTTAATATTTTAATTGGCGAGACTTTTTCTTGCATTCATAATGTCTGACATATAATTTCAAATTTGATTTTTTCGAATTAAACAATATAAATCAAAGTTAATTATTAATTTACTAGAGAAAAAATTAAGATAATTTTCTCTAGTAACATTGTATATGATAATTAGATTGCATACTCACAAAGATGAGAGAATCTCAAGATTGTTCATGTTCTTTTCATGATCAGTGTACATTATATGTGTGTGTACTGTGAATAATCATATTCCTTGTTTATTATATGTGTGTTTTATGTAATTTTACACATAGCGTAGTGACTTTCAAAATTTGGGACTCTTTGTATATTGATGTACATGTCACTTCATTTTGAGTTGAAGGTAAACTATTTATTTTTATTTTAGTTTTAACAATAAGCTTTGCCATTCAGTGAGGTGTTTTTCAGTCTCACTAATAATCTATTTGATTACACAATCATTCTATATAATATTAAAAAATATAATACTTTCTTGTATGATATATGAATGTTTGGATGATGAATGAATTACAAATAATCTATCTAATTACACAATCAATTTTTAATTTTTATCTAAACTTGATTCAAAAATTTATCTCATTATTTTTTGTTTTAATTTTTAAAAAGTAAATAGTGTTAATAAAATAATTTGTTTTGAAATTTTTGGAAAATTAAAAATAAAAAACATATTTAGAAATTTTATTTGTTTCTCAATAATTATAATTTCAATCAAAATATATACTTTAGGCATTAAACTAAGCTCAAAGGATAAAAATTACATTGGGATGGCAATACTTGTATCAACTTGGTGTAGGAGCATTAAAACTTACTCAAGGTGGTAGTGTCAATTTAGTTTTTATATTTATTTGTTATTTATGAGAGATTTATATTGAAAGTTTTATACTTGGATGTTTAGGTAAAGCATCTTTATTGCCATTGATATCTGAGCAATCAATTGTGTAAGATAAATAGTGTAATAGTATTAAAGTAAGATAAAAAAATATAGTAAACAATTGATTCACTGGGAGATATCCTGATTATAGTAAACAATTGTGCATGCAAGTGTGTGCCAAACTGTGCATGCCACAATGTGCCTAATAGTGTAAGATAAAAAAATATATTTCTTGCTGTCAAAATAGTTTTGACAATTGAAGGTCAAAGAAAATTTAAAAAAAAAGGGTGATAGAAAATTGTATTTTTTACTGGTAGCCCATGTTTTATTTTCCTAGGAGAATGTGAAAATATTATGAGTTATATTGGTTTTAGGACAATTGATAACATTATGAGAATAAGATCCTAGGGAACTTCACATTGCAATGTTATTAACTGAAAGACTAAATTAAAAAGAGACTGTATTTTATTTTGGATCTATAAAAGTTAGGACATGTGACAATTCTTGCAGAAGACTATTAACTAGGGAACAAGATCCTAGGGATTTTAAACAACACGTCACTACTAGGCTAGAAGGTTAGTTTGAATTTTTAATACTCTAGTCTAAGGGAAGATGTTGATATTTATTGTTTTATGTTTAAATGCTATTTTTTTATTTATTTATTTTTTGATAAAAAGTACTCAACTTATGGGCTGTCCTAAATCATTTTGGCTTCTATATTAGAGGCTCTCTTGTATCTTTTCATAACATAGTATGTTTTTATTTATATATATAATTTTTGTTTCTATAATGTGCATGAATAATTTGTAGATTATGAAATATGACTTGAAACAATATCATTGGGCATGGTTTAACAATTTTTATTTTCAATTAATTCTTTCGGGCTCAAAAGATGTGCACAAACTACTATTATTTTTATCAACATAATTTATATGAATATTTGAAAATTTAATTAGAATATATGTGATAATTCATTGATTATCTTTTAGCTAAAATAGTTTTTACGTACTACATTCCAATTATCAATGTAATTTATATTCTTATTATATGTGCTATTGTTTTTTTTTTAAGATTAAACTTGTTTTATGTATCCATTTAGAGTTTTGACTTTTTATTGTGTATACTAGCTAAATATGTTTGATATGACTTTGGATCTATCCATTGATGCTAATAATATTATTGATTTATCTAAGTAAAAGTGAATTATAAAAAACTTAATTATTTAATAAAGTTCAAATATAGTTTATGCTATTAATATAATTAGACATTCACTAGATTCTCATAAACTTAATTCCCTTCAACATTATTTTTCAAATTTTATAATATAGAGAGAATCCTTTGTGTAGGTTTGTTTTAGAAATCATAGATACATATGCATAGGGACAAGCTGGGTCTTATCGATTATGAAGAGAATGTCTACCATTGAATTTGTAATTTTTTTAGGAGGTAACATTATTCCTTAAAAAATAAGATAAATTATTATTTTTAAATTAAATGCAAAGATAATATAAGATAATTTTTATTTACTAATTAGATTTTATCGATCATATACTTTTTTGAGGAGATTAGTTATATATAGTTGCGACAATCTTTTGTGTGATAGTTAGATAACGTGACATAATATTTATAATCAAATTTTTTATGAGTGAAAAAGATATATTGAAATAAGTTATTATTATATTAAAAAATAATTTTTGTTATTATTATTATTATTTCAATATATTCACTAATTGATCAAATAGTGAATATATTCACATGGGCTCTTAGAGGTTAACTTAGTATAATGGATAAATTTTATTCCTTACTTTCAAATTTAGTATTTGAGATTTATATCTATCAATTTGAAGAGAGTATTATAAATTATTTAATAGTATTTATGCTTATGTTATGTTTTTTTGATAATAATAAACTTCACAATTAAAAATTTTGTACAAGCTACAAAAGATTAAAAGCATTATATTTTTTGTCAAATATAATTTAAATTTCTGTTTTGATTTTTTAAGATAAAGATTCAATATATTTTCAGCTTTGCCTTCAAAATGTCTTTTGTTTCTTTCCCGCCAAACATAGTATACAATAGCTACGAAAGTTGTCTCCATGCTTTTGAAAATGATAAAAAGAGAAACATCATTATCTTTAATCCTGATTCAGCTTTTAAGTTTGGTCCATACAACATTTCAAAAATAGCAATTAAAAAATATGTGGTTCATGGATTATGCACTTCTACAAAATTCATAGTTTATGTTCATGGATTATTTGTTCTGAGTCTTTTGTGCCTAGTTATCCAAAGGTAAATTGCATGATTGGGCACGTGATATTTTATCTATATAGTTTTTGTCCAAGCTTTCTTCCTTAGATTTTGTGTTCCCATTAGATAATTGTAAGCATCATATATTAATCTGTCATTTCTGCCTCAATTTTCCAACAGTCTTTTCATTTATTTATTTGAGTCGACTTTCCTAATTAAAATATTCTTAATCGAGATTAGAGTTTTCCCAATAAGTCAAGTTTTTCTTGGAAACTGGTAGTCCTAGATATATTGGGAATTGAGGTAGAAATGGTGGATTCAATTAATTCAAAGTGTGTCCTCCTTTTTATCTATTCTCTAGAGAGTCTTAAGGAAGAAGATCTTGTTCCATATAAAAATATTTAGAATTTTGAGACCTCCAATGGAGGTTGGCGTGCACATTTTGGCCTAGGAGACTTTGGGCCTATATCATTCGGATTTGGGGATGCCCCATAAGAATCTTCTACAGATATTGTCAATGGAGTTTATGGTATAATTTGGTAGAAGGAATCTTGAGAATCAGTATCATTCAATGCCTTGTAGTATAGTGCGAATGAGTTTCAATCATCTTGCTATTAAGAAGTAATTTATCCGCCCATTGATGTATGAATGAGATAATTTTATTCAATAGCATAATGAATTGCAAGGATACCAAAGAAAACAAAAGGAAGAATACCCTCTTTGTAACTAGAAAAATTTAGAATATTTATTTTAAGCTTTTGGCCAACTCCTCCAAAGAAGATATTATATTTGGAGTTGTTGATATTCAGTCCCGAGATTACCGAGAATTCTTTGAGTACATTGAGGATGATATTTATGGAGCTTAAATTATCTCTAGAGAAGATGATCAAGTTATTCGCATACATGAAATGATATATCTTTAAGAGAGCATATCGCGAGTGGAAGGAGAAGAGATCCGAAGACATTGCAATGTTCAGCTGTCTTGAGAGGTACTCCATACATAAGGCAAAAATATAAGGGGAAATAGGATTCCCTTTCCTAATACCTCTATTGTCTTTGAAAAACCCATGGGTATGCTTATGTTATGTTTGATGTACTGTATGATTGTACTTGTACATTATATTTGGTAAGATATGTTATTTGTTATGATTTGTTATTTGTTATGATTTGTTATTTGTTATGATTTGTTATTTGTTATTTTATTTATTTTTATTTTTATTCTTTGCATGAAAACATCAAATTTGTAGGGTGCTGTAATTCTATTAGATTTTTATATAAGAGCTTATCTTGTATATATTTTATATTAAATATTTTTTATTTCTTTGTAGCTAATGTTCTTAACATAGTATTAGAGCTAAAAATGTTTATAAGGCAGGAGAAAAACTAGGGTAGTAGAGGAGAGTATATGTCCACTATAGTAGCATAGTGCACATGGTATTGTTGTGTATTGAGTACATTGTAGGGATGATGCTTCAATCGTCATTCATCATTATTCACCGCTGACAAGGTGTTGATGGCCATTGTGCAAACACTAGGAGAAGAAATCAAATTTGGAGGTTGATTCCAATATGTGCAATTCTAATGATGTATGTATGGGCAAGACATGAATTTTAGGCAAAACCCTAAGTTAGTGTTTGTATATGCTTGAATTTTGAGCAAAACCCTTAATTGAATTGTAGAAGAGGAATTTTCCCGATTATAACAAGCTTGATTCTAGTGGCATGTGTTCGATTTGAATTTGAATTTTAGGTAAAACCCTAAATTTGTGCTTTTTGATTGTGTAGTTTGATTTTGGGTAGAACTTTAATTTGGTGTTTGTGTACTTTCTTAGAAATCCTAATTATGAGTGTTAGATTGTATTTTGTGTGGTTGAAGTGTGTCTAATATTATCTGATGAAATATTTGACTATATTATTTTTTTTTTGTTATGGAGGAGGTAAGATTAAAGATATTAGTTACTAAGCTTTAAAACTAAAATATTCAGAGTGACATAATAGTCGTAATAGAGACAGATTGACTATAAATGCTCTAGAAAAATGAGTTATACTTGAGATAATTATTGGTGATTATTTTAAGAGTAAATTGAGAGTACTACAAAGTCTTGAGAGAGACAAATTGACTATATTAGTCATCCAAGGATTTTAACAAAGTTTTATGCTTTCCATCCTAGTGGGACATCAACAAGCTTTTCTTAATATGTAGGTTCAATGCTTTTATGTGTCCCAATCTTTTTATTTTATGCTCCTGAATTATTGACTCAAATACATATATTATTCAATTTTTTACTATCTTTTATTTTTATCCTTTCAATATTGTGGTAGTTAATAATTATTTAAAAATTATTGGATATGAAAATATTATAGTTTGACTAATTATTTTTTCTAGGTATTTTATTTATTTTTGATTATTTTGTTAGTTTTTTTTGGTGAGTTATATTTCTAAATAACTCAATTTTCATTTAATTTTTTTTCTTTTTGATTTTCATTTGTAAGGTTGGAACTTGGAAGATTATAAGAAATATTTTTTTTTTATGATTGAACATAGTGGATTATATATTTTTTCTTTAATGATAGGATCTCGTGATAGATATTTAAGTATTTTGAACTATTTGCTTGCTAATTTTCAACTTGGTTATTTATCACTAGCCAAATTGAGAATATTTTATTTTAGGATATTTCTATCCTAAAGTATGAGAAATATTAGTTAAGAATACATAAATATGTTCTCATGATATGAGGACCTATTAGAGATGCAGTTAGAGAATATATAAATGGACAATTTAATAGAATATATGTCAAACATATTTAATGCATATTATATGAATCACCGATTTATATATCAGACTTTCTATGCTGATATATTCATATAGAATGAAGTAGTTGAAAAGAAGAATATATATTTGACTTAAATAACATGGACACTTCTATTTAGGAGGAGTGTTTTGAAGCATTTTCGGAGAGATGTAATTTTAATCGTAAATTACATTATTAATTTGATATTTTTTTCTTCTTAGTGTGTATCCTGCCAAATCATATATCATGGAGAGATTATTTAGCTTTTTTTTTTTAGCTTTTTCAGAGTACTTGCTTTGTGCATGTTTCTCCATATGACATAACAAGTTGGCATTCATAGATGTGTGAGCTAATGTTATATTTTTTGAACATGAGTTATTTTGAAGCGAGTTTAGAAAGAGTAAAAGGCTATAAGTTATTAGGTCTCATTATTTTTCCTTATTTCTCAATAGTCTCACTTGTACCTTTTGTTGGGAGAGAGAGTTATCTATCTGTTATATATAAATTTGTTAATCCACATTATTATGAAGTTATTATATATACTAACAAGAAAATATTAGGTTGACTTCAAAGAGTGAGATTTCTAAGGAGAGGAGATATCTCTCAAATTTGGATGACATAATATATCACGAGTCTATTCTATTTTAGATTCATGATGAGTCAGAGTCTGAGAGACATGATCACCAAGAATTTAGAGTCTATATTAGGAGGAGAGGATATTTACAATTCGCCCATATTTTTTAGGTATTATCATACACATGTATTCTATATTTCTTTACTTCTTTTACTAATTCTTTTTATGATATTAAGATTTTCAATTCTCTTTTTGAGATATTATTTCACACAAGATGATGTCAAACCATGGTTGAAGATATAAATTATCTTAATTCTAATAAGACTTGGGAACTTATATCACTATATGTAATAATGTATGTTATTTATTGTATGTGAGTTTTCACTATGTAGATAGATCTATGTGAGAGTAAATTATCTTAAAATTAGTTTTGTAATGAGTGAGTTTACTCAGATATTTAATGTGAATTACTATATTATTTTCTATCTAGTAACAAAGATGGTTTATGTATGAATTTTTTATTTTATTGGTGGTATTTCACAGATTGAACATATATCAGTTAGACATAAAGAATAATTTATTCATGATAATTTTGAGGAGGTAAGTATGAACAAGGATTAAAATATTGATTTCTACGGATTTATCAATACTTAGATTTTATGGATATATCAGATATATAGAAGATATATAGGTAGTATTTGTATATGAGCACCAATCAAGGATAGATATTGGTCTTGATAGATATATTGATACTTAAAATCTAGGGATATTATGAAGATATATTGGTGGATATATCAGAAATTTTTATTACTGTATGAAATAATCATTTGAATTTTAAGCAACATAGTCATACGTAGCTTTAAATTATAAAATATATAATATGACTTGAAATAGTTATCAGAAAGTCTGATCTGTGAGATTTTTATATTCAGTTATTTATTTTTGGGTGCATTTGTGTTTTATTGTTTTTAGGAGTTTAAAATTCATGAAAAAATTATTTATTGTGTAAGTGGATAATATACTAATGATAGGAGATGATAAGTTGGGCATCACCCAACTTGAGGAATATTGTCAGTCGTAGATACATTATAATGATCTTAGGAAACTCATATTTTTTTGGGTATAAAGGTAAACTTTTCTAGGAGAGATTATCTTCTCATAAAGAAAATATGTAGGTGATAAAATTACAAAGATTGACTTATTGGATTTTATTATGGCATGTTCTATTATTTTAGATACAAATTTTTTTTGATGGCTGCTTCCCCAAAAAATCGGTGGGTACTAGGTTTTGCTGGTACACCAGTTTGATCATTGGTTATTTTAGTTTGATCATGGTTTGATGGAATACTAGCCAATTGGCATAACCTGACACGAGGTGTCAAATTGGCCGTGTTGTGTCGGCATGACTCATTTTTTCAAGGCACAATATAGTTAAATTTTCATGCCTTGACAAGTATGGTGGCATGGTCCATCGGTCTAGCACAACCAAGTGCATGGCCATGCTAGACCATTCGTCCGTGCCGAACTTTAAAGATGTATGACATGTGGCTGCACGTGCACGTGAACGCTGAATATAGAAATTCATAAGAATGAGAAAGTGAGAAATCCATTACCTATAACCTGTTGCATGACGAGTGACCTGCTTACAATCTAGCCAATTACAATTCGACCACCTTGTTGCGTGATGGGGTAGTGGAATTTTTTTTTAAAAAAAAGAATTTGATCGTTCGGGTGAATGTTCAATGATGATTCCATCGGGCGGTCAATTGGGCTAGTTTCTCATGCCATCGGGTTAAGCACATGGGTCATACCTAGCCTTGCATGAGGCACGAATCATATTGGCCTAGCATATGAATAATGCTATGGGGCGGCATGCCCTAGTCCAAGGCATGATTTTGGATCGTGCCATGTCGAGCTAGGCACTACTGAACCGGGCTGGACGGCAGGCCATGCTTGAGTCACCCGACTCGTTTGATACCTTTAAACCTAATCTGTATGATGATTGGTTGATGGTTGAATTGATTCGATGGTTCACTTCAATCTAGTTTTTTTATCCAAGACTATGATTGTGATCCATGGCTAGCTAGTAGTAATATATATTTTAAAAATTATTTTTTCTTGTATTTTTTATTTCGTATTCATTTATCATTTCATTTTTTTATATTTTTAAAGAATTTGAATGTATTTAATATTGTTGTTATATTACATAATTTAAAATTGATAAAAATTCTTTTTTTAATTTTTATTGAAGTATCTTTTTATTTTTTTATTTTTTTTATTAATTATACAAGTATTTTCAGGAATTTTAGGAGGCAACTAAATAAATTTTTTTAGGGTGCAAATTTTGAAAAGTCACTATATGAGGAAGGACAAAGGAAGATATTTAATTGATAAAATAATTTATAATTAAAATTATCTTTTAAAACATATTTCAAAACACTTCCACCAAAGAGAAATATTTAACTATTTCAATTAAAAATTTATTCTTATTTTTTATATTTTTTTATGGGAGTGTGCTAACATATAAAGTAAGATATATGATCTTATGATCAATACAATTATAATTAATATCAATAAAATTTCATCCCAAATATTTGGGGCTGCCTGTGTGGATTTCTTTGTTTATTTAATTAGCATAATAATAATTGAATTTATTAAATACATGCTTTAATTCATTATCACTCTTATAGATTTCAATGTTTTTATTAATTAATTTTATATTCTTTTATGAAATTACAATAAAATAGAAAAAATCATTAATCTAAAATGTAAAATAATTAATCAAATGAAATATGTATAATTATAAATCAAGGTAACATAATATTTCAAGCCATCTTGAGTTTTGACTCAAATAAGCCTTATGTGTCGGATTGAATCAGATTAAATGAGTCATTACTCACATAAGTTTAGTAAGTAGAAGATGAAATTATAATATATTTTCATAACTGACAGGTCTCATAATCTAATATAGTGACATCTCTAATAATGTCATCCAACATTCTTAACTTGGCTTGATACAAATGATTAAATCAAGAATAAATAAATAATGTATCAATAATACTCAAATATCTAGTAGGAAACTTAATTATATGAGTGAAAATATACTATCCTATTTAGTCTCGGAGAAACTCCTTGAAATCTTTAGATTCTGCAAATAAATTATATAAATAAATATATCAGAATTAAATTATTTAGTAATATAACTCACATAGATAAAATCATGTTGTCATCCATGAATAAATAGATCATGAGAGAGAAATAAAGTATCAAATTAAATATTATTATATTTAAGATATTTAAATATTATAAATACTTTGAAATGAATGATCATTATTTTGAAATAAATAATCATTATTTATATAAGATTTTAGGTTTTCTCACTATGATTTTTGATTTTCTTAGAGTTATAATATTTGACATTTTGTAAGTCTATAAATAAGACTAATCAGAGTTAGATATATAATGATTCATATTTTCCTTTTTTTTAATGTATTCCTTTTTATTTATAACATGTTATTAGCCCGAGTTTGTTTTAAATAAGGTAAAATTATAATTTTATTATTATTATTTCTTATATATTAAAAATTTTATAAAATATTAAATCTCACAAAACTTGAGTTTGTGACACTTGGGATTGGTGGTCTTGATGTTGAAATACATCTAATGTCCATGACTTTTGGAGAAACAATAAAAGAAGAAAATGAAGAGTTCTAGTAGTACTGTGGAAAAGTACTAATTTTTCTTAGGCATCATTTTTATAAGAATCTAAAAAATGAATATCTTACTATAAAAGATTATATCACCTTATAGAATGACTTGAAGGATAGACTTGACTACTAAAAAAGTATGATTTTATCTAAAACATGCTATGATTGGATGTACTTGAGGTTGCAAAAATTTAAAATGATCAGTGAGTATAACTTCATTGTATTTAAAATAAGCTCCATATTGAAGCTATTAGGAGAAAAAATCATGGATGAAGACATGCTCGAAAAAATATTTAGAATATTTTACGCCACTAATCTGCTTCTATAGCAGCAATATAGAGAGCGTAGATTTACTATATATTCAGAGTTAATACTATGTCATTTAGTAGCTGAACTAAATAATGAGCTACTAATAAAAAATCATGAGTTTATTCTAATTAAAATTTGAATCATTTTCTGAAGTTGTAGTCATGGACTTAGTTAATACTATATATTCAACGAAGTTAATACTATATATTCAGAATATTCATCCCAAAATTGTGGACGTGATCGTAGTTGTAGCCATGGATGTGGTTGAGAATAGAATTTTCGATACTATAATAATCATCCTTCTAATCTCTTGAAAAGTATACATATGATAAAACAAGGAAATATAGAAAGTATACATAAAAAATCTTTTAAGGCCTTCGAAGAGATTTACTACATATAGAATGGAAAGACATTAGTCTTGTATCTGTCATACAATTAAACATCTGATAAATCTATATAGAGGTGTCAACCGGGCCGGGTCGGCTCGGCCTTGCACTTGGCAAGGCACGGTTTAGCCGTGCCTGGGCCTGCCCGGCATGGAAATTTACCGTGCTCAGGCTTGTGCCGTGGCTAATCGGGCCTTGTGCCGTGCCTGGCCCGTCGGCACGATGCCGTGCCGAAATCAATTTTTTTTTAAAATTAGGGTTACGGGAGCGCCGAAACCCTAATTTTTAAAAAAAAATTAGGGTTTCGGGCTTAGCCCAATTCCTAATTTTTTTAAAATTAGGATTCGGCGCAACGGTGCGCGTCGAAATCCTACTTTTTTTTAATTTAGGGTTCTGCCAGACTGGGCCGAACCTGTCTAACCGTGCCGCGGGTTCATGCCGGGCTGAACGCTCACAAAATCATGCCGGGCCAAGCACGAAAGCATGGTCAGGCCTGAAAAAAATAGGCTGGCCCGGCCCGACCCGTCTCGTTTGACACCTCTAAATCTATATCAAACATTATTAAATGATAAAAAAAGTGTAGAAATTATTATGCTGATGGAAATGAGTTGGACCTATCTTATTTTGATATGATTTTTTTGAATGTCCTAATGATAATTTTAATTATTTAGTAAAAGATAAAAATGTAAATATTAATAAATTTTATGTATTTTATTTTGAGTTAATAAGAATATTATCTTGGTATTTATATTTGTATATTTATCTAAATTTGTGTATTATTGAATTTCAAGATGAATGATAATGATATATGTTTTGTTGATTGTGCAATCACATATACAATCCTTCAAGAAAAAACATATTTTTTAAATCTAATAGTAATAACTATCTATGTAAGTATCATCTCTGGTATATTGGATTTAATTAAAAGCTTTGAAAGATCAAATATAATGCTACTAAATGAAACTAAATTTCATATTAATTAATGTGTTGTGTTATAACAAATTAATAAGAAATTTGGTTTGTTTTATAGAAAACTACGAAAATAGATATCATATTGAAATTATGAATTAAAGTAATAAAGAATATTTATATATTATCTTTTTTATTTTTGGGAAAAAGATCATTGTAGAAAAGCTCCGAGTATTTTTCTATGGGGTATATCATACTACCATAAACCAAAATGAGTCATATGTTGTAATGCACTAGAAATTCAATGATTTAAAGATTTTTAATCTTTAGCATAATAGACTATAATATCATGAATCTTCAATGATGCGGCGAATCATAGAACTATCACATGAGCATCTATTAAAGAACCAAAAAATTTTTTTGTCCAATAAATTTTCTAATGATTTTTATTCAAAAGATAAATTAGTAGATAAATCATCATTAAATAAAATCATATTTAAATTATCAATCTTTTTAGAAAGAATATATGGGGACATATGTGGATCTATTCAACCACCACATGAATCTTTTTGTTATTTTATAATTCTTATAGATATCTTCACTAGATGGTCATATGTCAGTCTTCTCTCTATAAGAAATATTATTTTTGTTATGCTTATTGTACAAATAATCAAATTAAGAGCATAATTTTCTGATTATCTAATTAAGATAATAAGACTTAATAATACATGTGAATTTATTTCAAACATTCTTAATGATTATTATATGTCAATTAGGATAGATATTGAGCATCTTGTTGCTCATGTTCATACTTAAAATGGTTAAAAAAAGTTTTTGATCAAACATCTTCAATTAATAGCTAGATAATTACAAATGAAGACCAAATTATCAGTATCTATCTGAAGACACGCTGTTATGCATGTTATAAGTCTAATAAGAATTAGATCAACATATTACTATGAATACTTTCATTCATAGCTTGTTCTAGGTAAACAATCAATTATTTCTCACTTATGAGTTTTTGATTATGCATTCCATGTATTAATTACACTCTCACAATATGCTAAAATGAGTTCGTAACATAGACTTTGAATTTATGTAGGTTTTGATTCGTCATCTATTATAAAATATTTGGAACCCTTAACATGAGATATTTTTGGAGTTAGATTTACAGATTATCATTTTAATAAAATTATATTCGCACTATTATGAGGAGAAAAGTCAATTCTAGAAGAACGATGAAAAATTACTTGGAATGCTTCAAAATTATCTAATTTTGATCCTCATATAAATCAATGTGAATTTGAATTTTAAATGATCATTTATTTACAAATATTAGTGGATGTAAAGAAAGTGACAGTCATATATTTTAGCTGTGAATGCTCCAATGTGAATTAAGGTTCTTGAAGGACAAAAAATAAACAAATCTAAACATGCTTGAAGCTTGAGAGACTAATTGAGTCAAAATACTTAACTCTTCGGAATATGAGAACAAAAGCAAAGAAAAATGTTCTTGCAAAGACATATATTGAACAACTAACCTTTGAAGAGGTGCAAAACGAATAAATATCTTAAAAAGAGACAAATATAATTAAAAATTATGAGATTTCAATAAGTTATGTGCATAAAGATAAAAAATAAGATCAGAATAATTTTGTTGTGGATAATATTTTTATTTTTAAAAATGATCTTAAACATCATTTTATATGATGTCTAAGGTCAAATAATATAGATGAATGTAGCGAAATAAATGATTGACTAGAATAAAAAGAAGAATGCATTAGAGATATATTTATTAATAAAATGAGAAGTGGTTAGACTTTTCGCTCAAATACCTATAAATGTAAAACTTGTTGGGTACAAATGAGTATCTGTACGAAATCAAAATGAGAATAATATTATCATAAGATTTAAGGTATGATTACTAGCCCAATGTTTCTCACAGACCTGATATTGACTCTGATAAAACATATTTTTCTGTTATGAACATAATTACATTTTGATTTTTGATAAGCTTAGCTATATTTGAAGGATTATATACGTGTCTAATAGAAATTATCACTCCATATTTATATTGATCTATAAACAATGATATACACAAAAATTTTTGAAGGATTTAAACAACATGAAGTAGTTAGGGCAAAGCCTTGTAATATGTACTCAATAAAATTGTAATGATTTTTGTATGAATTAAAATAATTTGAATGCATGTGGTACAATCGGCTTAGTGAATATTTGCTAAAAGAAGGATATATGAATAACCCCAATATGTCTATGTATTTTTATCAAGAAATCAGAAATATGATTTGTAATTATTATTGTTTATGCTGATGATTTAAATTTTGTTGGATCTTCAAAAGAGCTCACAAAAATAGCGGAAAATTCAAAGAAAAAATTTGAAATGAAAGATTTTGTAAAAATAAAATTTTATCTTGGAGTATTGGTTCATCAGTCAATATATATTAAAAAAATCTTGAAGCATTTAATATGGATAAAACATATTTATTAAGATACCCTATGATTGTCGGATCACTTGATATGAACAATAATCCATTTTAATATTACAAAAATGATAAAGAATTTCTTGGTCATAAAGTATCATATCTTAGTGTAATTGGTGTACTTATGTATCTTGCTAATTGTACATGATCATATATTATTTGTTCTGTTAATTTATTAGTCAGGTACAGTTCAGCTTCAACGAGAAGATATTTGAATGATATCAAACTTATATTATACTATCTCAGTGGAATTATAGATATGAGTTTATTTTACTCAAATAAGTCAAAGTAAAACTACTCGGATATGCTGATATAGGATATTTTTCAGATCCGCATAAAGTCAGATCGAAAACTAGGTACATCTTTAACTACAATAATATTGCTATCTTATGGAGATCTATCAAGCAGATAATGTTGGCTATATCATCAAATTATTCAGAGATTTTTGTAATTTATGAACGAAGTTGTGAATGCATTTGGCTAAGATCGATAATTTATCATATTCAAATATCATGAGGATTTTTTTCTATCAAAAATAAGTCAACAATATTATTTGAATATAATGCTGCATGTATTGCACAAATCTAAGGAGGTTTTATCAAAGGAGATAGAACCAAATATATTTCACCAAAATTTTTCTTTACACATGAGCTTTAGAAAAATAATAAAATTAATGTCTTATAAATATGAATAAGTAATAATCTAACAGATTTATTTATAAAGTCATTATCAATCTCAACATTCAAGAAGTTAATATATAAGATTGGAATGTACAAACTTAATGATAGTGACTTATTAATGATTTGATGTTAGTGTACTATATATTTTTTTCTCTTTATCTAGATTTTATCTCACTTAGTTTTACTGACAAAGTTTTTAACGAGACAATTCTAATAAAGTACGCATTCTCTTTTTTCTTTACTAGGTTTTTGTTCAATTAGATTTTTTCTAGTAAAGTTTTAATGAGGTATGTTTTTTAATATTATAGTTATTCAAGGTGTAGTGTTATAAATACTTTGTAATGAATGATACTTACTTTTAAATAAATGATTATTAAATTATCATTTATGTGAGATCTTTGGCTTTCTCATTATAATTTTTGATTTTCTCACAGTTATAACCTTTGGTTTTCTTGTAGGCTTATACATGTCATAATCAGAGTTAAATATAATGATTCTTATTTTTTTTTATTTCATCCTCTTTATTCATAATATTAAATAAATTTTTATTAGATCTAACATTATTCAAAGAATAAGTAAATAATATAATAAACAAAAAATAATTATTTATAATATAACTATTATCCACAGAATCAATAATATATGAGTTTGAGGTAAGAATATTGATTATGTGAATCGTAATATTTGGAAAATAAAATGTATTATTTGTATTATGTGGAAAATTTTACATATTTCATTCTTGTAAGAGTTATTGTGAGAGAACTCTATGTGGACATCATGATATCTTAGGTAGTCTTTCTATCATTGAATAATCAATATTATTTTCATTTTCTCTTTGGAAATAATTTTCAATAGCTCTCCCTGATTTGATCACACTTCATAGTTCATACAATATGTGTATTGTACTAAGCATCTTCTGCATTTGCATGTATTTCATCCAAATACACATGGATAGTTCTATGAATTACTGACTCCTCCATAAGTACATGTAACTATTCTGTGTTGGCATTGTATATTAACTACACAATATTACCATTGTATGTGGGTACTACATTTCGCAGTCAATTGATGCCCACAGTGAGGTGACGCCCCTGGCACACGTGCACATTGTCTCATACTGCACACACCAGACATTCCTCTCTGCACAACTGCAACATGGACCACAAGTATTGTGCACGTCTCAGCTGTGCACACTTTACTACACACATGCCACACTCTTACTCCATGCCTCTACTTTGCACACCTCTGCCATGCATACATCACACTGCCATTGTTCTTGTTCATCACACGTCATTGTGTGCATATTGTACATGCTTATGTTCACCACCTCTGCTACACACACTCACGACACCACTTGTGGACTGTGTATTCCTCCATTATATTATGATTATGCGTGCCTCCTCTACCTTTGCACACCCTACACCGCACCACACGTGTGGTACACCTCTCTCTCTCTCTCTCTGTCCTCTCCTCTATGCTATTTTTAGGATTTTTGTAAGCCTAGCTTTGATACCATGTAGAAATTAATAATCAAAAATAATGTATTAATAAAAAATATCTACTAGAATACATTGCAATTTTAAAATTAATAAATAGAAATAAAAATACTTGGGGCAGCTCACTTATTTGTTCACATCACAAATATAAAAACATAGAAAAATAAACTAAAACTCTGACATGATCGTATAAAATATCAACAAGAGCAAAATTAATATTAGAATTGAATTGTTTAGCATAAAAATTCATTGAAAGTAGACAATTTGAATATTTAGGATTAAATAAAACACAATATAGAAATAAAATGCCGAAGACAATATTGCTATTATGACTAAATTTTATATTTTAGATTATTAAAATTTTATTATTTTATTTTAAAATTCTAAATATTTGTGTTAATAGAAAATATTAATAACATTTAATTTTAGTATTTGATATTATTTACATGATTATATTTCATTAATAGATTAAAATTATAGATAATATCTAGTGAATATATATATAAGGTAGAGCGTGGACCACAAAAAAAATATCCCATCTTAATTATGCTTTATGCCTCAAGATCCCAAAAGAATTTTGTGCGTCGGTATGTTTTATGTCTCAAATAATTATGATTACACACCAACATACTCCATGCACTGCACCATGATGCCCCTCCACGTCTACGGTTTGCACACACCGTATGCAAGTGCTCCATGCTTGTTGCACATCTGTCATACACAATATGCTGCATCATGCACAACTGACACACATGTGCACACATCTGTCACACAATACTCATGTCTCTCACTCCCTCTCTCTCTAGCGTTCTACACACCCAATAGAGAGAAAGAAAGAGGGAAAAAACCTTGTTCTAATACCATGTAAAAACTAAAAATACTCATTAATAATTTCATATAATGAAAACACACAAATACAAATAAGATCTCAATCCTATATATAGAAACAAAAAAAATCGTCACACCCGATAGATTGGGTTCTACTATCATAATAATAAAAGTAAGCTATAATACATCTGTAACTTGGCTTTTGATTGTAGAAATTATTAGTTTTTATTTTTATTTTTTTCGCATCAAATTATTAGTTTTTATTTTATTTTCTCCTCATCAGATCGTGACGAGGGTTATTCAACTGAAAATGGATGAGCAAGCCACATCTCCCAATGTAATATGCAGCGGCTATGATAAGGCAAGGTTTCTTGCTCAATTCAAATGAATGCCTGTGCTTTATTTTCACAAAAATGATGATAATTTTAATTATCGTTATTATTATTATTATTGTTATCTTGCAATAGTATTGTCAATCCAGCTGCATGTCTGAGCTTTTGACATCCTCATCATGGATTCTTCTACTTGAAAGGGTATGCTGCAGTCTGCATAGCTTTTACTCCAAATGAATGTCTTGTGCGGCTTATTAATAATTTGTATGTGTGGAGCGAATGCATATTTGCAGGTGGGGGATGCTATCATGATACATCTTCTAAAGCACGCGTCTATATTTGTGCCTCTCCCTCATAAAAATCACCAACAGGTGACAGGCCCTCCAATCAACAAGTTGTTTAGATGGAAATCTGGTTTTGCTCAAGCATCACAAGGTCCAATTTTTGTTGTTGTTTGGCAATCATCTGTTTGACTGTTTGGAAATTTTTTTTTTTTTTTTTTTAAGTTTAGAAATTTGCTTCATCACATTATCTCTTGTTCTTACCCCCAATTCACATTTGGGTAATTGTCTATAATATTGGTTATTAGTAATGCAAACATACCCAAGTCCCAGTTCAATATGTAAATGAAATGTGGCAATTAGACTTGACCCAGCATGCTTACTTGTCTAATGTGGCTTGGCATGTGTGCTCAGACAGGCTGGACAAGGCCGGTTAACCTGGTGCCATGTTGTGGTTTGGCCCTTTATGAGTTGCCAACGTTGCCACACCGAGTGGCAATGCAACATTTATGTGTTATCACAAGTAGGTCAGCTAGTCAGCTTGATGTCTGAGAGGTGGTAGGAGTACACTTGTTTGCTTTTTATGAAAGAAATTTCTCAGTCTGCAGTGAAAAAAGCTGGGACCTACACCAGTTTAAACTTGCTCAATAAAAACTGATGGGGTTATTTAGAATTCTTTAGTAAACAAATGTAGCTAATGTTTCATTGCTATTATAGATGTCGATAAACATAGAATAGTACATCCACTATTGAAAATGATATCGATAAAAGTTGAGTTAACCCGATTCAACTCAAAATGCACCTATTATTATTCATAAAATTACAGGTCATGCAAAATAATGACATATCATATTGAAATAACTTTGAGTTATTACATTATTTTGCAATAGTATAGCTAAATTACTTTTACTTTAGTTGTATCAACTAATCATATAAACAATAATTATTGCTATATATATATATTCAAGAAAATGCTCATGTATATATATGGTGGTAAGAAAATATATGCTTTTTCTTAAATAGAATCGTTAATGTGATAATATCATACTAGAAAATATCTTTTGTAATAGGAGTGATCTAGCAGTATCAACTAGATGTTTATTTATTTTTAACTACATTTTGTTGTTTGGGACAAGAACGAGTTGATTGGGAAATTATGCTACTCAAAGTTTGAGAAAAATTATTATGTGATGTATAAGAGTGTTATCATTCCTTATAATTCTAATGTCACATTCAATTTGAATTTAATTATTTTATATCAATTGATTAAAAATAAAAAAAGTATTTCTTGCAATTTATAAACATGGGTCAACCCACTCAAAAGTATTTATAAAGCTCACTTGTTCACTCATAAAATAATTTAGTCTATATTTGTCAAAAAAAAGTATCAAATTCCTTTCTTAGACTAGTATAACTTTATCTTTAAACTTATTTTGTATCTTTTGAGGAGAATATTATAGACTATTCTTGAGGAGTCATTTTTATTTGCTATTTTAAGCTCTATTCTTTTATCTCTTATTCTGAAATTTTGTTTAGTTATGTTCAAGTTTTGATGTAAAAATCAAAAAATTCACTCTCAATAATAATCAAAAAATTTACGTATGTGTTATGTTTGATTATGATTTTTAATTTTGATTTACTCATATTTATTTACATTGTACTTGTCTTTGTCATTTGTGTTTATTTAATTTTTTGTTGTGATGTTTGAAATGTTGAATATGAATATTTAATTTTTTTTTATTTTTATTTTGCATTGGTTTTAATTTTTTTTATATGTAAGTTATAATGTTTTTTCATTTATATTTAAAATATTTAATTTACTTACACTGATGTTTGATAGTTTGATACACATACACCAAGTCATTGCTACACATATTTATAAATTATAAAGTATTAAAAATAATTAACATTAACTAAATAGCAAATACTAAAAAGTAAATACAATTAACAATTATTATTAAAAAAAACTTTTAAAAATTTTAAAATATTAAATCTTTAACTAAAGCTTAAATCTAATTTTCTAAACAATGAATACATAAATAATTAAATATAAAAAAATATCATCTTTAAAAAAATTATTAAATTTTAAAAATTGGTTCGTATGGGCTCGACCTGGCACGGATTCTCAATCGGACCATGCCTATGTGCCATGCTTGGTCATGCATGACATGGAAGCCAGGCTAGGCGGTCGAAAACCCGGTCAGTCTGGTCCGTCACGTTTGACACCTCTAGTCCATGCATGACCTAGCACAATTTCATCAATGTCGGGTTGATAGGCCGTGATGGGCCTATTCTGATGAAACTATGCCGGGCTAGACATGACTCGATGGCCTGGTTGGGCCACCTAAAATCGGGTCGGCTTGGCTCGACCTGTTTTATACCTCTAATTGATTGTAAATAGAGATTTACTATGAATAGAAGTGTCAAACAAGCCGGGCTGACTTGGCCTGACACGAAGCATGACATGATTCAGCTGTGCTTGGCCTGACACGACACAGGCATTACCCGTGCTCATGCATGTGCCTAGCCTTTTCTTGGCACCGGTCGTGCTGTGCTGGGCCGAGGGATTTTGGCCTACGTACCGTGCCAGGCACGACATGAATGCATGTCACATGGGCATGGAACGCATGACCACAAACCGAGCGTGGTCACGACTGAGCCAATGCTGACGGGCGAGGTTTGCCTCGCCCCAAAAAGACAACAGCGGCTTGGCGGCTCGTCGAAATTCTAATTTTTTAAAAATAAGTGTTACAGTCCGACTCGAATCGGGCCAAACCTGGTGGATTCTGTTCTGTAGGCCCGTGTCGGGCCTAACCTTTACTGAACCATGTCAGACCAGACACAACATGATACAGTAATCATGCCGTGTCTAGCCCGACACTGTAGCACGGTTAGGCAGCCTAACATTGGGCTGGGTGGGCCCAGCCCGGTCCATTTGATACCTCTAACTATGAAGACCAATTTAAACAAGAGGTAAATTGTATTAAGGTTAAATTTGTTATGAGAAAATTTATTCAGATGTTTGATATGAATTAGTATGATATTTTTTCTCTTGTGAGTAAGTAGTCTCTATACAAATTCTTATATTACTTATAATATCTCTTAGATGAATGATACATCAAAAGTTAAATATCTGAATATATCCTTGATATATCTAGGATATATCTTATATCCATGATTATCAACACAACACTTAGTACAAATATTTTTATTGATCAATAAGTTCATAATTGTTCTTAAAAATTTATGATATATCACATATATTTTGATAATCATGTATGTATTCATGTATCCATAAAAATAATTATAAGAAATGAAATATCTGAATTAAATTAATTTAATATTAGATATTTATTATAATATAATTAAATTTTTTTGTTTATATTCAATGAATTTGAATAAATTAAAATAATATATAATTATATATTAAAATTATTAATTTACTATATATCTAATAAATAAATGAAATTAAATTTAATATTACACATATATTAAAATATATTTAAAATTAATATGAATAATTATGTTTTAATGTATCAAAATAGAAAAAAATTTAGAAAATATATATGTAAACTATATCATAACAATAATATTGCTCGAAGTTGAATGTAACAATAAAATAAATGATAGTTTTATTTTCTTAATTTTTTTTGATACACAAATATAATTTTTCTAAATTTATATTTATCATATAATAAAATTTAATTAAGTTAAATTTTAGCTTTATTTTCAATTAATTTGAATGTATAAAAATATATGTAAATAATTTTTTTATATGCACAATAAATACATAATATTATTTTTAATATTGTTTATATAGTAAAATAATATTTAATGTAATGAGTTTTATATTCAATAGATCTAAATAGTATAAATATCTATATTTAAGTAAAAATTTTAATATATTTATTAGAAGTAAATAATATTATAAAATTAATATTTTTTATTTATCAATATGATATAATTTAATTTTATATTATAAATTATATAATACATATATTAATTTCATTTAGTATAATATTATCTTTTGATATTTAATATTAATGTATTATAATATAATTTATTATAATATTAATTACATATAACTTAAAAATATTTAATATATTTTATTTTTATTTTTATTACAATATTATCTTTTGATATTTTATGTTAAAATATCTATCAATATATCTTGATATATATTGATATATCCATAAATTGAGTTATCGATATATTCGTTTCTTTTGATGTTTTTCTTCTTGGATATATTTGCTAGGTGTGGAGAATATTTTTCTTCACAATGATCTTGAAGACGAGATATAAATGAAGCTAATACTTGAGTTTTGAGCATCACTCGTAGTTTTAATTTGTAAATCATGGAATATATTATATGATTTGAAGTAATCCTTGAAAGTTGTTTTGTGATGTTATAATAAGTATCATCTCTTTTAGTCTACATAAGCGTGTTATAATATTTTCTATGTTTTTTTGGATGAGTTAGATAAAATATTGATTTTACTTATTGTGTACATTTATGATATTCTTGTTTTCAAGGATAATAAGTTATGAATCATCGAACTCAAGGATTACTTTCAATTATAATTCTAGACAAAGAATATCAAGAAATTAAGACATTTCTTTGAATATAGAAATAATATACTCTAGGAGAAAAACTATATTGTTATAGAGGAGAAATGAATGATATTTTCTTAGAGGTTGATATGTCATGTTGAGCTTCATTAAATAGTTCGATTGACATGTGTACTAATTTTTTTGTCTAATATGATGTCTTTATTTGACTCTATTATCTTATTATTTGATGTTAGAATCAATGATAAATTAATTATTTGATTATAGCAGATCATATATAATCATTGCGATCAATATAATTATTTATTTTTTAATTTTTTTACGGCAGGATCACTTAGATAATTTTTTGTTTATTTAGGTATGAGAAAAAATCTTTAGGTCTTAAGATTTTTTTCAATAATTATGAGTATTTATAGTTAGTTAAATATTCAATTCATATTGGGTTCCAACTTGTACTAAGAGAAAATCAATTATATTTCTTTTTATTTTTCTTGAAGATAATTTTGTCTAATAGAAAAATAAAAGATTATCTATTTTGAGTTACAATGTGGAGGTAGATTTTAGAGTGATGGTGGTTACATATGAGGCATTTTGATTCAAACATATTATTGAAGAGATCGAGTATCTGCTCTCTTTTCTCTATATGAGTGCGTGTTTTTAATTATTTATATCATGATTTGGTGTTTCTCTAACAATGACATTGAAGATTGGATTGAAAATATCAATTGAAATAGAGTTGTATTTTAAATATTGTTATTATTTAGTAGGTTGGTCCAGCTAAATGTAATATTAGTTGTAAAAATGATGTCATATCGAGGTACTTTTGATGAATAATATTCTATTTACATGTTGTGATTTATTATTATTATTATTATTATTATTTTATTTTAGTTATATTTTATGGATGATAGTACCTAACATATAGAATATTCCAATCAAAGTTAGAGTTATATATGCGCCACTTGAATTTTATTTATTTGAGTGATTTCTAATTTCTATCTCATACATTATCCATGATAACATTGTTGGGAATCCAACCTGAAATTAGGGTTTTTTGAATTTTGGATTTCATAATTGGTACCATCCACTGTACGAGGGCACTGATCATGACCCACAAGTGCTGACTATCTCTACCAGTGCCAACATCTTTATCCTATTTGTGCTGCCTCTCAATTCTCACCACTCTAATTGCACCAGCTGCATCATGCCAATCACACCACACCGTGCATACGGGCTATTTATGCCCTCACCGACACCATAATGTGCCACCCTTGCTGCAGCCATTCTTCTAGAATTTTTAAGAGTATTTATTTTATTTAGTATTTTCAATAAGATGTGACAAAATGATATGTAGGTCGATTAAATCTGTTTTTTTATTTACTCTAGTACCTAGAAAAGGTACAAGTGTTATTCACATGAGATTGATAGTGAGTAATAATTCTATTTTTTTTTGAACATAACTCATTTCTTAGTGAGATTATGAAGAGTAATGATCTACAAAATATATCTGGATCTATTATTTTTACCTACTCTTTTTTGTTTCCACTTGGAGAGAGCTTCACTATCGACAATATCAGAACTTGTTGATTTATTTTAGGTTGAATTTCACATGGAATCATTGTATATTTTAATAAGTACACAACAAATTAACTAAGAAAAGAGATTTTCCTAGAAAGGGAATCTCCATCTAGTCCATACTTTATAGTTCCCAAGTATACTTTGTTCCCAACTCAAGATGATGTGAGAACAAAAAGACTTGATCCAATGATTTAGAGTTTATAGTAAGAGAATATGACATACACAATCTGTTTAGTGAAATGAGTCTTCCATGAAGCCTGATGATTATGGGATATTCTTCTGATATTGATCTTTTGATTATTTTCTAGAAAAAATAAATGAGTTTTACTTAATACTCTATTTACATGTATTATAATATTTACGTATTCTTTATTTTTTGATATATTTTTTTGCTTTTTATGATTGTACTAGGATATTAATCATTTTTTGTAAGATATTATCTCACCTAAAATGATGTCAAATCATTTTGGAAAAGATAAATATCTTTTATTCTCGTAAAACATGGGAATTAAAGCATAAACCTATGAGAATGTTTATTTTTGATTTTTGATGTGTGCTCATTGTATAAACTAGTATGGATGAGAAAGTAGATTACCTAAAGAGGAAATTTGTTGCAAGAATGTTTGATTGGTATATCTTAATAAGATATTTTTTCTCCACTAGTCAGGATGTTCTTAATACTTATTTTTATATTGCTAGTGGCATCTTACATATGGGTAGTATATTGTCTAGATATGAAGAATATCTTTCTTTATGGTGATGATGACGAGGTGTATATGGATAAACTAATTTGATTTTGAGAAGTACAGTTAGACTCATTTTATATATTATGAAAGATATTGTATGATCATTAGTATTTATTAAATATTTGATTTGTAAGATTTTCATTGATATTTGTCTCTTTTGGGCTGTGCAAGTGTATTGCAATTTTTTTAGGAGCTTAAATGATATATAGATCATGTTGAGTTGTATTGTACATATTGACAATGGAAAATGATGAGCTAAGAATCATCAAATTCAATTAGTACTTTTAGTTTTAGTTCTATATAAAAAATGTTTAGATATTCAGTTATTTTATTAGTATAAATATGATTTATTCTAGGAAATATATTTTGTTATCTTAGAAAAATATATGTAATTGATACATGATAGAGGTTGATCTTTAAGATTCTGTTCAATTTGATGCTTAGATTTAACTATTTACTAATTTTTTTTATGGTACATGTCATATAGTTGATTTAACTATATACATGATAATTATAGAAAATATTAATTATTTGATTATCACCAGATCAATATAATATATGTTGTTAATATAGTTAGTTATTTTTTAGATTTTTTATTTAGTTTTTTATGTTGGTCACCATTATTATATTGTATTGAAAAGAGATTACCATAAAATTTTATATTTTTTATAGAAGTAATTTTATCTTTTGAAAAAATAATAGATTTACTATAAAAATTTGTGTTAGTCACGATTATCACCATTACCATGATAATGATAAGTGCATATGAGATATTTTGTATCATATTTTTTTGAGATATTTATTTTTTGTGCCATTATTTTATGACGTAACAGTCAAATTGTGAGATATAGTCTTCATTCTATCATTTTGAGTTAACAAAATACTTATAAATATATATATATATTTTTTCATAGGATAGAGATTAATGATGAGACCTGCTACCTTCTACATTAATATATTAGACCAGATAATCGATATCTCCATGAAGTCTTTAAAGATGCCTCAACTTATTTTTCTCTCTTCTAAGTTTGATATTTTGGATATTTATGCGCCAACTTGATGAGATTATTATGATATACTATTATTTTTATTTTATTTTATTAAATTATATTTTATTGATGAGTGCACTCAATATGAGAGCTGCCCAAATACTAATTAGCTAAGACTATATAATGTCTCGTGCATACATTTTATATATCAGAGTGATTATTGATTTTTGTTTCATATAATTTTCACACTTTTTGGTTATTTTTTGCAGTCATTTTGCAATTTAGTGTTTTGTGTCATGCTTAAATTTTGATTTATTTTGTGATAAACATTCCATTGCAATTCAGTATGATTCATTGAGATAGAAGTAAGCTAACGATTTGACTTGGAGCATAATGCTGCTCAAGCGAAACTGTTGCCCATTAAAGTATGCAATTCTTGCTTTCAGTAAGAATGATTGTTCAAAATGTTTGGTTTATTTCGTTCTTTAGCTATTTCAAATTTATTTGAGAATGGATGCGGGCGGAATTGTTCAAGCTGAAGCTCTCTTGTGTCAGGATCCAGAAAGATGGCTGGTGGTGTTCATAATGCTATCCAATTCCTCGAGAAGCAAGCACATAATTCTTCCAGTGTCAATGGTTCTATCTGTTATGTTGCCTGTGTTGGCTGTAATAGTAGCTATTGTGCATGGTCTCGCATTAATCCTTTTGTGATGGGCAAAAACAGAAGTATAACTGATTTCTCAAGAGAAATAACATTAATAGGAGATAATGCTGAGAAACGTGTAGGCCATTCCAGCAAGCAAATTCATGCTTCAGATCATATTATTGCACCCAGCAGAAAACGTTCCAGACCTTTTAAATGGCAGCGACAAAAAAAGTTCAGGCACACATCTGTCATGCAAACCAGAGATGTTGCTTATGGCACAAGCAATTCCATTGAATCAAGTTCTCATTTTTATGTAAGTAATTCCATTGAAATGGATTGTTCCCTTCTCCAACACTGTTTAACTATTCTTTTTTTGGTGTTTTTGCTTGTATATCTTCAGATGCCACGGCAATGTTCATGCTGTCTCCTATTGCGAGCTCTCTTAGTCCAAAAAAATGTTCAGATTAATAGGCAAGCAGTATTTTATAATATGGAACACTCTTCTTCTGTTTTTCCTCAAAAGCGTATCCTTTGCACTATGTTTTTCACATCCATTACTTGATGTAGCTTTGTCTAGATGCAGGCAATAACAATGATCCATTAGTAATGGTGGTAGTGGTGTGAAGTTTACTTCTCTGTGAGTAAGGTTGCAGAACCCTCGGTTTTCATCCTAGGTTTGAACCAAAGTCTTATGTGAGCTTTATAGTGAAACTCCATTACTCCAACTAATATATGTTGTGGTGTGGAAGATAGCTGCCTGAATAAGTGTTGTTGCCGTGTTCAAAAGTCAAAATTGCTCCCAAGTGTAAGGTTGTCAAATATCTAGGTAAAACTTATTGATGTCCAATGTGTTGGTTTGGCATGATGCATAGGCCCGTTGTCCGACATCAAACATACTAGGTTGTCCACAATAGAGACTAGAGTTGGCATGTTTTGGAACTGGTATGTACCGGACATGACTTATGCATAGGCCCTCGGCATGTGGCATGTGTAGGGCCCGACCTTGCTATGCTGACTTGGGCATGTGGCCATGGCCTGCCTTCTACGGTTTGCCTTTTGATGCATGATAGCTGGTCACTACTGTCTTGTGGCTACCATTTGCTTGTGAGCCGTGGGTTGTGGTTTATGGGTTGTGCAATGGGCAATTGGCCTTGATAGTAGAGGTGTCAAGTATGTTGGGTGGTGGAGCCCGCCATGAGGCACGACATGAAAATGCCGTGCTTGGCATGACACAGAATAAAAATGTAGAGGTGTCAAATGGGCCAGACAGGGTTGGCCCGGCCTGTTTTTTGGTGGCCCAATTGGGCCACCGTGCCTGCCTGGCATGACCCGATATAGTAACCATGCCATGCCAGACACGGCACGACTTGAGAAGTGTCAGCCCGACACGGCCCACCGGCTTGGCTCATACCTGGGTCGTGTCAGATCGTGCCTGGACTTGTGGGGTCGGGTTGGGTCGTACATGATTTTTTCAGCTAGATTTAAACAAAATCCAGCTGGGTCCCCGGGCTGGTTTACCGTGCCATCGGGCCAGGCACACGGGCTGAACCAGACCATGGGTCGTTAGGCTCGTTTGACATTTCTACGAAAATGCATGCCTGACACATGGCATTACATGGCACAATCCATAATTGTGTTTGGACCATTCTCGTGCCTGCTTGGGCCACGAGAGACAACCTACATGCCATGCTTGTCTTTAAAAAAATTGGGAAGCATGATTCTAGATTGTAACCGTGCTGCCCTCTCTCTCTTTTTTCTTTAAAAAAAGGTGCCTTTGATTGAGCGGGGGTATTCTGACATCCTTACAACCAAGGATTAAAATATCGATTTTTACGGATATATCGGTATTTGGATTTTACGGATATATCGGATATATCGAAGATATATCGGTATGTATTTGTATATGAGCACCAATCAAGGATAGATATATCGGTCTTAATGGATATATCGATACTTAGAATTTACGGATATATTAAAGATATATCGGTGGATATATCAGAAATTTTTATCATTGCCTACAACAAGAGCAACTTGTCATTATTGTAGTTAGATCTTTTAATAAAACAAAATAATTATTTTTTATACAATCTAATCTAAGTCATTTGATTTTCTCCAATGGCTTGATGGACAAAAATTTAATGGTTGTAGGATTTTTATCAAATTAAATATGAAAAAAAATAAAAAAAATAAAAAAAATAAAAAAAATAAAAAAAATAAAAAAAAAATTTAAAAATTAAAAAAATTTTAAAATATAAAAAAAATTAAAATTTTAATATTAAAATTTTTTATAAATAGGATATTAATATTTTTAATTTTTTACATTCAATAATCTTTTCTCTTTTTTTTTCTTTAAAAAATATAATTTTCTTCTAATAGAGAGTTTGTAGTATTTTTTATTTGTAATTTTATATTGTATAAATAAAATATTGTGTGAATAAATTAATATTTTATTGATAGGCGAGCATTATTGACTTATCGTTAGCATTGGGTATTTGCTAACTTACTAGACATATATATTGAATGTACACATGTATAATTAAAATTTTTATTTTAAGTTTTTTTTTCTAGTGTATAATATAATTAAAAAATTTATTTAATACTCAAAAATCTCAAATTGTAAACTCAAAAAATGGAAAATAGCGAGTTATAAAAATAATTTTAATTTAGACATAAACATATATAATGGCAACTTGACCAAAAGGTTCAGGATTGAGTTTTCTCTTAGTCATAAGTTGACCTTGACTCTTGCATTTAAAAAATCTAAGAGTAAGAATAAACAAATATTTAGAGCATGAATTTATTTTAAGATAAATAAAATAAAAAATTGAGCGGTGTCAATAAAAAATTAACAAAATGGGTATATTATAAAAAATATATATATGTAGGAATATCAGTGGTATTAGACACCTTAGAAATATGCCGACCAATATATCAAAAAATATAATACATTGGATCTCAGATAAATTTAACTTAGCGATGAGGTCTTTGAATTGGGATTAACTTTAAGATTAGTAATCTCTTTTATTTACCATTATGAGTTTGTAAGGGAAAACATAATTAAGTTTATATTGAGCATGATTCTTCTGGTTAGATTTATGAAAGATCCTAGAATACTGAATCTTATGCATACTAATATTCTGATTGCTCATCATTGGATTAATAGTTTGGCTAATAAAAGTGATATAAAAAAAATAATAAAATAGAAAAAAAAAATAATTAATTAACTCAGGACACAAAATAAAGTGGTTTCTATAATATTTGATATTTGTATTAATCACGATGATAATGTAATTATATCCGTCACTCCATATTTTGTTGATCTTAAGTAGAAATTAAATAAAAATAAGTTAAAGTTTAACAAAATTCTTTAATCTAATGATAATTTCATCATATATAAGTGTCTATCGAGTGAATATGATATATAAAATAAAAATTTTTAGTGTTACATCTAATAGTGCATCATATAGTTCTCACTCATAAGATCTATTAGTGAGAATCTTTTAGGTAAAATATTTTTTTTAGGTATATGTGTCACATAATAAATCTCATAGTGCAAGTTGATTTAAAAATTATATTTTATTTATTACAATGTTTGTGAAATGAACTAAAATAAATTATGACACCTAACAAAATAGAAGTGTTTAATACTCTATATAAGTTAGAATGTCTAAAAAAGAAAAATTCTAAGTAGACGACAAATACTATTTGAATTATATATATTTTACGTTTGATCCATGTGTTGACTACTAATATGTGATAATTGATTACGTTAATACCTAAAACTAAGAATAATAATTAAAGAATCAGATTAGGATATAAAAATTTATTTTTGAAATGCATTAAATTTTTTTATGATGTAATGAATATGTGTTTGTATGTATATATTTTTATCATATGCATTGTATTTAAGTACATATATAATATTAGTAGTATATTTAATAAATATAGAAAATACCTAATTTTTTGTGCTTAGCTATCAAGTAGATATGAAATATTTAAAATATTAGTTTTTTATTCTATTTATTTATTTATTTGTTCGATTGCTTGTATATATAATTGGGTTAAGGTTGAATGAGTAGAAAATACTATAAAATATATATTCATTTGCTTGAATCAATCACAAGAAATATATGATAAAATGTATGAAAAATTAGATAATTTATTTAAATATTATGAACTTAAGTATGATAGTTTTAATGAGCTTTCGAGTACTAGTGTGAGATGCTTGAATTTAGTGGCTCATTTGAGCTACTATGCTATGTCAGTCACTACATGAAATGGATGCTCAGGCTGTGTTGTGCTGGCATGAAAGTATGGTAGGCCAGCCCGGCACAACACATTGGCTTGCCTTAGACAGCCGGGCTTGCCTTGTCATGTTGGGTCTGGTCGGCAATGGCATGACATTGCCACTAGTTCTGGCTAGACAGACCATTCTGGTCTCCACGGCCCATTGGCCATTGCTCAGTGTGGTAGTGCAGTGGCAGTGCCACACCACAACCATAGTCAATGCTTAGTCAAGTGGGATATGGATCGTGCCTTATGGGCATTGGCATTGTGCTACTATGATATTGTATTTTATTTTTTAGTTTAAACTTTAAGTAAATTTTTATTTTTTTAATAATAATTTTAAAATTAAATTACATTATACTGTAAATTAAAATGAATAAAAATTAAAATCTATAACTCAATAAAAATAATACAAATGTTTTGCTTTTGTGCCTCATGATATTGTAGGACAAATAATAATAAAATTAAATTAAAAAATTTTAAAAGTAAATAACATCAATACATCATCAAAAGCAATTCACATCGTATGTTAGTTATTTAATATCTATGATTAATCTATATCTATAGTATGATTCATATTATCATATTTGATTCTGAAGTTAGTAGTACAAGCAGCTTCACTATTTTTGATATCCTATGAGTCATTATTATCACTATCATATTTTTTATTTTTTCTTAAAAATTTATCTTTGAATTTTCTCAATTCTTTATGTATGAAAAATCCTCTATGATAAATAGTTGTAGTTTAAATCTCTTGTTTAAAATAATATTCATAATCATTAAAAAGTAGATTTAAATATTATACTAGATACTTGAGGAACCTTAGTATACAAAGATTAATTATGTGACATTTTTTATGTTTGTAATCTTTTAAGAAAATAATTTTTATTCACTTATACTATTAGGATAATTAAGTGACATATATATCTAACATGAAAAATATCATGTAAAGACTCATCTTTAATAGTTTTGACTAACATGTTAATGATAACATTATTATTTAAAATATTATTAAATATGATATAAAAAATTTTATTTTTAATGTTATATTTAGAGGTGTCAAACGGGCCGGCCCAGCACGGCACGACCCGTTTTTCCCAAGCACGGTCGTGCCACCGTGCCGTGCCGTGCCGTGCCCGGCATGCTCGGGCACGCATTGCCACTCACAGGCCAGGCAAGGCGGCACGGGCGCACGGCAGGGCATGCGGGGCGGGTGTCGCAACTCGGGACCGGGTCAACCGGGGTCCGGGTCCCGGGAGGCCAGCCCTAAATGGCATATTACAAATTTTTTTTTTAATTTTTTTATTAAGTTACTGTATATACTTTAGAGTATAAGTAATAATTAAAAAATATACTTTTTTGTAAAAAATATAACATTTAAAATTAAATAAAACAAAAAAATATTAAAAAAAAAATTTCTTTTTCAATTAAGTTTAGCTTTTTTTATTATTATAATTTATTAATTATATATTAAAATTTAAAGTTATTAAATTCTAAAATAAAATTTAAATGGTAAAATAATAAATAAATACATTAAGTTAGTAAAAATTTTAATTAAAAAAAAATTAAACTACACAAATGAAAAATTACCATTAATGCTTTTGAAACCAATAGTCCGAACAAAATAAGTATAAGTTTCAACACAATGTATGGTACAAAGTAAAAACAAAGCGTATAAATAAAATAAATAAAAAAACATCGAAAAAAAGAGCAGATGAGCATCAATTGTCAAGCGGCATATCATGAGAATCATCAGCCGCAACATCAAAATCAGTATCATATGGGTCATCATCATTAGCAATCAGTTCCTCCGCCATCGTAGTGGATGTGGATGCGACTGCAGTGTCTGTCACAGTCTCAGCTTCAGCATGATCACTGATGCTAAATCTCGATTCCTTTCAATCCTTCAAACATGCCAAGGCCTCAATCATATCTGGACGTAATCTCGATCTCCTATCCGAAATCACGTTCATTGCAATAGAAAAAGCATACTCCGATGCTACGCTCGACACCGGAGGAGTCAGTAGATCCCGTGCCATCCTAGATAGCACGAGATAGGCGGACTCATATGATTTCCACCACTGTAATAAATCAAGATTCTTATTGTCAGAAGGTGATAGGATTGAGCAGTAATCGGTATCTAAGTACCGAGACAGCTCGCTCCTATGTGAAGGTCCACCCCTACGTTTCCCCCTCGCTAGGTTAATGGAATAATCGTCATCTCCGAACAAGGTATCAGTGTCCGTACTTACAGTCTCACCACCACCACCATCATACCTAGTATCGTAATATGTGAACAGGTCTGTCAACTTCTCGTAAATGAACCCTTCAGGTGGCTCTTACAGGTTCATGCACGAGGAAATGAAAGTCAGGGTATTTTCAACCCGTTCCACCTTAGCCCTAGGGTCCATGCATGCTACGAGGCAATAAAGAGATGGAATGGTGGACCAGTACTTCAAGTACTTGGTCTCCATCTCTGCAACCATATGGCTAAGCGTCGAGTCCGCTCGATACTTCCTAAACATGCTACTAATGTTGCATATGCAACGAAGTGCAATGCAAGTGGTGGGCGTATAAACCGACGAACACATGTTCGTCGTGTCATAAAATATCTTCAGGAATTTCATTTATGAAATTCCTGAAGCCCAGTCAGTGTCGTCAATAATAAGTTCGCCACTCTTACTATTGACGTAGTCGGATATCACGTGTTCGTATCCAACACATGATTCCAACATCAGGTACGTGTAATTCCAACGATGTCTCACATCTGATTGGAATTTCTTCTTCTTAAGATTCGCAGACAAACAGAGATTACCAAACTCTTGTAGTCTGCGAGGAGTGCGAATATACTTGAGTGCATTGCGTATATTTTCCAATGCGGGGGAACACACCTTCATACCCGCTTGAACTATCAGGTTAATCACATGACACATGCATCTGACATGAAAGATCTCTCCTAAAGGTGCGTCTCTAATATTCCTAACAAACATATTGATCGCTACTCCATTATTCGCAGCATTATCGAAAGTGACTAAAAATTTTATTTTGAATTTTATATTCCCTAAATATTTTCATCATACTCTCAAAAATGGCCGGGCTATCATGAGGATGAAGAATCTCAGTGAATCCTAATATTTTTTTATTGATTGTCCAGTTAGAATCTACATAATGACTCGTGAGACATGCATAAGAAGAATCATCGTGACATGTCCATATATCGGACGTCACGGACACCACTCCACTAAATGCCAAAAATTCCTTAATTATTTTTTATTTTTCTAACTTATATATCTTTAGTATGTCACTCCTAGATGTGGACCTAGGAATCCTACGATAGGATGGCTGAAAATAAGTCTGCATGATGCGCACTACCCTCGGATCTTCCGAAAATCTGATCGGAAGACCCATCAATGTGATAAGCCTGACCATGCCGTCCCTACCCAACTCGCTGGAGTATACGAAGGGAGTAAACTTTGAGACTGAACTCGATCCAGTCTCAAAAAATATAGTGCCAAGTTGGGTTTGCCTAGGATCTAAGGGTCCATGTTTTTTGGAGCATATTTCAGCATGCCTCTTGAGGTGCCCAGTCCCACATGTACTCTTGCATGTTAAAAGTATCATACAATATTTGCACTGTGCCATTTCATGTTCCTCACCATTAACATCTACTTGTGTTATGATTTTAAAATGTGTCCAAACTACAGAAGTCCTCCTAGTTTTTTGTTTTTTAGAACTTTGGGCTGAGACGACAGGAGAAACCAAAGTTTCAGGAGCCACGGACATCTGTGTAACACTAATATTTTCATTTTCCAAATTTAAAAACGTGTTAGGTGTATTTGTCATTTTTTATTTTTCGTAAGTTTTCTAGAGAGAGAAGCTTTAGAGAGAGAAAGTACAAAAAAAGTCAAATATATTACCCGGTAAAAGCAATGAGGTCATACACGTGCAACGTGCACCGCAGGAAGCTCTGATGTTCAAAACTCAAGTTGAGTTTCATGAAAATCCAAGCCGAAATCAAAATCACGAGGGCCGAGAGAGAGATGCACGGTTTATGTGAGAGAGAAAATATTGAGAGGTTTTATGTTTTTGAAAAACATAAATGTTATAGGGAGGGGGGTAGATTTTATAGGCTAAATAAAGTTTTTTTTTATAAAAAAAATATTTTTTTATTATTTTTTTGAATTTTTTTAATATATTTAAGGGGCAGAATTACGAGGACCGTTGGATTCTGCCCCCTAGCCGTTGGAGGCGAATCCAAGGGCTGAAAATTGCTCAAGTTTGAATTTTTTTTTTTGCCGTTGGAAATGCTTGGATCGGACTCGGGAGTCGGGTTTCGGCAGAATAGACCGCGGGTCGGGTCTGTTTGGACCCGACCCACGGTCTTTTTACCGGGGTGGGGGCCTGGATGGGTCACGACTCACAAGGCGTGAGCCGCGAGCCGTGAGTCGTGAGCCACGACTCACGCCACGGCACGCGTGGCACGCCGCCAGTGCCACGCGTGCCTGCGTGAACTGGCACGGGATGGACCCGTGCCGGCGTGCCGTGCCAATGCACGGCACGGCACACGATTTTCTTCACTCGGGCACGGCACGGGCCTGGGCACGGTTTAAGAACGTGCCGGGCCGGCCCAGGCACGGCCGAACCGTGCCGTGACTCGTGCCGGGCCGGGCCGGCCTGACACGTTTGATACCTCTAGTTATATTCTCCAAAGATCATTGTCAGACACTCATATATGACTTAGTCATCATGAAAATGAAGGATTTTAGAAAATTTAATTTTTTAAAAAGTTCACTTAAAATCAACTTAGTGGGCAGTAATGCATGTGAATGCAATGTCATCGCAACTAGTTCAGATGTAAGATGTTATAGATGCCACTCAATTTTGTTTTCTAACTACTAATTACTTTCTTAATTAAAAATATTTTTTATGCCATTCATTGATTGACCTAAAAATTATATAATAATCTGGTTGAAAGTAAATTTGTATCATATTAATTATTTTATCATCCTCTAAAAATATAATTATATAATTCATGCAAGTAATTAATTTTGTGATGCATTTCTTCAAATTTATTATGGTAAATAGAATGAATTAATGAACTTGAAGTTGATCCAATTTGAAAAACTACATGATTAAATTTTGTTTGCCTAGGTTTCAATGTATCGTATTTTTTAGTATACTAATCAATATATTTTTTAGGTGATCTATATTATTAGTATTTACACACACACACACATATTATAATATATACACCGTGTCGAATCTTTTTCGATTTTCCTAATATTTTTATTTTTAATTATGTTAAAGTGCATCAAGATTATTAAAATTTATTTGTTTTTATATTTTTTTGGCAAATGAGTGAAAATCATACGATAGAACCTAGTCTCAATCCCAGACATTTCAGTCGGGTTGTCATTATTATTAATATTCAGGTCTAATTTAATTTAATTAAATTCATTGTGTATTAATTTTTTAATTTATGATAATGGTATAACAATAGGAGAAATATTTTATATTTGTTATTAATTATTTAATTTATTTATTAATCTATTAATTACTGAATAAAAAAATCAATTCAAACATAATTATAATGTGTACCTTAATTTTATGTGTGCAACAAATATTTTAGATGTTCTTTCTTATTTTTTATTCTTGACAGTCATTACTCTTCATCAAACTAAATTTGTACTCTGTAATATTTAAATTATAAATTATAAAAAAATGATCACAAAAGAACATATAATCAAATTTAAAGTGTTGAAAGAAGCTGAATTTACATATTAATAATAAAAAATAAAATATATCAATAATCAATATTGTATTTATAGAAAAATTTCTTAATTAAATGTATATATACACACACATATACATACATACCATTGAATATTATTTAGGGTAAAAATATGATAGTTATCCAATTTTTGTAATGGAGTCGTCATATGTAATCTAATGGCTCAAAAAAATTATAAAAATTATTTTGTTATTGGATCCAACATGACAGCAATAGGCACTGTTATGTTGTTGTCCTGTCGGAGCGTTTGGATGGCCACATTGTAAATTAGAAGTTGTTTTAAAAATGGTTGCCTGTTTAAAAATTTGTCCTTGCCACATGCAATGTCTTCGTGCTAGACATGTGGGTAGAGGTGTCAAACTGGACGTGCTGGCAGGCCCGACCCATCCCGGTCCGGCTCATTTTTTAAGGCCCGACAGTGCTTTCGTTTCGGGCCAGGCACGATTTTGTGGAGTTCAGCCCAGCATGGGTCTGCGGCACGATTTTGTGGAGTTCAGCCCAGCATGGGTCTGCGGCACGATTCACACATAATTAGGATTTCGAACCCTAATTTAAAAAAATTAGGGTTTTGGTGCGCTCGAAACTCTAAATAAAAAAAATAGGATTTCGACGCGTCCGAAACCTTAATTAAAAAAAATTAGGATTTCGGCACGTCCAAAATCCTAATTTTAATAAAAATTAGGGTTTTGGCATCCCGTAACCCTAATTTTTTTAAAAAATTTGGTTCCGGCACGGTATTGTGCCGGGCCAGGCACGGCACGAGGCCTGGTTGGCCTCGGCACGGCACAACATGAGCCCGGGCACGGGAAATTCACTTGCCGTGCCGGGCCGATTGACACCTCTGCATGCGGGTTGTGCCTTACATGGTTTGAGGTCCATGAAGCTCTAGCCCAAAATGACACAAATCATGCCATTCTCTTATATGACTACAGCCCACACATGGTTTTGCACCACGTCATGCTAGGCCTGACATGGTTGAATTGGACTGTTTATCATGTTGTGCTTTGGTGCCCAACCTAATTGAAACCTCTACTTTTGAGTATGGAGATTGATACTAAATTTAGATGCATTGACTTTTTGATTCGGTTAGCTAGGGGCAAATGAAAAAGTGAGAGATATCCATCGAATATGAGTGAGTTTTCAAGATATTTAATTATTAATTATTATTTTATCTTATATCAAAGTGATATAAAAAATTTAAATATTTTGAGTAGATAAAAATCATAAGAATTTATATTTTTCATGCTATGTAAAATGACGCGTGATATATTGACATATTTATTGTCAAACTTATTGAATTTTTTTTTTGACTATGATTATAATTTCATATGTAAGAATCAAGCTATTAATATATATCATTGAAGCTCTTTCTTGCTTAAAAGATTGAAAGAATTTATGGATGACTCTTCAAAACAAAATAAAAGAATTGTAAATTGAAGATGACATATACGAAGAGAATGATATGAAGACTATGATAATGAACTGTGATGAGCTGAATCAGACATTATGATATTGGACTGATATTTATTTGTTTGGATTTTTTTTACTTCAAATTTCTATTTATATTTTTAATTTTGGATATAATTTTTTTTAATAATGTTTTGTTATATTTTATTTTAATGAAATTGTAATTTACATTATATATATAATATAATAAATAGAACTATATGATAAATTTAATAACATATACACATCAGCCAATGTTAGCCCTAGCCAAGGTGGCTAGCTAGCCAGCGTAGCTCAGGGCCCAGGCTGCTAGGCAATAAGCTGAATGACTATTTCCTGGCTGGTGCCTGCAAGCTGTACCATGTTGCATGCGGCCTGTGGCTAACCCAGGTCATTTCTGGCTTGGACATGCTGTTTTTCTCTGCCGGAACCTGACCCAACATAGTTCAGCCCTGACAATTATAACAGTGGGCTAGAGGGTCATGCCAAGCTAAGGTTCCCTGAAGTTGTGCCAACACGGCAGGACTTAGATAGATCAACCATGCCATGTTAGGCATGACATGGTGTCTTGCTAAGAAGCACGGACACGGGGACACGGCAAATTCTAAAAAATTAGGATACGGCTAGGATACGATATGATAAAAAAAATAAAAATAAAAATAAAAATCATTAATTATAAATATTAGGTATTTTATAAAATTCATTAAATTAAATTAAATTAAAATATTTTATTATATAAAATAAATATATATTATTTATTTTATAAAATAAAAATATTTTATTTTATTTTATTTTATAAGATAATATTTATAATTATTTTATTTTATAAAATAATATTTCATAATTATATTATATAAAATTATATTTTTTTATTTTATAAAATAAAAATATTTTTTTTTATTTTATAAAAATATTTTATTTTATGCCACATCCCTATACAAATACGCCCGCCCCTGCTTCCCCCTCAAACACGCCTGCCCATGCCTCTTTCCTCAAATTGCGCCGCCCCTGCCTCTCCCCTCAAATCGTGCCGTCCCTGCCTCTCCCCTCAAATCGTGCCGCCCCTGCCTCTCCCCTCAAATCGTGCCGCCCCTGCCTCTTCCCTCAAATCACGCCGCCCCTGCCTTTTCCCTCAAATCGCGCCCGCCCCCTGCCAGTGGCCAACGTCGCCCATGCAACAATGTTGGCCACCCGACGTCGTCGGACGTCGGACACTATAGACATGGATACGACTGCCGACGCAATCATCCGATACGCCACGTGACATATTGGATACGGATTGTGCAATGATACGCTATGTGGTGTATCGGACACGTATCCGTGTCGTGTCTAGGTGTCGGACACGTGGACACGGTTGTAGGGAGTCGTGTCCGTGCTTCCTTGGTGTCTTGCATGGGTCTTAAAAATTTTGCTAGCACTAGCTCAACATGACCCATTTGATATCTTTATTTGATAGTGGGTGATTGGATGTGAGACCCTACACAAGCAGTCCATGGCATGTGGCATAATGCAATGGTCCTTTTTAATGCATTGGTGGCCTTAGGGCCTTGTGATGAGCTCCATGAACCAAGGGTCCACAGGCTAATTTATCATTCACTTTATAATTTTGTGTAATTTATTTATTATAATATTTATTTCTGTTCTAAAAAAATTTTCGACACTAAATGTTTTGAATTTGAACAAAAATTAAAATCAACACTAAATATCAAATGATTAAAAAAACAAAAAAAATCTAGTTAACATCTTGATGTGCCTTACTCTTGAAAAGAATCTATTGAGATATTTTATTTATATGATAATAATACTTAATTGTTGATATACATATTGACTGATCAAGATGCGACGACTCTTTATACAATTTGGATATAGTTGTATGAGTATTGATAGGGTTATACATGTATTGACAAATTTGATTTTGAGTAAATTGGGTGTTCAAATTCATAATATTTTGTACTTACATTTTTTTTGTGAGATTTATTCACTATTTTGCGGACACAAATCATTAGTGAGTAAATATAAAAATCATTCGCTTAAGTTCATATTTTTTTAAGTCTGCATCGTAGATAAATTTACATTCCAGGTGAAATATTTGCTGGATAACATAAATTTTTTTATTGAAATTACATGAATTAGAATTGTGAATTGTTATCTGGTAAATTTCGAGGATGTCACATTTGGTCGTTGCCCCTCACCTCTTCCTTTTCTGTGTGATTTTACATTTTAGCATATGCAAGAGCCATAGCAGAATGAAATAAGGAAATATGTGCTAAGTTTTCAACCTCTGAATAAGTTTGCATTTGGAAGTCTAGATCTAGGTGAAGTCTAAAGAAAATGATTACTATATTTTCAATTTTCTTAAAGATTTATTATAGCATAGTTAGTCAGAGTACTATAATGACTTTTTTCACATGATGGTATTGAGAGAATTAGGAGAGGTCCTTCTAGCAAGAAGAAATTGGTAGTGAGTAAATTATTTCATAGGAGATTGGGACATACTTTGGAGAAGTATTGAATTTTATACCCTAATTTATTGAGGATAAAGTTTCAAGGTTTAAAAATTATATAATAAATTATTGGATCCACTCAGGCTTAGGCAGATTGGATCTTCTGCCTACTTACCTACTAGCCTTGTTATACTTACCCAGGAGGAATATTCTATATATATTTTTTTCTTGGGAGCTACTAGCTCTAGTAGAGATACTTTATCTCTATTATATTTTTTTCACACCACCACACTTTGAACTTGAGTTTTACATTAGAAGTCAATACCTATGCCATAAGTTATCATATTTATTTTTAGATCGGGATCATCAAGTCTCTAATCCTAGTCTCTCTCATGAGAGGACTCACTTATTGTGTCCATTAGGATACTCACACTAGGTTCCTCCTTGGTATAATGCTCCAAGAGAAGTATCTTTACTCTCCTCAAAGCCATCGATGCTAATAGTATCAGGTGAAGGAATAGAAGTAGGGTCAATGGTTATCTATCTGTGAGGAGTAACAACTGGACATGGGTACATGCCTACTATTTTGATGCCTGAATGTATATTCTCTTAGATCGAGTTCTTAAAGAATGATGTGTTCTCGGAGAATATTATATCGAAACTTGTAATGATCATTATTGTCTCTAGTGAGTAACACATATTTTTTGAATATTAGAGTATCCAACAAAGTACACTCAAAAAATGCTGCTTAAATTGAAGATGAAACAATATACTCAGAGAAAAATTATAAATAAAATAAATATAACCAAAAATTAATGTAAATAGATAGAAAATTCTTTCTTAGTATAAAAGCTAATATGAGATAGGTCAGAAAGAATATAAGATGACAATTATTTGATTAATAAGTTAGTAGTTGATACTTCTCATAATAATTGCATAAGTATACTCCTATATAATAGGAATGTTTTAGCACCTCAACTAGATATTAATTTTTCTCTTTTTGATATCATATTACATATAAGAATATCAATATAAGATATCTGATGAATCATCTCATACTTCTCAAAGAAATAAAAAAGTTGATGATAAATATATTTTAAAATATTATCTTTTTTAATATTATAATGTTACATCTAAACTTAGTTTTTATGTTTTAATAAAATTTCATAAAAATATAAAAAACTTGAGATATTTAATTAAATATTGACAATCATTTATATCAAGTATAATCATTAATAAAAATAATAAAATATATAAATTCATTATATGTGGTCAGCTTCTAAGATATTCAAATATTCAAGTGAATCGGATATAATAAGTCTCCTAGTATCTCCATGACGTATCAGGTTGGGAACTCCTAGTATCTTTCACATGATATTTGGTTTTACAATTTTCAGCTTGTCCAATGATGAATATTATAATTGAGAGCGTATCACTAATATATCAATAATAGACATGCATTTAGAGGGGCTCATGTGATGAAGAAAAATAAGTATAATCCATCTTGCTCAATCTTCACGGAAATCATTTGTTTGGTTTGCTCAATCTTCAATGGTCTTTGGTGTATCGTGGTTGTTAGACATGCGACATCATGATTTTGGTGGCCTAGAAGTCATTTTTGTTGAATGATGATAGACTCCATGCTGGTTGGCATGATGGTGCTGGTGCATAACTATTTTCTTAAGTGTTTATGTATTTTAAAGTATTAGACTTATATTTTTGGATGTTTTCGTATAAAACTATGGTGTTTGTACATGCTTGTCTCTGTTTGATATTGATTTGAAAGTTTGATGTGTTGTGCATTTTTTTTGAGATAAAAGAGAAGAAAATGGCTAGAATCAGTGTGAGACAATTGGGGATAACCCAATAGAAATTTAAGGGTAAACTACATGTGGGTTACGTTGTTGAGGATATAATTTGTGGCCCAAAGTTATGTGAGTCACTTGTTGAAAAACTCATCTCAGTTTGAGATTGATAAATAGATGATAATTAAATAAGAAGCACAAACATTGATACGGTCATGGAGATATGACACGGTAGGACATGACAAATCCCAAAAAATCAGGATACAGATACAACAAAGACACGACATAATAAGATAATAAAAATAATTATCCCTACAAATATTGTCCTTAAAAAGTAATTTAGATAAAAAAAAGTGCTCAAATATTATTTTTAGTTTTTACAAATATTCAAACAAAAACATAAGTAATACTAAAACTAATAATTAGAATTTTTTTTTTGAATCAAATAAATGGCTAAAAGTTCAGGTTTATCAAAAGAAATATCCGTGACCTCAAGAATTTTATCATTCTTTATATCTATTGAGTCAAAATCATCATCTCCAATGTCCCACATTTTAGATTCGCCTTCATTATAGTTTGGAGATCTCCTTGACAAAAGTCAGAGATTACTATGGATATAAACTAAGTCTTCAATTCTTTATGGTGTCAACTTATTTCTCTTAATGAAATGAATAAAATTATATGTGTTCTAATTTTTTTCAAAATATGAGGATGAACAAGGTTGTCCTAGCAATTTTTATATTATAGATTGAAGCATTAGTATAGAAGTTCCATGAACAATTCACCATTTAATAGGACTAATGTATCACTTATTATTGATGAAACCATTACTAGAAAAATCTTTCAAAAATACAAAAAAAGTAGCATACTTGTTATTTGCTTTCTTCCTTTCATCTTCATTTGAAAAATATCTCTCAAAATATTTTTTTCTTTCGCTTACTATTTTTATATCTCAATGTGACGGAACATGATTTTAAGAATCATCAAGCTATTATTGACTATAATACATGCAAGTTGAGTTATAACATAATTTATTAAAAGTTAAATATCATAGAATATCATTTATATTTAAATTATCAAAGCTTATAATTTAAACTTTTAAGATTACCTTGGATTTAAGGAATGTGCTAAGGAATGTAAAGGTGTGTGACTTTTAGTCTATCTTTCCACCAAAATTTCATTTATAATATCAAAAAACATACAAGTATAATTACAAAATGATTCATATAAGTTCAAATATAATTAAAATTTTTAATCAAAACTTTAATATTTAACTAATCAATCTTAATTATACCTTGAATTTTTTGTAAAACTTTTATGTTCTTTCTTATAAATGGCTTTCTTTATTTTTTTGATCATTGAATCCTATCACTTAAAATATTATGAAAGCAAGGTTTGTTAGTGTCAGCTAATTAAATCATATCATATATAAGAGTTATAAAGCTGAGGATATAATCCACATCTATTCAAAAGTCTTTATTTAAGATTTTATTATTTACTTCTTTTGCTTTCACTAAATAATCATCTTATTACATTTTATATTTTTCACTCATCACTAATTGTTCCAAGCCTCTTTTTATTGTCTTAAATCACTTAGGCATAACAATAGTTGAAGCAAAACGTGTATCGGCCACTGAAAGTAACTTCAACTTGCAATGATTATTAAATATTAATAATCTCATTACATGATTCATAATGAAATTCTTAATAAAAGATGCATCACTTGAAACCTGAGAGATCCAATCACATTGTTCCACCACATCATCATATATTGGGTGTGTTGATGGTGCACTTATCTTTTTCAAAGCAAGATTGAGATTATGAATCACACATATGGTCCAAAAGATATGCCGAAACCTTTCTTTCACAATATGTCATGCTGCTTTGCAAGCTGCAGCATTATCAGTTATAACCTGAACTACTTTTTGAGGACCAATCTCTTGTATAGTATTACTTAACAAATCAGCTATAAAGTGTTTGTCCTTAGTCTCCCCTTAATAATTTATTGTTTTCAAAAATATTGATCTACTTTCTAAGATTGTCATGATGTTAATAAGTGATTTTCTTTGAGCATTTGACCATCAATCACTGCAAATGCTCACTCATTTCTTATTCCAAGTTTTCTTGATTAGTTTCAATAGATTCTCAATATTATTCTTATCTTTTTGCAATAATGTAGTTTTTAATGCATTTTATCTTGATGAGAATAACTTGGAAGTTGATTTGCACTTTTAAAAGCACTAGCATAATAAAGATTTCTAACAAAGTAAAAAGATAACTCCTTAGTGTAAAACATCATTGCTATCTCACTGTCAACTATTTCACGTGCACCTATATTGAATGCCTTTTCAATTGATCCAATAGACACATTTCTCTTTTTTGGATCAATAGCACTAGCATTAGAAGATGAATTTTTAAAATTAGACGTTACTGTGCTTAATGTGGGTAAATAAACTTAAAATTAGATTATTTCATTTGTACCCTCTGTTCAGCTTCTTCAATTACTTTTCGTATCACATTCAAATTTTTATTTATTACTTTAGTACAAGATATAATCCCAGTCCTTTTAATTTTCAACAAATGAGTCTTGACCCAATAATATGATCTTCTATATATTTATCTATAAAAATTATATTCAAAAGTAATATTTACTCTTCCTTTTCTTTTATCTAATTTTGTTTTTTTCGTGACGTATCTTCATAATTGAGCATTGTCAATTTGATTATTTTGTTGATTACCTGAAGACTCAATTACTATTCATTATATAAATCTGCATGATAAAAAAATCATGCATTTAAATAAATCTAAATTATTTCAAAACTTAATTGGCCAATCAGTCTAATTTGTTTGTCCATCCATGCAATTATAATAATTCCATATATTTTGTATATTTGCATATTATATTCATTTAAATTTAAAATAAATTATAAAACAATCATGCTTAGGATTCATAATTTATTTATTGCTCACAAATTTACGATTTGTAATAAAAGCTCTAATTCTAACTTCATAATAAATCTCTTTCGAAATATATAATTTTCTCCCACCCATACAATATGTATGATTTATGATTTGTAATAAAATAATCCGTACAATATGTATAACCTTAGAGGTATTCAGATATAATAAATTTTTTGAGACCAAATTTGGATGGAGCGAAGGCTTTAATCAGGAGCATTTTTGGCATATCCAATGACAATACAATTGCCCCACCATTGCATTGTACACACAGCAGGGGATTTTGTCTCATAGGTTCTACATGTCTGTAAGTTGAGCTTTACTTGGATTTATTTGTTTGTTTCCTGCCTATATGTAGGAGGTTATCATGATGGTTTCATTTGTATTAATATCAATTTCATACAGATAACATGAAACATGCCTATTCATACCATTTACATTTTATTCTTTTTTTTTTCATTATCATTTGCTCTAGGCAAAGCAGGTTGGATAACAGAAAATGCACAAATAAATGTTAAAAACAGTGTAGCATATCAGGTATAGTAAATATTATGTTCCTAAAAGATTATTTCATCTTTGGTGATGAATGGCTTCTATGAAACATGGATAAAAATTTGTATATTCACAAAGTTTGCGGAAAGAGATGATGACACTATAGGTGGTAATTTGAGCAGTTTAGTTGGGTCCATCCTTTGCTTTCTTTACTCAGTTCGGCTCTACCCACATAACCTGGTTGGGTATAACCTGCCCTGTGTTGGTTACCACTTTGGCCGTGCTGCCCCATCTGGTTTTAGTTGGTATCAAGAGTTCAAGGACAATGATATTTTTAATATTTAATTTTTTATTTTAAATTGAATAAAAAATAAATCTCAAGATAAAAAAAAAGATGCTTATATAAGTCTAACACACATAATGAGTTACTTAATCCTTTATAAATAGATAAAAATAATGTTTGGGGAAACCTATAAATTAAGTACTTTCATCATAACAAAATACAAGGGATTAAGGATAAAAGCTACAACACTCTTCTCAAACATATGAGTAAATATTAAGAACAACAATCTTATAGGAAAAAGAAATAAATAAAAACTTAATCAAGTTTTTTGTAAATATGTTGGCTATTTGATTTATGATAAAAATATAAATTGGTAATTATCACTTCATGAATTTTTTTCATGAGAAAGAAATAAAATATTTTCATATGTTTCATCTTCTCATAAAATTTTAAATTAAATATTATATATCTTGCTACGTGATTATTATAATAGACAGTAGCGTGAGAAAGCTAGAAATATGATTTCATCAAGTATGTATTTGATTCCAAGATTCCCATAGATAGTTGTGATTACCACTTTATATTTTGTTTTGTTTTGTTTTGGATCGTGAGAATATTATTGTGTTTTATTTTTTTAGGAGATCGATTATTTTCATGAAAAATATAATAATTAGAACATAATCGAAAAAGGTCAATCTCTAAGTGAGTATCCAAAATATATATTCTTTGTGATAATATAATATTTTTACTTTCATAAGTTATTACAATCCAATAAAGTATTTTTATTTTCTAAAATGGTGACTGAAGATACTTCTTGAGTTAGATAATTCATAACTCATCTTCATGCATAATTTGAATATCATTCACATATATAATTAATAAGATAACACTTGGCATCTGAATTTATTTGATAAAATAAGGAATAATTTGTAACTCTCTTGTACAAACCGAAAAAAGTAATTAAGTTAAAAAATCACACAAACCAGACTATTTGTGATTATTTTAGCACATATAATATTTTTCAATACCTTCAAAATCGTATTTAGAAATTTTGTTTGTACTTTAAAATTTGGTGGCTACTCCATATATACCTCTTCCTTAATAGTATCATGCAAAAATTATTTTTCATGTGTAGCTAATTATTTTTTTATATATGAGAAATAATAAGAGGAATAATTATCCAAATTGAGATCATCTTGGTTATTAGAGGAAAAAATATACTGATAGTCAACTTTAAAAGTTTAAGTGAACTCACTCACAATTCAGTTGATTTACCTAAATGCAACCAATAGCAACCATTACCAAAGGTTGATATACTAGCTTCTAAGTTTACTTAGAGTAAGTAATATTTATATCTTTCACTAATGCTAAACATCTTTATGGGTGAGATAATATTTTGTATTGTAATTTTTAGTTTGAAGTTTATTTTTGATTATTTTTTATTATTTTATTTCATTATTGATGAGAGTACTCAACACGTGACCTACTCCAATCCATTATCTCATTATATAAGAGCATTATTTATAAGGTATTTTTTATTAAGTTTTCTATTTAAGTTTGAAGTTTTCTATTTCATAGTCGTGTGTCATCACATCTCTGTGCATTGTAGGCCAATAGAAGGCACCTATTATGAATAGTAGGTGCACAATAGATGCATGTGAAGAAGATACATTATGAAATTGTGCAACAAATACACAAAAATTGTGTAACAAACACATGAAAACTATGTAAAAATAGGCATGCCCACTATTAGAGGTGGAAAAGACCCGTGGCATGTCTCAACATGGCTAAACATGTTCTTAGAACATGCACAAGATGATGTGGTGGTATGACTTGGGTTGTGCTGGGCCATGGGGTTAGGCTCATGTGCCAAAACGAAAGTGACATGACATGTCCTTGGCTGCCGGGAGTCTGTGCTGAATTTGGCCTGAGTGACAAAATAAACTCGGGTCATGTTTGTGCCATGCCTTCATGTCATGTAGAAACCCGATTCGATTTAGCACATGAAATGTACATGCCTTATCTTTTTAATATCTAACCAAATATAGTTCTAGATGTCACAATTAATATGATTAAAATTATTATTTATTATTTATTATTTTATTTATTATTCTTTTTATAAAAATTTATAATTTTTATAAATTATAACACAAAATAATAAACATAAATTAAATATTTACCATAACAACATAATTTTATATGTGTCTTAATCTATTTTTTTTAAACTTGTGTCAAAGTAAGTAGCAAAAAGGAGAAAGAATAGATATTAGAGAAGAAGAGTGTAAAAAAAGTTGTTTAATATCAAAAAATTCACATTATGTATTTGTAGAAAATATTTTACATTAAAATAGTTTATATTTTTTTTATTTTTTTACTTTTTTTATCATATATAATGGAAATAAATATGACATTTATTGAGTTTCTGTCAAGTAGTCGTTGAAAGCAACTTTGACAGCTACAAAAAAGATTCAATATTTGTTATTTTTATTTATTTCATTAATAATGACAATGATAAGTCTGTGCCTATTCTTCTTCTTATTGTTATTATTATTATTATTGTTGATGCAAGCTGTATGGTCGTTATGTTTATGTAATGGGCAATGAAAGGGGGACGTAGAGGGGGTTTAAAAAAAACTCACGACCCGTGTCCCTTGCTCCATCCTTGCTTAAACCATGCCACCGGGCTACACATGCATGTCCTGCTTGAGGAACGATAGGTCATATTTTAGCACGGCATCAGCTATGCCATGGGTCGACATGACTACAGTCTAGGCATAACTCTGAATTGTGCCATGTCGGGTCTACACAACTATTTTGGGATGTGCCTAATGTCATGTCTCATATTGTGTTCGGGCCACCCAGCTCATTTGACATATTTAGTTTCTTCTCATAAGGTGACGACTTGACTCCTACACTCAATACAATTACTTCACCTAGTCTAGAGGAGAGAAGTGAGATTTCTCTTGGTGATGTGAATTAGTATGATGAGTCGAGGATGTGTGTTTCATAAGACATGAGATATGAGTCACTTGGAAAGGGAGATAAAAATTGAGAAACTAGATGATCTCAGCCTAATGATCTATTTTAGACGAATATGTCTAATCTTCTCTGACGAGTCAAGGGCCACGTTATTTGATCCAACTTAGATTATTGAGTTTATCATTTTGATTATTATATGGAAGGAACTAAAGTTATGTTTTACCTAGTACTTGTTATATATATTCTCATATTCTTATTTTGATATTATATATTTTGGTATATTCTCTTGATAAATGTAGGATCTCTGATATTCTTTACGAGGTAGTAAATCATTAAAGATAATGACATGTTATATTCGATGAACTAAGTATCATTACTTCTAATTATATATAAAATTTTGTTCAAAGCATACAAGTAAGTCTATAGTGGGATCCAAGTGAATATGGATAGTGAAGATTAAACTATAAGGGAAGATTGATAGTTTTAAAACCATATTAGTACCTAGAGGATTTACACATACATATGTTGTAGATTCTTAGAGCATTTTTTCACATGTGATTAAGATCTTTATTAGAATTTTTTTTATTGTTTCTCACAATTAGATTATATATCAGTTAAACATAAGAAATACATTCTTTCATAATGATATTAAAGGAGAGATATTTATGCATCAATCATTAAGATTTTTTGTTTCTGAGAGTTCATGTTTGGTGTGTAGACTATAAAAAATTATTTACGACTTGAATCTCCAAAGATTGTTCAACAAGCTTTCTTGAATACTTAGTATTTTTAATGTTATCAGATATATGTTAGATTATTTTTGTTTCTACTAACATGATTTGAGAGGATAATATGTGATGCTGATATTATATATTAATGATATTTTGATTACATAGGATGATTAGTTTGGTACATCTCAATTATAATTATTCTTTTGACTAAATTTCAAATGAATGATTTATGATGTTTTATGTATTTTCTTGGCACGAGGATTTAATATTTAGGTGATATGATTTTTTTTTTTCAAATAAGATATATTTTAGATATTTTATCTAATTTTGATATAATGAGATATTCCTTGGTCGACTCACCTCTTGATTCAAGTGTAGACTTGTTCTCAAACATAGTTTTTTAATTGATTATTCTAAGTATAAGAGAATCATAGAAAACTAAATTATCTGATAGTGATAAGACCATATATCACTTTTGTTGTTAATATAGGTAATTATTTTTAAAATTTTTTCAAATAGACTTATATGATTGCGGTTCATCCGATTCTCGGGCATGTAAAAAGTGCTCCTTAACATGAGCTTTATTCAAAGATCATAGGCATGACCAGGTAGATTTTAGTTGGTTTCCAACAAAATTAAAGAGGTCCGCTAACTTATATACTTTTTTGAATATAATATTGTTTTTTGAAAAAATAAATTTCGGCCATTTATTTTTAGATCGATTGTAAAGGTAGAGTATACAACTATGCCATCAGTTATTTTTAGTCTTTCAATAGATGTGTTACTTCTCGAATAAGTTGGGACTATTCATTTAGAGACTTATGTGGATTTACTGTGAAAATTAAATAACTTGATATATTATGGTAATTCCAGTATTTTATGAGTGAACAAAATATATTAATATTGATTTTTATTTTAGACGAGTGAAGATTCATTACGGTTTGATAACTATAGCCTATATGTTTATCATTGAATAAATTACAAATATTTTCACAAAGATACTTAGAGAATAATAATTATTTTTCTTCTCTTTTATGTCAGATATTTGTGATATACATGTATCAACTTAAATTAGTGTATTGAAGTTTAACTAGATTTATTATTCTACTCTTTTTTTTCCTATTTTGTTTATGTGGAAACACTTCAAATGCGTGTTGCCATACTCCGAATATATATTTATTTTGCTAATATTTCAAAATTAATGAAAGATAAATTTTTTTAAGAGTAGATATAAACCCTGGTCATGGGAGAGAGAGAGAGATAGAGGACTGAAGAGGAGAGAGAGACGGGGGGGGGGGAAGAGAGAAGAGGAGAGAGAAAAAAAGATGTAATGGCGAGTTGCTCAAAACAGCAAATATGAGAGTTGTTAAGGGTAGATATTTTATGTCCCAAGGACTATGGATAGTTTTTTCTTTCGTCATGTTCAATCCTCTTTCCTGCAAGCCTTAAAAATGCAAATCTGCCTTTCTTCTAAGTTTGATCATAGATTTGATATGAAAACATTATTTTCTTGACCCCAATTGTAGCTTTGTTCAGGTATCATTTGCTAATAAAGAAGCTTAAGATTCTTATACGCAGAGCACGCAGCTGCAATCACCTGAGGCTACTGGATAAACACTGTGCTGTCTCTCCATTAAATCAAACCAATGCTCACGATTCTGGATTTAGCCCTGATGTTTGTTTCATCATGACTCATTTTTCCAGGAAAGGAATTTTGGTTGGCTTCCTTTCTGTCATCATCAAATGTAATTTTTGCTGGGTTATTTCAGGAACAGAGTACAACAGAGAGATTATGTCTGAGCTGCCGTGATGCTGACGTGGAACAATGTCGGAAGCATCTAGAATCTACCAATTTCATGATTCACACTGTTAAATCTAGCTGTTCCAAAAGTCGGGTCGTGTCCTTTATATGGGCTGTTTGTAGAAACATGGTTCCTATTGATTTGTTAGGGAGCCCTTCTAACTGGAGAGCCTTGAGGAGAAATATCGGGAGATTTGTCATGCTGAGGAGATATGAAAAGTTTTCTGTGAGACAGTGCATGCATAAGCTCAAGTCTTCAGGGTTTAAATTTCTCTCAGATCGGCATTCTTGGTGTTATGCTGATCCTCAGGTTTTTGAGGATGCACGAGCAGATTGTCTGAAACACATACTGCTGGAAAGATGGATATCTTGGCTCTTTTCTTCTCTGGTTGTTCCTCTGCTTAGATCTAATTTCTACGTGACTGAAAATGAGCATGGAAAACAGGAAGTTTTTTATTATCGCAAGTCTATTTGGAAGATTCTGAAAGATAGAGCCTTTGATTGTTTTGTTGATCGACATTTCAAGCCCTTGGATGAGACTGGCGTGAGAAGAGTTATAAGAAACAGATCATTTGGCTTCTCAAAGGCTAGATTTTTGCCAAAAGAAAATGGATTAAGATTGTTAGCGAACCTCAGGGCCTCATCAAGAATCACTTCTGAAGATTACTCTCCTCATCTGCGTTCTTTTAGAATCAAAAAAAAGATCACCTCTACCAAGTCAGTGAAATTTCTATATTTCAAGCCTGTGAATCGCGTTCTTCGATCAGTTCATGCTGCTCTTAAGGGGATACAGTTGAAAGAACCAAAACATTTGGGCTTATCAGTTTTTGACTACAATGATATATATAGGAAACTGTGCCCGTTTATAGTGGCACTGAAGAATGAATCAACTCCCTTTCCTGATGTATTCATTGTTGTGTCTGATGTTTCAAATGCTTTTGATTCGATACATCACGACAAGTTGCTTGGTATAATGAAAGATGTTGTTGGTGAGGATGAATATGTTCTTGATCATTCTTGTGAAGTTGTTAGTGCCCGCAAATCTTTGTTGATGAATGAGAAGCTTTCATGCCCTATTGTGAAAAAGTTCTCTTCTTGTTCCTATGGCTCACGGCACACAGTCCTTGTTAGCAAGGTAAGCTTATTGCTCTCACATTGCTTGTTACTTTATTGAATACATAAGCTCTTTTTTTTCATTGCGTTTAATTTGGTAGGAAATCTTATTCTCATCAATCACTATTGATACAATTCAAACCACATAAACAAATATTACATAATAAACTGAATAATCTAAATTTAAAAAAGTGTACAAAGCAAGCTCTTATGGAGATGGAAATGATGATCATACCCAGTACACAAGGTTCCTTGATTTAGCATAAGGTATGAGAGAGGTTAATATCTTGACAATCTTACTCTTGAGGGCTAATGATCCTGTTTATAATAAGTCTCGAACTTGAGACCTACTGCTCTTGGACGAATTTACTTGTTATCACACTAAAACATGATTTCAAGCACATGACCTCTGACAAAGCATGCCCTTATATAAGTGCAATATCAGTTTGGAGCAACCCACAAGTTGAGTGCTCCCATCCATAGTCTGGTAAAGTAAAACAATAAAATAAAAGGATTAAAAACTATAAATTATAAAGTAGTGAACTGTAACAACTATCTTGAACAATACTTTTGGATGTTTTATGTTTCGCTCAAAACATAATCTTCATCCATATGACAATCACATCTTTTTTTGGGATAAATTAGAAATTATCAAATCAATAGTATGGTAGTCTGATTGTCAAATCAATAACATAGTTTTTGCCAAATTTTCTAATCATACTGTTGTGATGGGGATCTTACCTACTCTGATCCTTGAGCCCCAAGGCTCATTTATGGGGTCTGACGGATGATATGAGTTGGGTTGTGGGACAAAAAAATAAAAAATAAAAAATTGTCATAATAGTCAATATTTAATTTCTATGCTCCATTTTGTGAAACTCATTCTTGATTTTCAAAGTCTCTCCGAGTGGAACATATCCCTTTGAAAAAAAATCAATCACTTTTGCTAATATGCTCTTGTAGAAAGCAAGTATAGATTTTTTCATATTTTTGTTTTATTTTATATTTGTTCATTATTTTTGGTTTCTCTCCAGTAAGATGTTTTTTAGGAAAAAAAGTTTATTCTTTAAGAATATTGAAATCAAAGTTGAAATTTTTTATGTTAGAATATGCTGGACATGTTTGATAATTTTTTAAAGCAACTTTTTATGCTATGATCAAATGTGAATGTGATTTTCAGTTGATTTCTATCACTCCAGCTAATATTTAATGAAATCTTAATAATTTTTGAATGTGGATAGAAATTTTTATTAAATCCAATGTTTATACATAAAAATGTTATCAAACTCACGAAGAATAAAACTGAATTTAATTTTCATATTGGATGCATTTGGATGAAATTTGATGTGAGATTTTTTCAATGTTGTCCTGTTCAGCTAGGAATTGATAGGCTACTATATTATATTATCCCGTGCTGGGTGTCCCGTAAGCTCGACCCCACGATGCCCCTCCCGCAAAAAAAGATCGTGGGTCGGGTCTGATTCGACCTGACCCGTGGTCTCCCGTATCCCGAACCGCTTGGACAGGCAAGCCCGAGCAGGCCCGGCAAGGCACGGCACGGCCCGCCGTGCCTACGGGCCGTGCCGGGCCCGGTTTTTTTAAACCATGCCGGGCCGGGCACGGCACGGTACAGTAACCGTGCTCGGCCCGGTACAGTAACCGTGCCCGGCCCGGCACGGAAGCACGTTCGTGCCTTAAAAAAATGGGCCGGGCTGGCCCGTCCCGGCCTGCTTGACACCTCTATTTAAAACAAATCAATATGTAGTTTAATTTTAAATTATTTCAATAGTAGAATAATATTCATAAAACTTGAAATAAGAAGATAAGAATTGAGAATAAACTAATATCTTTATAGTTCAAATAGAACGCATGTATATTCATATAATTTTTTTTTTTTGATTTAGTATTACAAACAAACACAAAATCAAAGCAAGGAAAGAAATATGAAAAACAAACATAAAATTTGAAACGAAAAAAGAATAAGAAAGATAAAACAAAAAACTTGTTGCTTGATTATTATCCTTGGAATCTTGACTCAGCTTGATTATTGTTTTTGGAAAAAAATAAAAACCTAACGTTCATATATTAGTTGAGTATTGTTAGGTTTATATTTTTGTCTCATTCTACCCAACTCCTTTATGATACATTGTTTATTTCATTTTCTCCAAATTTTTCATCATTAGATACTCTTATCATTCTTTTTAGGCATCAGTATGTCTCATTTTTTAACTTATTTGTCTGCTATAGGATACCCACATGATCCACTAATACTTAAGAAGAATCGGGAAAAGACAACTCAATTTAAACATCAACAAAACAAAGCAATTAGTACACTAGTTGAAATATGGTTAGATTTCAGGCTCAAAGAGCTTTCCATAGAGTCTAATAATGTACGAATCAGAGTTCGGATGAAAAAGTTATGGCCATCCAAAATTTGGTATAAAATTCAGAAGCTGGGTTGCAAAATTTTCAAAAACATGTTATTTGTAACTCGCTGTTATTTTTTTTTTTCTTAAATTTACTTGAAAACAATTAGAAATAGACTCAAATCAATTTATTTAAGGTTCAAAATAAAAGAACAAATAAATTCCATCTCAACATTTCAGTTTGATAAATTAAACACAAAACTGAACTTAGAAGAGAAGTAGAAAGAACAAACCAGGAGGTTGTTGTTCCTTGACTTTTTTTTTTTAGCTCAAGTGAGATTAGTTTAGGATTTAGACAAGAGATGAATTGGATGGAAAGAGTGATTTCACTACTATTTTTTGGTTTCACAAATTGAGATTTGTAGAAAGTTAGGGTCTGGGAGAGAAATTCATGGGAGAGAAATTCATGGGAGAGAAAGAGATGAGGGAATGATAGAATGAGATTAAAGATTTGTACAAAGAAAAAAAATAGAAATCAAAATGGTCGAATGGGCTTTGGCTTTTGACCAACCTAATGGTCTATTTTTCATTTAAGCAATCGAAGTCCAATAAATCAATCTGGTAAATAGATTTTTTTTTTTGGTTATGGATTATATTTCTATTACTTAAATCCAATGAATATCAAATAAATAAAATAAAAATTTATAATAGCAAGATTTTGTAGAGTAGAAAATTAAAAAATGAAATGACTATTTTTGGGATGTTACAAAACTCCTCATCTATAGACCTAAGAGTCAACAATCAAATTATAGGTAATTGTTCTTTGTTTATTATTTTTTATTTTTGTTCCAAGAATATTGTAATATTCAATGATAAATCATAAAAAGTCATTAGTTATAAAAATATTACCAAGATATTTTATTTATTTTACATATTTTTTTAATTTATGATTGTCTAATTAGTTTTTTTTAGTGAATTATAATTTAATATAATTAACTTTAATTTTATTTTCTCTTTCACATATAGTTGTTTGTAAGATTGAAAAATTTAATATATACTTTATTTTGAAAAGAGCAATATGAGCTATATGTTTTTATTTTCTATAATAGAATGTCTCATTATATAATTTTGAGTGTTGTTGATCTATTATTTGTTTATCGTCCACTTTATCATTCATCAATGGTCAAATTGAGAATATTGAATTATAATATTATACATGTTTTTATATTAGAAATATTTTTATTTAGCGGGACATTTTGTTTCTTTCATGTGTTTTTGTTATTCTTGATTATTTTTTTTTTTTATTATTATTATTTTTCAAAATAACTTAAATTTAAATTTATTTTTTTTTCTATTAATATTGTCTTATAGTATCAGGTATTTAACTACAATTCTATTCTATTCAGGGAGAGATAAGAATATCAAAACTAAAGTTCAAATTCTATAAGGGTTAGCTACATGATGACAAGACTTTTCGATAGACTTATCTCTGGTTTGGACTGATTATGTATGTTATTTCCTCCTAGTATAGCCTTTAAATTTTAGGTAGTCAACTCTTCTATTCTCTAACTCATCATGAGTATGAAATGAAGTGAAATCATGAGTATGTTATTTCTTTTAGGTCGTCAACTCTGATATGTTTTTCTTGGTATGTATGATAATTTCAATAGAGTGTTATTATAGTATAGTCTAGCAAGACTAATATAATTGATGTGTGACTCTCTCTTCTAGCTAGAGGTCTAAATGGAACTATTGATGAATAATGAAAAATAATGGGTTCGGATATATCTTCTGGGCTTATTTTTCAGATGTATTAGCTCAAAAAAAGTGTCAATACTTACTAAATATTTATCAGTTTCAAATAATTTTTTTTTATCCTTTTTGAGTAATGAAGCATCCAAAGAATATACATCTTAAGGCCTGTGGTATCAACTTGTCTCAGCTTGGGGAGTGATTGTGATTAAATCTAATACTTTAAAATTCTAGGAGGGTGACTAAATAATCTCTTTCTAGGATGCATGATCTAAAGTTCTAAATGGGTACACATTGAGAAATAATAGAATATGACATCCAATAGATGAGTTACTTTTGTAGTTAAAATCATATTTCCACATAAGTATTTTGAAATACTCCTCCCAAATAGGAGTGTCATTGTTGTCTCAATTAAATGTATATTTTTTTATTCATCAATCTTATTCTATGAGAGTGTGTCGACTCAAAAAATATAGCATATAATCATTTGATTTATATATAGTAAGTGTTAAATTTGTCTTTATATATATATATATATATATATATATATATATATAATATTATTACTTCTTAATATTTTATTTTTTTTATCAACTTAATTTTTTATTTTTTTGTGAAATGATTGAAAAATCGAAAATACTTATGATATAATATGAAAAAAAAATTGTAGCTTGATAGTGATGAGTGATCAAGATAAGTATGAACATGTAAATTATCAAATACATTTAAACACTTATCACGAGATTTAATTATAGTCGTAAAAGAAATATTCCTTAGAATTTTTTGATCATGCAAACAAAAATTTTTAAAATAAAAAAAATAAAATTAGAATTGAGTTACCTAAAAAGATAAATCATAGAAATAAGATTAACATGCTAATTGAAATAAGTAAAATATATTGTAGAAACACAAAGTTAAATTGAATATTATCTTACCCAATGATTTTAAAGGATTGTCATTAATTATTATAATATTCAAAAAATAAAAAAAAAATAATAAAAAGAAACAATCACCTGTAATATCGACATTGACTCTTAAGTCAATAATTCAAAAACATGAATTAGAGGAACATGATATAAAAGTTGTAGCACTTGTAGGTCTTGTTTTCCTTTGATGGAGGAATCTTAAATATTTTTCTTCAGGATGGGCTATAATGGGAGGAATCTATAAGGAACCCTAGATGGATCATATAGATGACATATCTCTCTTAATTGTATATAGTGATATTGGCCTTCTTTTTAGAAATAACTCATAATAAATATTTTTGATTTAATTCATAATCCTGTAATGGGTATGCTGAACAGAAATTCTCCTGATTTTGCCTCTACCATGACTAGTACACAACTATGAATAATTTTAATTTGTAAACTTAATCAGAATTTTTACCTCCTTTATACTAAAGAAATAATCCAAAAACAACTAAAAACATAAACTTATCATTCAAACTAAAATTTTAATTTTCAAATTGAAATTCAATTTTCAAAGAACATTCAATTATGCTAATTTAAAACCCTAAAATTGAAGAAATTGCAATACACCCCAATTGTAATTTATGGTTTCTCAATGTAAACTTCAAATCTGGTAAAAATTTCAATTTTTACTACCCCTGAATTAGTGTATCAGGCCCCCTTCACATTTACTGCCCTAATTTGGCCACACCACTGAATCATGGCTCACCTTGCACCATTGTGATTCCGGCATAATGTCCACCTTATGATGACGGCGTAGTGGCCAAGAATGCCGTCACACATATTGGCTGTGCAATGACAATATATGATGTCACACAATGAACATCCATTTGCTTTTTCTTTGTATTGCTTATCCACTCGCATGCACAATATCTGACCCGTCCACATGCACTATACTAGTACATTGTGCATGTCCTCTTTTTCTAGGGTTTTGCATTCTTACAAGCTCCAAGGTTTTTTCTTAATTTTTTTTTTTTTGAATTTTGGCTCTGATACTATGCTGAGAAATAAGCGAAAAGAAAATCACTATTGATCATTGTATCCAAGCTCACCCTTATATAAGAGGTTAATTGAATTAGGATATCTCATAGGTTATATCCCATCATCCATAATACATGATTTATAAGATCATAATACAAAGTCATAATTGTAGTTGAGTTTAATTTGATCATAATTTTCTTTTGACTATAGTCATTCGTTAAATATTTAAATATATTATCTCTAATTTAGCCTTAGACGAGCGAATAAAATTTTATCCATATTGATTTTCATTTTATCAAAAAAAAAAAAAAAGAATGATAATTCAATATTCTATAACATATATATTCCTTCCATGCTTTGCATGAATGTGGTGGAATTTATATGATGTTTTTTTTTTTTGGTAATTTAATTATTTCTTTTTCACAATCCCATTGAGAGACCTAGAATTCCACTTAAAAAAATAAAGATGGATACTACCCAAAAAGTAATCACATTGTTGCATTGGCAAAACATTCTTAGCGAACTATCTCTTGAGCACATGTTTATGGAATCCATTAATGCATCCTTTTTTGGTATAAATCACATAGAAATTAATAGTTACTTTTGTTGGGTAATTTCACTTGCAGTTTGTGATTTTATTTCAGGCGAATACAAAGTAAACAAAAATTTGCAGCACATAATATTATATATCCACAACCCAAACACCACAGTATAAACACAGATATAACGTGGTTCACTAGTCGTTCAGTACGATTAGTTATATCTACCAGAAAAATGCTTATGTGTTTATAGATTATAACTAAATTAATATCTTATCGAGTATGTGAGCAACAATCAGGAAGAAATCACGCAGATAAGAGAGAGACAAAAATAATCTTGCAGAGAAAAATAGCAGAGAGAGAAAACAGAAACAAAAAATATATATTTATATTAGTAGTTTCTCAATATTAATAAACAGAGTGAGTTGGATCACTCGGATGGATCAGGTTCTGCTCCAAAAATTTCTTTGGCCCTCTAACCGGGCAGCATGACTCTCGTTATTATGCTATTGGTGTATTTCCAAACTCAATATTTTTTTTCCTGCGCTAATATTAAAAAAATAGTGAAACAGAAAATATTTTAGTTATACAAAACAGCTTATCAAAACAAAGTATATACAACAGCATTATAGGGCAAATGATGTTTTTATGATGCCTACTTATTTGGTAAATTGTGATTTATATTCTTATTCTTGAATCCTTGAATTTTTGAATGTAGATAATAAGTAACAACCAGCCATGATGTTGGTTTAAGAAGTTATGGATCAAGTTGGGGATGCCATTAGAGGTGTCTACGCCAATGAGGTCTTCTTGATTAGAAGATCCTACGTCATAATTTGTGATAAGGAGACTTGTGTTCGTGCAGTCCCTGCATAAACATACAAAAAAAAAAAAAAAAAAAGGCTGGGGATGCCATTAGAAGTGTCTTCATGCAAACATAGTTAAATACATATTTTGTAACTTTGGTGATTGGTTCTGGTTCCTTATTCAAGCATTATTCAGCATCTCTTTAGAGCCAGCTAGACAGGAATTCTTAATTTCACTTCTAATTGGCATTCTTGGTAGGGTCTTCATGGGTACATCAAAAGGGAAGATATCTTGTTTAATCTGAAGGAGCATGTGAAGTATAATGTGCTGCAGTTTGATGACAAGTTTTGCTTGCAAGGCATGGGAATACCTCAAGGAAGTGTCTTGTCCTCACTTCTTTGTTCGTTCTATTACGGGCACTTGGAGACAAATGTAATCATTCCATTTCTCCTAAAAATTCAGCACCCTGCTGCAGAGAATCTTTCTAGAAGTCATGGTGGCCAACATGCTTCTGTTGCTGGAAGCAGTAGCATGGATAAACTAGTCTCCTCCGGTTGTTATCTGCTTCTGAGATTAATTGATGATTTCATATTTATCTCAACTTCAAAAACACTCTCTTCAAGCTTCTATTCAAGATTACGACGAGGATTTCGAGATTATAACTGCTATATGAACGAGAGAAAATTTGGTCTCAATTTTGATGTTGCAGATGAATCAGTGCTTTTGTCAAATAGAGTTTATGTGGGAGATGATGGCATACCATTTCTTCGGTGGAGTGGTCTGTTCGTGAACTGCTCTACTTTAGAAGTTCAGGGAGACTACACAAGGTTAGTTTTGGTGTTTTGTTCTAAATGCTTATGCACATGAATTCTTTTGCTTCTATTTTAGAAATAGTAGAATTTATTTTGAGCCCATTTTGGTGTTTTGTGTTAAAAGAAATAAAAATGATAATATACGTTGATTGTCAAAAAGAAAAAAATAATATATTTTATAATTATGAATGGATAAAATAATTTCTATATATATTCAAATATAAGTAATTTATGCATTAAGAGTATTCTACAGTATAACATATATTCAAATATAAGAAAACAAAGTAAATATATTAGGAGCTTAATTTTCCTATGGTGTTGGTGTGGAGATGTATCGATCACCAAATTTGGAATAAAAAAATGTTATTTGAGGTTCATTTATAATTCTCATAAAAATATATGTAAGTTGGTGTTTGGCAGGTAGATAGGTTGTAGCGATATTACTCTCTTATATCATCTTCTTGATAAAATGATAATTCTCATCATCTATATATTTCATTTACTTGTTAGAGATTAGATTAGAAACAATGTAACTTGTTGACTGATTATCATGAAATAAAGCAATTGATTTTGAAAAAGGAAAAATAATTTCTTCAAGCAAGTATCTGATTCACAAAAACTATGTATAATAGATGTTATAATGTTGTATTTAGTGTTGATGTTTGATCTAAAAATAATTTTTTGCATCTTATTTTTCTAGGAAATTAGTTTTTCTCAGAAAAATACTATCGTGTGGTATATTTAATTTGTACTTTCAAATGTATTCTTAATCTCTGAATGAAATTTTGATCTCTAGTATTTTTTTTTTATATCTAAGTTTCAAAGAATAATATCAAAGTACATATGTTTGTGAGAATTTAGAAAATAATTAATTATATTAAAAATTTAAGTGATATCTAGTATACTAAGTTTAGATGTATAAATATACAGAATACTAAGTTTGAAAGAAAAAAATATAAGCTAAGACCTCTATAAGGCGCCTATATGAAAATATTCAATATTTGATATGTTATAGGAACATAGACTCTAACAAGAGTCCTATGCTGAATTTTCTCTCCTGAAAAAAAATAAGTCAATCTTTACAAGGACTGTTCATATTTTATGAATAATTCTATTATATATTAGACATTTTGTGTTGACATATCTGAATAGGATGTGATTATTAAAATGAAAAATAAATAATTGATTGAGATGATTTAGACACTTATACTTAAAAAATATTTTGAAAAGTTCTTGGGGAGATCCAATTTTAATTACATCTCCTACTTATAAAAATTATTTTGAAATATTTTTTGGTGAGATATAGTTTTAACCTTATTATTTGGATATTCTCTTTTATTTTTTTTAGCATACATTTCTTTAAATTTTATATCATATAGAGAGATTATTTAATTTGTTTCTCAGAATTTTTGGATGTATTTGTTTTGTCCTCGATTGTCCTTCATCATAGTATAAGTTGACATTTATAACTTTGAGATGTATTTTTTTTTTTGGATGCTCTATTATTCAAATAAGATATAAATATTTCTTTTCAGAGATTAATAGGATTTTAATAAGTACAGATATTATTTTTTTGATCGTGATTCATTTTTTAATAAACTTAGGAAGAATATAAATTCATATTTTACTAATACATCTATTATCTTTGTTTCCTTTCTTGTAGTATTGCCTGGACCATTATTTAGTAGAAAGAGTTATTTATCGCCTATATCTAAGTATGTTGATACTTAATACGATATTATTTGTATAAAGTTATCATATCTATCAATAAATTCAAATTATGTTGAGTCTAAATTGAGTAAGGTTTTTTTAGTAAGATCTTATTTTGACCTAGATAACAGAATAGTACACGTGTCTTTACCAGTACAGACTCATAATGAGTTGATAACTATGAGATTGACCTTTTAAGACTTAACATTTATACTGGTAGAAAGATATATACAAAGCTTTCTCAGACTAGAGACGAGCCTACCTAGGAGCCAGATGATGCTTTGATTAGTCCCTATGATCTTGATCTTTTGATTATTCTTTGGAAGAGACTGAGGTGCTATGTTGAATATATGATCTTATAAGTTTTGTCATATTCATATTATTATTTTATTTCTTTTATTATTTCTTTTGAATATACTAGAATATTCAAGTCTTCTTCTTAAACATTCTTTCTTATGGGATAATATTAGATCATAATGAGAACTTGTATCATAACCACTAGGAAGGTTTATTTTTGGTCGTAGGTGATCTTTCATTGTGAAGATAGATCACCTTAAGATAAGACGTGTAGCAAAGTAATATACTTAGATATTTAGTGTGGATTAAGGACACTTATTTTCTAGTGGTTATGTTGATCTTAATGTGTATGCTTATTTCTTTTGTAGTATCTTACGGTTGAAAGAAACATTAGTTAGAAATAAAACATTTATTTTTTCATAGTGACACCGAGGATGAGATGCATATAATGCAATCACTTAAGTTTCAAGTAGTATAATCAGATGTAATTTATAAATCTTTAAAAATATTATACTATTTGAAATAGTCATTAAGAGGTTGGTTCACGATATTTTCACACACAATTATGTCATTTGGTCATACATATATGTTATTGATTTTTTCTTATTTTTTTAGAGTCCTAATGACAGAATAATTTTGATGATTATCTACGTGAATGATATTCTAATTATGAAAAATGATGAGTTGAGAATATTCCAACTCAATGAGATTGACTGCTTCTTTTTTATCAACAAGATTTAAAAAGAGATAATCATTATAATATACATTCAAACAAAAGAGCAATCAATGGACCTTTCCATGATGGTCTTGATGAGATATCATCTTACTTTTTTTGTTCTTAATGTGGTGCTGTAGACTTTTATGTGCTAGTTTGATAAGATGTGTTGTGATTTTTTTTTGTTAATATTATTCTATTACTTTGTTTTATTTTTTTTTTTTGGTATTGTTGATAGAAGCATCTAATATCTGGATCGATCCAATTTAATTTGCTCATTATATAAGAGTTTGTATTATATATTATTTTTTATTTAGTATTATTATTTTATTTTAGTTGATATTTATAAAGTTTAACATAAATGAAAAGCTGCATCTAGGTGAAAGTGAATATTTTATTAAAAATTTAGAAAATAATTAATTATACTAATTATATAAGTTACTTATATTTAATCTGATATTAGCTACATAATTAATCTTTCATGCTGTCACAATTTATTTTTGTTGACTTTTTATTTATTTTTTTTTGTGTTTTATGGATTATAGCACCCAACATGTAGACTATCATAATACAAAGATAGCATTATATATTTAGGAGTTTATTGCACATATTTTTTTAATATTTTTCAATTAAGATTTTATTATTCTATGATTTAATTCTTTATATGGTGTGTTTATCACATTACAAACCCTAAGCATTAGTGTTTGTAACAATGCACACTTGTGTACTATTGTACAATATTTGCACAATGTTGATGCTCCCTACATTGATGTGGAGAATTTCAATGTTTGTAATTCATATAATATTCACAATAGTGCACATATTGTGCACTATTGTACAATATGTGCACAATGTACAATGTGTTGTGATTGGGTCCCAGCCAGTCACTTTCATACTGGGTAATGCCAAGTTAATTTTGGGTCATGTCTCGTCATGCTGTTTATTGTCAACGTGAATGGCTAAATTTTTTTTTGAAATTTTAATTTTTAGTTTATTATAAATATTATATTTATATATCAAAATAATATAATTAAAAAATAAATTGAATTAAAAATTTAAATGAATCAAAATAAAATTTATAATTAAAATAAATATTTTACATTCAATTCACTTCAAAATATCATATAAAAAAATATAATTCAAAATATGATACATTATATAAGTAGAAATAGAAATAAAAATAAATATAGATCATCAAGCGAGTCATCCATCTCTGTCTATAATATGATAGTGTGGATATAAATCATAAATGTTGCGTATAATTCTGAAGGTAATGCTAGTGGTGAACTTAATATTTTTGATGTCCCATGAGTCATCATCCATAATCAATTTTTTTTTTACTTTATTTTGGATGATTAATATTAAATCTTTATAGTCTTTAAAGTATGTAAATATCTCCATAATATCTGATTGCAGTCTAGATCTTCAATCAGAAATAAAATTGGTACCCACAAAAAAATAGACTCCAAGGTAATGTTAGACATTAAAGGAGTAAGTAAATTATATATTATCTTAGATAGCACGTGACATGTAGATTCGTATTATTTTTATCAATTTAAAATATCTAAATTTTTATTATCATCATATAATAGGATAAAATAATCATTGATACTTATGTACCAAGATAACTCGCTCTTAGTCGATGGACCACCGAGTCGTTTGTCATTAATTAATAGAATTGAAAAATCATCTTCAAATATGAAATTTATGTCTATAATTAAAGTCTTACTATAACTATCATACATAGTATCATATTATATAAATATGTTATTCAATCTATGTATCTTGAATACAACTTTCATGTTTTATCCAAGTGGACATGTATCTTGATATATATCCACCGTGAATAGAATCTTCAAGTTCACATGTTTGGTTCATGTAAGTAAACATCTATCTTTATATATTTTCTATCATTTAAATCTTAATCTTAAAATCAATATAAGCAGTCAATTAATATATAATTGGATTGAAGGATCAATATTTTAAATAATTGATTTTTATTTTAATAAATATTAAATATAAGATTTTATCTATATTTGTTAAATATGCTACTAACACCGCATACGCATCCAAGTATAATGTGAGTAGTGAGAGTGTACACAAACGAATACATGATCGTATCATAAATAATTTTTAGTAATTTCATAAAATATTTTTGTATCTATTTCTAAATTGTTGATAATAAGTTCATCACTCTTACTATTGACGTAGTTAGATATCATATGTTAGCAGCCAACAAATAATTCTAATATCAAATAAGTATAATTTTAATGATGTCTTATATTCATTTAGATTTTTTTTTGTTTTTAGACTTGCTGATAAACAAACAACTAAAATTTTATCATCTTTTCGGCATTCTAAAATATGTTAGTTAATTTTTTATTTTTTCTAATATGAGAAAATAATTTTTATTTTTATTATTAGGTTAATTATGTGACACATTCATTAAATATAAAAATTTTCACATAATGACTTGTTTCTAATAGTTCTGATAAATATACTAATAACGACTTTTTTTTTCAAAGTATTATCGAATATAATATTAAAAATTTTATTTTGAATGTCATATTGCTTATAGATCTTTATCATGTACTTATGTGTGACAGGGTGCCAAAGACAAAATGAGATAGAGGATATCAAAAAATCTTCAAAAAATTTTTATTAAGTTTTCATTTTGGATTTATATAGTTAACTGTGAGATAATTGAATGATGCATCATTACGACTAGACTATATGTTGGACATCATTGGGACTATTTCATTATTTTTCAAAATTTGTTATGATTAATTATTTTTCTAACTTATAATATTCTATCAAGTCATTCATACTAGTAGACAATAAATCTATGATAAACAGGTTGAGGGTAAGAGTCTGTTTGTTTTTTAGGCTGAACAATTAAAGCAAATTGATTTAAGTATTCAGCTGTTTGCTTTTTAAAAAATGTATAACTTAATGCTGGATTTTTTAAAAAAATTTCTGAATAAAAAAAATTAAAATATTTGGTTTTTTTTTTTGTTCAGAAAAACTTATTTTTTACCAAAATAAAGAAAAAAATCATCATTACCTAATAAGAAGGAGAGCAAATAATACTAACTATTATGGATGATAATTAAGGGTTTGGTACGAGACTACCTCATATCAACCTAGCTCATTTATTTTTTTTTAATTTCGACTCGTTACTATTACTACTCATCACCTAATGTTAAAAAACAAATAACTTATTACTTAATACTATTAAGTACCATTCAGCATTAAACTTAAAAAAAATACTATTCAATATTAAGTAAAAAAAAAATAAACACCACCTAAGTATCAAAATACCGACTATCTAAGGATTTTCTGAAAATTTAATCAGAAGACTTATTATAGTAATTAATTGGCGATGCATTTACTTCGAAAGTTAATAATAAAAATGACAGTGATCTGATTTATACTTTTTTCATCGACACATGAAAAGAGGTTAATGAGCTTAAAGTTGATCAAATTTCAAAGTCTCTCTCATTTAGTTGAGTTTTTTTGTGATCTAATACATCATATTTTTATCGCATTGATCATCATATCTTTGAAGGTGATCTGACCGATGTCACATATACTTTTGTGTGTGTGAGTGTGTATATATATATATATATATATATAGTGCTGATTTTCTTTGACACTCATATAATTTTTTTTATTATGTTAAATTGAGTTCATACTATTGAAATTTGTTTAGTTTTAGATTTTTTAGACAAATGTCACCCATAAATAAAATAGTTTTTGCCTCAAACTTTTTAGTTTGATTGTCATTATTATCCTATATCTATATAAAAATCATTATAATTAAAATAATAATATGTAATTATTTTATTTTATTTATGTTTTTAATTTTAAAATTTTAAAAATTATTAATTATAACACATTATAATAAATTATCAAACAAAAAATTAATATGTATTGTAATCACATAAATTCATTCGAGCAATAGTCCATAGCTGTTGTCTACTTCTTTATTCAAAGCGAGCAATTTTCTGTTGCTCCACGATGGCAGGTATCTGACGCAGCATTTAAGTGTCAGCCTCACAGTCTGTTGGGTAGGTAGAGCGAGCAGGCATCTCAGGGAGAAGCTGTGCAGCTTCATGAGGCCAAAGTGCCACCCCATCTTCTTCGATTCGAACATAAATTCAGCCGCGGTTGTTAGATTAAACATCTACCAGTCATTCCTGCTGTGCGCCATGAAGTTCCACTGCCATGTCTCAGTGATGTCTTACCTCTGCAAGCTCAAAGCGCGATCTCACATGAAGATCATCGAGAGGACTTTTAGGTAATTAATCAGGATCCACTTCATTGTATTATGGTGGTAATCCCCATCACACCCCTGCCATGTGCTGCATGCTAGGTATCTGTATGCTCGCATAAAGAAAAAGATGCGTCCTACCTGCCTTGTTTCTTCCACTTCATCTTCTTCTTCGATCCAGCCCATTCTCAGGCTGGAGGTTGCAGAGGTTGAATGGCTCGGCCTCTATGCGTACATACAAGTGCTGGATAGAAAGCAAGCTCGCCATAAAGAGCTGCTGTATTTGCTGAGATCAAAGTTGCTGAATCATGAAATATCTCTCAGGTTGTCCTCTCCGATGAAATACGCAGCTGATAGATCTCACTCCTCATTGTTATGGAAAATCAAGTATTAGCTTGAATTGTTCTTGTGGCAGCCAAGGTATGATATGCAGGCTATTCCATTAGTGTTCTTTTTTCCTGTCTCCGTTTTGATCCAAATTTGACTGCAGATAACAGAGGAATGTTGTTTTAACAGACTATTATGATATTAACTTATCACAAGCCTCCGAGGAGGGTCTCGATTCGCAAATAAAACTGTTATAGAAACATACTAAGTGAGAGACTTGTGCACTGGGCATGATCTTTTTTTTTTAGTAAAATAATTAAGCTATAGGAACACTCTAGGGTAGGTCTAGGGTTTGAGATTCATCAGATCAACTTTCTTTGATTTTTGAGGGTAAAATTATTGAGTTGCAAAGAAAACTGTTATAGAAACATACTAAGTGAGAGGCTTGTGCACTGGGCATGATCTTTTTTTTTAGTAAAATAATTAAGCTATAGGACCGCTCTAGGGTAGGCCTAGGGTTTGAGATTCATCAGATGAAACTTCTTTGTTTTTTGGGAGTAAAATTATTAAGGTATCAGCTTCTTACTGATCTCACACTTAGCCAGAGACTCTGTGTGTTGAGCATGACCAATCACGCATTGAGATTGGTCATGCTCACTGCACAAGTGTCCTCTTGGTGTGAGATTTGGGAGAGATTAATATCTTGACAAATTCGTCCCTAAAAATCATACTTACAGAGTTTGATACTCTTTAGACTTCGCCTTTTTGATTTTTAAGAGTAAAATTGTTAATATCATACTAAGTGAGAGACTTGTGCACTGGATATGATATTCTTTAGTAAGACAACTAGGCTATAGAATATAGGTAAGGTAAGTTATTAAGATATTAATCTCTTCTATATCTCACACCAGCACTAGGCAAGCAAGAGACTTGTGCACTGGCATGATCTCTTCTTAGTAGAATAATCATGCTATAGAATAACAACTGAGGTTATGATGTATGCTATAGAAAAATACTAACTCTCTCTTATTTTTGAGGGTAAAATTGTCAATATAGTATGATCTCTCAGATATCACAATAAATGCAACATTTGTGTGCTTGGTGTGATATTTATGTTTTTTTTTTTTTTAAGTAAAGTGGTTAAGCAATAGAAACTCACTAAAGTAGGCCATGGGCTCAAAATTTATCAGATAAAATTTCTTCGAGCTTCGGGGGTAAAATCGTAAAAGTATTGCGATATTAAAATCTCACAAGCCTCCCACCAAGCAGGAGATTTATGCATTGGGCCCAACCCTTTCTTAGTGAAATAATTAGGATTTGAGATTCATTAGACTAAGTCTGACTTTTAGGGGCAAAGTTGTCAGGATATTAGTCTCTCTCATATATTACATTGAGAGAGAGAGAGAGGCTTGTGCACTAGGCATGATCTATTTTTACGAAAGTAATTAAGATGCGGAAACACAAGTGAGGCAAGTCTCAGATTTGAGATTCATCAAACATAATCTCTTTAATTTTTGGGGATAATATTACGAAGTTATTAACTTCTCTCATATTTCATGTTAGGCAGGAGATTTATATATTTGGTATGATTTTTTTTAATAAAATAATTAGGCAATAAATACACATTAATTTATTGCCTTCCAAAAATACCCTTCAACATCAATAGCCATTTAAAAAATATATGTCCAAAAATACCCTTCAACATTAGTAAAGTTCATAATATTGTTTGACCAACAAAGTAATGTAAATCCGAACGTCAATTAAAAAAAAAAAAAAGGGGATTAAAATTTAAAAGATTTAAAAGTTATTTTAAATACTTTTGTAAAAGAAAAGAGAATTTTCGATTAAACTTTGTTTGGTTGCAAATTATTTCACCAATTACCAATTATTTATAATCAACATTTTGAATTTCTTTTAGATGTCTCCATTATTTGATCTATTAGTGTAATCGTATGGCTTTTTAAATTTTTAAAATCTGCCAGCTCAAATTTAAATATATTTTTAAAAAATTAAAACTACATCATCTCCCCTTAATATTTGGTGCAGGCCTGATTTTTTTTTTAATTTTAGATTCTTTAGATAAAAATGATATTTTTTTATCAAATTAATTTAGTTTTTTCAGAAAATTATATAAATTAGCTCTAAAATAAAAAAATAATATATATAATTTAATTAAAAAAGGTAAAATTAAAAATATTAATTTTCTGATGTTCTCAAAAATAAAATCAAAAACAATATAATATTTTCAAAAATAGTTAAAATTCAGAAAATTGAGAGCATAATTTTTGAATTTAAACATAAATATGATTTTTTTCACAAATTATTCTCATTGGTGTCCAACAGTCAAGCTATTAACGTATTAATCAAACAAGACTACATAAGCTAGGGCTATCACCAAAAATCTCCACACGAACAAGACCCATCCTCTGAAATGATGGAATCTGTTGACATCTCTCAGTATTATCTCCCTCGAGACGATTTTACAAATGAATTTGAATGCTGTGTGGCAGTCTAAACAAACTCTCAGATTCTTTTTCACCCTGATTGGAGCTCCTGGAGGGGTGGCAATGAGCCCGAACGCCACGGCGAGCTTCTCGCTATGGTGGTAGAGAAGCCTCTCCTTTTCTCTCTCCTCAACGTCGTGAAGATCGATTTCCACCATTGGAACATAGCCGGCCTGATGAAGAAGATCACCCAGCTCGTCGAGCTTCGAATAAATCTCCTTGCTCCTGCAGTGGCTTCTGTCTCCCACTATAAACGTGTGCACCTTGTCCCTAACCTCGATCCAACTCATGCCAGGCTCCTTCTTCACCTTCCTCTCCTTCATGAGCCTTCGCACCTTCGCCACGCCATCCCAAATTCCCGCAGAGGCGTAGATGTTGGCGAGAATAATGTGCGAGCCAGATTTGTCGGGTTCGAGGGAGAAAAGCTTCTCCGCTGCAGTCTTACCAAGGGCGACGTGTTTGTGGGTCCTGGCGGCGCCGAGAAGCGCGCCCCAGACAGAAGCATTGGCTTCGAATGGCATGGAGCTGACCAATTCCAAGGCCTCGTCCAGCCTCTTCGTGCGACCAAGAAGATCAACCATACAAGCATAGTGTTCCTGCGTTGGCTCAACGCCGAACCATGGCTCCATCGATTCGAATATCCGCTTGGCTTCCGCCACCAAGCCTGCATGATTGCATGCGCAGAGAACGCTGGTCAGGGTTATGTGGTTGGGACGGAAACCACGTCGAAGCATTTCTTCGAACAGTTGGAGTGCGTCCCTTCCGTGCCCATGCTGGGCAAGCCCTCCGATCATTGCCGACCACGAGACCATTCCCCTCGTGGGTATTTCTGAAAAAGCCCGGTCCGTGTCGTCTATGCTCCCACATTTCGCGTACATGTTTACCAGCGAGTTTCCTGCAAATGAGTCGCACATGAACCCTAGTTTATACAGGTGAACATGAATCTGTTTTCCTTGTTCGTATGCCGACAGACCGGCGCTTGCATTCAAAAGGGTGCTGCAGACGAACGAATCTGACTTGATCCCCAGATTTTGCATTTCTGAGTAAAGTTTCACAGCTTCTTCCCCTCGTCCATCTTGCGCAAGTGCGTGTATCATGGATGTGAAGGCTACCAAGTCTGCAACTGGGGCTTCCCGAAACAGTCTCGTCGCATCCTCGACATGGCCACATTTTCCGTACGCATCAATGAGACTGTTCAGGACGTAGCAATCAAGGTGGTAGGCAGATTTCATGCTCAGGACGTGAATCTGTTTGCAGAAACAGATTTCCCGTGAGTTGGCCGCGGATTTGAGGATCGTTGAGAGAGTCGTCTGGTTAAATCCGACGCCTCTTTTGTGAATCTGAGGAAACAGAGACATGGCTTCCATATCTGCTCCGTTATGAGAATACCCAGAAACCACCGCATTCCAAGAAACCAAGTCTCTATCCGGCAAGAAGCGAAAAGCCAATCCGGCGTCCTCCATCAGATCACATTTGGCGTACATGTCCACCAGCCCAGCGCCAACAAATGTATCTGATCCCAGGCCCGTCTTCACCAAGCTAGAGTGCAGCTGCCTCCCGAGTTGTACAGAAAACAGACTGGAGCAAGCTTTTACGGCGCTGGACATGGTAAACACGTTCGGATTCACGCCTAGCCGATTCATCTGCCCAAAAAACCCTAGTGCCTGATCGTGTTCCTGGTGATGGACGCAACCTGCAATCACGGCATTCCACGAAACTACGTCAGGCTTCATAATCTTATCGAAAACACTAATGGCGTCTTCAAGAGATCCGGTTTTCGCATACATGTCGACGAGAGCATTCGACGAGAACAAATCCGAATGGCAGCCGAGTTTTATCAGGTACCCGTGAATCGTTCTTCCCTGATCGCCGTCTTCTGAGTCTGCGCAAGCATTTATCATGCACGAAAGGCTAAACTCATTGGGTCGAATTCCATTGGAAAGCATCTCGTCAAACAGACAAACTGCCTCGCCGAGAAGATCACCTTCGACATAGCTGGCCAACAAGGAATTCCATGAAACAATACTCTGACCAGAAATGCCACCGAAGATCCTCCGCGAATCTCCAAATTCCCCACATTTTGCATATAAAACAGCCAAGCTGTTTGCGATGAATTCGTCGTCCTCAAAACCCCTGACCACCACATTCCCATGAACTTGCCTCCCTCGCGCAGGATCCTTCGTAATCACGCATGCTTTCAGCACGCTAGAAAAAGTGAACTCGTTGCATTTAATCCCCAGCAAATGCATCTCGACGAAAGCCGAAATTGCTTCTTCTCCGAACCCATTCTGGGAATACCCAGAAATCAAAGCAGACCAGGAAACTAAGTCTGGTTCAGGACTTTCATCGAGCAGCTTTCGAGCATAATAAAAATACTGGCACTTCGAGTACACAGTGATCATATGATTTCGTATGGATCGGTCTCCAGATAAAACAAGTTTGATGACTTGGGCATGGATTTCCATTCCCTGACTCCAACATTTTGAAGCAGCACACTGAGAAAGTAGATCGGAATATGATATCGAGGTGGATCCGAAGCTTAACTTCCCTGGTGGTATTGAATTGGGGATGATGATATTATATTCATCTTGTCTCTGCTTCGCTAGGACATGGCACGAGGGGAAGAATTTATCGCTGGACGAGAACTCAGTTTTCGAAGAGAAAGATTTAAAAGTCCGATAATAGCGTTGGTAGATGGCCGCCATCTTGTCTCAACTTCAGCTCATCCATGGTGGCGAATCGGCTAGATTTCTGATTTCTCTACCGCGAAGCCGGTTTGGTTTTTTCTCCAAGCTTTAGGGCCAGTCTCACCTTCCTAGTTCCTAGTTCCTAGTTCCTTAAGTAACTAGGAACTCGTGTCTTCCATATTATCATACTTTTAGTATTAGTTCCTAGCTGCTAAAGTTTTAATTTTATAGTGTGTGTGTGTGTGTGTTTGAGTCCATGTGAGTGAGTGTGTGTGTGTGTGTGAGTGTGCGTGTGAGAGTGTGAGTGTGAGTGAGTGTGTGTGTGTGTGTGTTTATTTCTTATTTGAGAACTATCCTCAAGTTATGGTATTAGTCTCTAAAAAAATTATATAATTTAAGGATGAATTAAAGTGATAATTTTGCCTCCTCACTGACTCCCTCAACAAATATAGCTAGTATTTCTCACTCAGCAAATATCTTCTTCCAAAATCCTTGGCTTACGTCATCTCTATATCCATTGGTTCTAGCGACACTGGTAGCAACAAAAACCCAGCTTTAGCACATTTGGTATTGTTGATTGTAGCCTGAGGAGTGATTCGTCAGAGAAGCTTGACAAAATGATGAATCGTGATGGTGTCTAATTTTCTAATCGACGTAAAAATGTCTACATCACCCTCATTCATTCTCCGTCTTCTTCTCTTTCTTCGCTACATCAACAACCACACCCTCATTCTGTAAGAGTAATACTGAATATCGGGTGGGTGGACATGCTCCAATAGCTTTTGAGTTTTGTTGTTCAGTTCAAAACAGAGGAGCTTCATCCAACTCCCAAGTTGCAGATGCTTATCTTTAGATGATGAATTACTTACTTGTTGTGTATTCATAAGTGATATATAGTTATTGGATTCAGAATTGTACATAGAAATGACTAACTATCGATAATAAATTATGTTTGTTGTTTGGACTCAGTGGAAAATCCATCTTAGGCACTACTGTTGATAAAACCTACTTTGCTTATGAAAAATAACTCATATTTTCTCAAAACTAAGCGATCTACCATTCATTGACAGTTACATAAGTTCAAGATAGAATGGCTTGATGGTGTGCTTGTTTTTTTTAGCTTTTGAGGCAATTTTGGTAATCTTTTGGCTATTGCATCATATTAATTTTCTTTTCGTGATTTTTTTTTGTATTTTAGATAATTTTTATAGTGATACTAATATGAAAACTCAATATTGTTCACCTTTAAGCCCACATTAGGTAACTTGATTCATGATTATTACTTTAAGTTCCCCTAGTTAGATTTGGTGTCAATTCTTTCTATGCATGTGTGTAGATATTACTTTTATTTGGTTAACCCACATGAACCTTTTTTTCATCAACGATATAGATGTTTTGATGGAAGAACATGGATATTACTTTACCAATTTATTGAATGAGGGAACAAACGTAGGCGAGTTTAACACTCATTCAGTCTTCACCAATATCACCTCAAATAGAATCAACCACCAAAAAGTATTGAGGCGGCAACTTTTCAATTGAGGAGGACTTAGTTTTATTCTCAGGTTGGCTGAACATTAGTGTGGATGTTGTGTATGGGCATGAGAAAAAATTTAAAAAGTATTGGCAAATGGTTTGGGAGTACTTCAACAAATACAAATCTGAGTCAGATTGTAATCGAAATCAAGTTTATTTGATGTATCGTTGGTCTTCAATTCAACTAGCTACTAATGAATTTTGTGGTTGTTTTGACCAAATCGAAAAGTTGAATCAAAGTGGGCTGACAGAGAAAGACAATGTATGAATATATTTTAATTACAAGTGTGATAATATTATTACGATACATAATATTATTGTACAATTTTCATTTTTGATACGTAGCATTATGTAAAATTTTCAGGTCTGTGATGTGAAGAAAGTGTACAGGGAACTTCATAAATCCTTTTTTTCCATTTGAACATTATTGAAATGAGTTATGGTATAACCCAAAATAGATTGAGGATTCTTAGTCAAAGAAACAAAAAACAAAAAGTTGTGCAACTCCTAGCAGCTCTAATCCTTCAACACCCGAATTGGTAAACATAGAAGACGATAGTGCGGGCTAGGAGAGGCTAATTGGAAGGAAGATTGCGAAAGATTGAGCAAAAAAGTCAAAGAGCAAACTCTCTAAAGATAATAATTCAAGTTCGACCTATTTTATTAAATTATTTGAAGAAATGAAGGAAGCGAAAAAGAAAATGACGAAGAAGAAAGTAGCTTTCATGGAAAAAATGGTGGTTGTCGAACAAGAGAAGTTAGCTGTTGAACAAGAGAATGTGGTTATTGAACAAAAGAAGATACAACACGAGCAAATGAAGGAGGAACAAAAAATAATGTTTATAGATACGAGTGTCCTACCTCCAATTCGAGCTGAATATTTTAAGCGTCGCCAAATGGAAATCGTAACAAAGAAAATGTAGTTTTTTCTTATTCATCGATCGCCAACTTGTGTTATTGATCTAGATGAAAATCATGAATGAATGTTTGGATTTATTTTTTTTTTACTATTTTAAATTTGATGACGTGGCACGACACGCCATCATTATGGCACGACACGTCATCATTATGGCACGACACGTCATCATTATGGCACTTATGTGTTATGCAATATGACATTTTCTAATTATATTAATGAAAGTTAAAATTTGTTGAAGTAGTAATCTATTTTTTCGTGCGTGGTTATAGTAAATTTTAAAGAGTTACTAGCCAAAAGAGTGAATTGAATATTTAAATATATTTCGTATCTTATTATCGAGTGTGGTTAGAGATGCTCTAATACACTTGATGTATTTAATATCATATCGATCCAAATAAAAAAAAAATATAATATTAATATTATTCTAGAAGTAAAAAAAAAAAGGTAGAAGATTTTAGAGAAAAAAATTCTTATATTGCATATATCTATCTTCAAATGACCTAAAGTTCTCCCTTTTATAGACTCACAGTCATAATAATAAATATGAAGAGACAAATGAGTATATGAGGGGTCACAAGTATTAAAGATTAAAAAAAAAAATATTACTTAAGTAGAAGATTAATCATCCACCATATTTACAATACTCCCCCTTGGATACCCATCATACTAAGATAATGTGACTAAAAAAAATTTTGCTAGAAAATATATGTAGAAAGAAATTATAATAAAAGAAAAAAAAAAGACTACAACTTGAATATGTCCAGATAAGTAGTTTGCCTACTCTTGATGAGTATCAACTTGTCTAATCAAAATGTCTCGATATCACATGCTAATTTCTTGAATTTTGATGAAGACAAAACTTATTTGATGAGTATCAAATAAATCTACAATATTTGTTTCACTTCAATTTTATGATTCTTCTAGAGTTTGTGAGTGAAGAAAAATTTTGTTGAGATATGATTAGTTCTATCACATTTGATGTATCTTTCTTTGATTTGTTCTATACAATATCACATGTATCTTCATTAATTATTGTTGGAATGCTTGTAATCAAAGATAGCCCACATGCACCCCGAATGTGTTGTACCATTGGTCTTAACCATACACATTCATAAAGGCCTTAACTTTAGACGTATTATGTGAATACATAATATGCGTTGATTAAAATACTTTTTTGTAGTAGTTTTGGAAAATAGTTTATGCAGGGTAATGAATAACTAGCGTGCTTATGATTCAACAATAACAAAGTTATTTAAATAGATTATATGATTCAAATTATAAAATAAATGTCAATATCTCATATCAGATCATGATAAACCCATAGAAAAAAATGATTTCAAATAAAGAAACCCATCTAGACCATTTGAATGTGACTTTGATACTTTTTAGGGTTTGAATCAATTTCTACTATATACATAATAGAGAAATAATATATAATCAGTAGAAATCAATCTTGAGATAGGATCTATGCAAAACAAAACCAAATTAGATTAGGAAAAAAAAAAACATTTACCTTTATTTAAAAATCGACATGATTTTTAAACTAAGAACAACCCCATTTGATTTGTGACTCTATTGTAGTCTACACCATGACTTGAAAGGTCCTTTATTATGACATCCAATTTTTTGGATTAGGCAAAATCTAAAAATCTCATTGGATGAGTATCTCTTGTTTAATCAATCCCTCGGGTGTGTGAATTGCACAACTTGTTAAGTAGATATTTCATCCAAATATTAATCACACATGATTGTGTAGGTTATTTGATCAACCAACTATCAATCAACTATTTCTCTAGTTGATAGGAAAATAATGAGTTTTAGTAAGATTCTTAAATCATAGGGTTGATATATTCTAATATGCACGATGACTTATTTAAGTAGTTTTGATATTATTAGGTTAGGTTACAAAATGAATGTAGGATTATTGTGAGATACCCTAGTGCCCTAATGGCATACAAGTTTGTTATCAATTATTAGGTCCTCCCCAATGATAGTCCCCTTGTAATTATCCCATTGGTACATTACCACCAAAACTATAAATCATCTATGCTGAGGGTCAACTACAAGTCTATATTTTTTAAGTGACTCATCAATTGTCCTTGATGATTACTTCATGAGTGTCATATGACATAAATTGATGTGATAGTAATAATATTTATATTTTTAGCTTTGTGAGTGTCATAATTGCACAAATAACATATACTTCCCCTTTGAATCTTATAGGCGGTATTTATATAGAACGATGATTGGTCTATATACCAAGGATTATCATGATTTATTCACTGGTCTCATGTATCATATATATCAAAAATTAACATGATTTGTAAGTATTTGTATATATGATTCTCTGAAATTTTACTAGTGGAAACTATATGAGGAAAGCAACTCATAAAGACTGTCACACCTTATGTGTCATAATATACTTGCATATGTCCCAAGGATTTTCTGTCTATGTTCTCTTTAGTGATGATGCGGCTTGCATACTAAAGGTGAAAACTTAGGAGAATGTTCTATATAATGTTCATCCTAATCAAGAATCAATTATTTTAAGATACATACAATGAATTGATAAGTAAAAGTATTCACAAACTTTCAGCTTTATAAGCATCATACTTATTATAATTAATATATCTAAATCTTGGGTTTTAATATATAGGTTTATCTTGTGCATTATAGTCAGAAAAACTATCACTTTTTGTCTACCATATGTGTGGGTGATTCTCATACTTTATTTATCACTATCTACCATGACAATCATGCACAAACCCAAAAATAGTTGAATTTCTAATTGAAGTTCTATTTAATCATTCATCCATTAATATTCAAAACACAATATAAATTAAACACATTCATTAATAAATGAAAACTATTATTATATCATATAAATCAAGTTACACAAATCCTAGACCACGCACAATTTTAGTAAAAATTCTCAAATCTATCCAATAGATGGGAGATTTGAGATCCATACCCCTCAACTCTAGGGATAACATAAAGTCTTATGTCTCTTAATTACTTGTGGAACCTCTAGGAAATGTGAAATTCACTCTAAGAGTTTGGTAGTTACATCATGGCTTTGTTTGTTGCATGGAGGGAGTAGAAAGAGAGTTTTTTTTTTTCATTATTTTCTTTATCTTTTACTTTTAGACTTGAGCAATTTAGTATTACTCTAAGTATGAAGTTATGACTTTTAGATGAAAGTCACAGTTTTATCTTTCATCTTTTGAGCTTGAGGTTATGATTCTAGAAAATGGTCATGACTCTAAATAAGATTCCAATCTTTTTGTAACATGAAATCATGATAATGGGTAATGACTACAACTCAAGCCTAATGTCTCTGTAACATAAAGTCACGATACTATGAAGTGGATGCATCTTCATGCACATGTCTTTTTGTTCTTTATAAGTAGTTGCGATACTAGGAAAGATCATGACATATTGAAGAGCCTCTCATATTGTTTAATGGCCATGACATTGTGAAGTAGCCACATTATTAGCATTGGTCTTTTTTGATCATTATATGATAGCAATGATGGGAAATAGCCATGATACTAAGAATATCTATCTTATGTATCATGTGGACATGACACTAGAAATAGTCTTGGCAATGGTAAATGCCTAAATGACCATAATATAATATTTATCCTTCATATGCCTCAAGTGTCCATGATGATGTGAGTGGCCATGGTACTGACATTCACTTCCCTCATATATCATGTCATTGTGATGCTATAAGGATGCTACGACATTGATAATTAGCCCATATATAAAACTTATGGCTTTACCTTACTTTAAGGATCAGAGCTACAACATTGTCGAATGACCATACTTGAGTAAAATTTTTTATAATATTTAGTTTAGCAAAAGTCATAGCATTGAATAATTTCCATGGCTTTGGATTGAGTAGTATTAGTTATGTACTTTTTTATAACCCAAAAGTTATGACTTTATAAAAAAGTCATGACTCAGACTTGAGACTATCAAGCCATATTAAAAATAAAATCATGATACTTGGACTTTACCACTACCTTTAGTATCAATAACATACATGGTTGTTATTACATATATTTAATATCACAACCATATAAATTTTATGAGATACGTATGACTATGACTCCATGATAATATTATAGCCACACAGAATGTGTTATATAATGGAAGAATTGTGCAAAAGAGTTGAAAGGGTCATGATATATAAATATTATCATGTGTAATTAGATAGAATTTTGGACAAGAATGGGTGATGAAACTATGTAATATTTCATATTTTATCCCCTCAACTAAACATATCCAAAAACTTAATGATTTCATGACTATTTATCAAAACTCGCTAAAACTCTAAAGTCTAAAATCAATCCAAACATTCTCCATTTTCATATCTATATATTATCATAAACCACCAAAATATATTAAAAAATTTGGTAGTTAACATATCAAACAAACTCTGATACTAAAATAATTACTTATTCTCGAGTAATAACTTCCCCCCTCCAAAATAAAAATTCTTCAATATCTATAAAATTGTTACTATTATGTTTGAGTAACATAAGGTCTAAAAAAATAGAGTAACTTCAAGTGGATATATTGACAATCATTAAGGGTTTAAATTCCATGACAATACTTATGGGTCAATGGATATATAAATTTATTTTTATGTAATAAATATAGGTATTTGTTACATCATAAATGTTAGAATTTTACTTTTTCCTCTATTCAAGATCATCGATATTAATGCTAACTTTTTAGTATATTGTTTTACTGCCTTGTTAGTTTCTTCTTTCAATCTTGCTTCAGCTACACTTGTTATTTGGTCCTTTTTTTCATTGGGTTTGATGACTTAATGAATATCATGATATTTTATAAACTGGCTTGTTTATTTTCTTTCTAGATACCCAAATTCGTGGCTAAGTAAAGTTGCAACATTATTTTGAATATTTTCCTTGCCTTTTCCATTGTGTAACTCAAAAGTCACAGTGATCTGCATAGCCATGACTTTATTTTTAATCATTTGACAAACTAATTTATTATGTATCCCTAAAGTTATATTGTTGGGCATAATCATTTCTTTGTCTTCAAGCTTTCCTTGGTCATAGCTCGCATGCTCACCACATTTTGATAAATTGATTCATATCATCAATGGGCATGAGATAGATATCACTACTTGTAAAGAATATTGCTCATCATAGCGATACATTGGGTTGTACATGTTCATCTTTAACTCACAAAGTTCACTTTTTTGTTTTTTTTATTTTTTTATGTCTCAAGATGTTAGCTTGGTCCAAGAGTTTCGCTTTATTGATTGGTGACTAAAATATTAAGAAAAAAAAATATCAACAAAAATATACAAATAAGTAACACAAGTAAAATAATGTAAATCAAGACACAAAAGTATGATATTGATATCCAAACTACTAAAGACATAATTATCATTTCTCAATGATAGTTATGTCAACTAAAATTGACTAACTAAACTAAATAATTAACAATAATAATATCAAAAAGGTATTACAACTTTATTATGATGTATACTTTTTAGGATTAGGCAAAGTTCTAAAATCTCATTGGGTGAAAAAATCTTGTCCAACCAATCCCATAAGTATATGAGTTGTATAAGTATATTCATCTTGATAATGATCTCATAGAGATTATATAAGTAGTTTGATCAGCTAATAATTAGTCAACTACTACTGTAGTTGAGAGGATAAGATTCTGTTTTAGATAAGATTCTTAAATTCTAGGATTAATGTATTTAATTATGTATAATAGTTTATCTACATTATTTGGATATTATTAGGCTAGGTTATAGAATGAAGGTTGGATTATTGTGAGACACTCTAGTGCCTTGCTCACATGAAGTGGTTATCAACTATTAAGCCATTTCCATAGATGATCTACTTATAGCTATCTTCTTAGTACTTTAATATCAAAATAACATATTATCTCTACATGAGGGTCATCCATAAGTTCATACTTTTTAAATAACTCATCAACTGCCATTGATAGTTACTTCATATGTACATTCTTATTTTTCTTCCCCATATGTCATATAGAAGTAAACTAATGTGGTAATTAAATTTTCATACTTTTCTAGCTTATTGAGCGACATACTCACATAATTAACATATAATTTTTTTTGAATCTCACATGTGACAATCATATGATATATAGTAACTTATAGGATTGTCACCACCCTTATAAGTCACCTTCAATACACATCTCATGACTTACCTATCACCATCAACCATAATAATATGTGACTCCCACACTAAATATGAAATCCTTAAGAAAATACTATATAAAACACTCATACCAACTAAGGGTCTTTTCTTCTATAACATACGTAATAAATTGATTTATAAAAGTGTTTATGTTTTTGGCTCTATCAGCAACTATCACAATAGCATGCATAAACCCACTAATAGTAAATTCATAATTTTAGTTCTACATAGTTATCACTTCCATCAATATCTAGATCATAACAAAGTCCAAACATAAATTTTATTTATAAAGCATCTATTACACATAATTAAATATAATAACCATAGGCCTCAATTTAGCATTCTATTGAGGAGGAATTCATATGAGATAATTAGAATAATATCTCATTGAATTTTGGGTTGTTAATGATAGTCCTCAAGGGTGACTAGGAACCAAATCTTAAATCCACAATACTCAATATTCATGTCTCATGTTTTTTTTGGTAGGGAGAGTTGAAAGGTACTCCCGTTCCCTAGGATTTATGTTTGTACTTTGTGTCACCCATATGCTTGTGAATATTATCTAGGGTTAGGTAAAATTTAGCTCCTAAAACCTTAGCTTTTGTATTTTTCTCATGTATTAGAACTCTATCTTAGAATTCTTTATTTTCCTTTTTATACTTGAGCGGCTGGGTGCGAACCTTAAATTGAAATTTTTTAGATTTTTTAGGAAAAAGTAATGGCTTTGGTCTCTTTCCTTAACTTTAGAATATCATGATACTATGAATGATCATAATTACATATTTATCTCTGCAATTTGAAGTTGCAACACTAGGAATAGGCCGTGGCTTTGATTATTTCTCTAGAGAAAAAGTCATAACCCTAGAAATAGTATCAACTCAAGTATTGATCTCTTGAATTTTCTATAGCTAAAAGATGCAGCATTAGGAACGGCACCATAGCTTTTTCCTTGGTTTTATTGGCTCTATAACAAAAATTCATTGTATGGCGGCTTTGAGTGCCAATTGGGTGCTTGATTACTATGACATGAAATTAATATTAAAGTCATAAAAATTATTATGAGCTAGCGTGGCTATAACTTAAAGAAATTATATAGTTGAAAATAATGTATTGTATTATGAAATGATCATGTCAATGAGGTGGCAGAGTCATGATATACAGAGATTTTCATGATTATTTTTATAGAGTTTCAGCCAAGAATAAATGTGCAAACTACTTTATAGCTCAATGAAGCATGACAATATTGTAATACAATGAATATTATGATTTTATATAATGTTTCGCTCTACTCTTTATTAATAATTCCCTAAGCCCCTATTTTACATAAATATCTCTCAATCTTACAACTATTTATCGTATTATGTCAAAATCACAATTTAGTGAAATCATTCGTTTTAAAACCCTGATCTTTATAACAAATCATGAATATTCGCCCAAAAAAAACTAGTTTTATTTGGTATTTAACATACCAACTAATGTCACTTACAAAAGTTCTTGAAACTTATTGACATTTTTACAAAAATTATTTATCCAACACAGCGTCATCTAATGATGCCTAAGATGAGAGAATTCACAATCTGTTCTCTGCAACTTTAGGGGGAATATTAAGATATTTATTCTCTCTCCTCTTTTGGATCATGAGATGCATGTTATTCTTTTTTTTATTATGCAAAGTTGTATTATTATTTGGTTATATTTGATAGTAAATGTCATTTTGCATTGAATGTATCAATAATTATTTGTGGCATTTAATATCTTCCATATTTTTTTGCACGTGTCCTTTTGTTTGTTAACCAATTGAATGGCAGAGGTGTTTCATCTCTCAACTTTTTTTTTTCAAATATTGTACATCAAGGAATTTTTCATGTGATTAATATTAGCAATGTACTCTCAGAAAATTTGTCTTTATAAAGTAATGTGATTAAAAATTTAATACCTCATTTCAATTTGATCCTCTTAAACTATAAGAATTCATTTAAAATATGTGTATGTTCACCTTTTGGCACACTTTAGTTCTCCACTTCATGGACTAATAATGAGCATACAGGTCTTATGGACTACTTGATAAGGAACAAAGCTAATATAAAAAATATTTCTTAGAGTCATGTGAAGGTTTACCTCTCATGCTACTCTTCACGACTTAACACAAACATTGGTATGCATCTCTTCAAAAAAAAAAGTATACATATAAATTTAAACAATAAAAAGGATAATAAACACGAATGAAAGCAACCAATTTTTGTATTGAAAACCATGATACGTACACAACATCATCAACTTGAAGAATAATGATGTACTATGAGGTAGATTTGATCTTTGATCATTATATTGAGTACACACACAATATTTCTTAGATAGTGGGGCAGATTTCAATGTCAGAAAGACATATAAGGCACATCAAACATTCCTTGTGCAACTAGTAGTGGCAAAACTATAACACCTCCTAGTACTCAAACATCTTGCTCAAATGATATTAATTTTTTTTAAAGGCAAATACACGCATCAAATATATAATGAAAAATAATAAAAAATATTTATAAATAAGTTTTTTATTAAATTATCTTAAATATAAAACTCTCAAAATAATTTAATTCATTCAATTGTTCTGAATATGTATGAAAAAAATTATTATTATTATTATTATTAATATAGTATGTGAGTATCTCACAAATATAAAATATTTTTCAATGGTTATATTGAGAAACTTTCATGCATGTTAATTACTAATTTTTTTTACAAAATATTTCATTATCATCTTACCTACGTCATGGGTATAAAATATTGATGCGCAAATTATGAATAATTTGTGTTAATACTTGTAAAATAGTTATCATACGTGATATTTTTTTTTTCTTTCAAATTTGTATTGGATGTGGATCATTTATAGTTAGAAAGAATAATTTAATAATCTAGTACATATTACAATTTCATAACTACTTTCTAACTATTAAATAATTAAATGAAATTGAATGAATATTTATTATTATCTTACTAAAGGGTCTACATGATACTTTTATATATGAGGCATGTGTGTGTGATACATGAGTGTATTTATTGTGTATGGTACATGAACTAGTTGGACTTAAATCCTTACATAAATATTTATTATTTAAGGCCATAAAGTGCACATCGAAGGTGATAACCTTGTTTGATTCAATAGAAAGACAAGAAAGAGGTTGCATATAGACTTGTTCACATAGATTCCAATGAAAGATAGTTTTTATATCTATCTAAAAAAGATCTTATTTATAGTAGTAGTAATCACTAAGAGGGCATGAACATATGAGATATGAGCTATTGGAGCTATTTGAAAATGATCTTATTTTCTAATAATGGGGCCTTTTGCAACAAGATGAGCCTTGTAGCATTAATAGAGCCATTAGAATGAGTCTTGATCTTATAGATCTACATACAAACATGACCAAGAGGGTAAGGGACCAAATCCCTAGTATGATTTTTGGTTGATGCATCAATTTTTTTTTTCATTTCAATCTATCATAAAGGGTTGGTGAAGGCCCCACAATAGGATTGAGGCTCAAGAAGAGTAGTAAGGGAAGCGTAACAATGATAGTCGAATAAATGTGCATGAATGGGTCATACCCATGTTGTGTGGCTAGATAGAATATCTTGTTGAGGATCTTTGGGCGGAGCAAGAGTAGGAAATTCAATTTTGTGGTGGGATATCATGTCATCAATATTTAATCTTCAACTTGTCTAGGAGAAGTATTATAAATATATGGAGAAAAGTCCAAAAGAATAAAAGTCTCATTTGGAAAGAATTATAAAAAAGAGGAGGTAATTAAGGAAGAATGAAAGTGAGAAAGTTCAACAAATAATTAGTGTTCCCAAAAGACAACATTATGAGAAATACAAAGATGATGAGAGATAGGATCATAGCGCCTATATCATTTTTAAGTTTTGACATAGCCAAGGAAACAACAAAGTCTAGATCAATGCTGAAGTTTGGTGTGGTTATGAGATTGAAGAAGAACAAAATAGTCATATCCAAAGGAGTGAAGGTGATGATAGTCAAGGGGTAACCCAAATAGATGCTCATGCAAAGTCTAATTATGGATAATAGTGCTTAGAATATGATCAATCACATGGATAGCATGATGAGAAGTTTCACCCCAGGGTAGGACAGTAACTTTGACATAAAGAAGAAGAGGATGAACCAAGTCAAGAATATAATAAGTTTTCTTTTAGTTCGACTATTTTACTGAGAGTCACCTAAACAAGGTAGATAATGTATGGTTCAAAGAGAATATAATAGAGCTTGAAATGCATATTGAATATATTCAAGAGCATTGTCAAATCAAGAAGTTTTGATACATTTGGATCATTGTTGTCAACCATTTTTTCAAAGTTGATATATATTGGCAAAATTTTAGAAAGAGATTTCATAAGAAAGAGTTAGCTATAATAAAAATAGTCATCAATAAAAATAACAGAATACTGAAATCCACCAATACCAGCAACATGAGAAAGTCCCCGTGTATCAAAATAAATTAGTTCAAAAATACTATTAGAAATGGATTCATTATTAGTGAAAGGAAAAGTTGGATATTTTTCTAATTGATATGAAGTATAGTCAAACACATAACCCAACAAAATTTTAGAAGCTAACTATAGTACCCGAGAACATGATGTATGATGAAGACAAGTCAAAGTGCAATAGATGGTTAGAAATAAACTTTTGTAGCTACATCAACACCAAAAATAGGAGCAATAGGATGAAGATTAATTATAGGAAACAAGCACTCATCCATAAGACCAGTCTCAAGCTCCAACCTTATCCTTGGATTCTACACAATACAACCATTATAGTCAAAAATAAGATAATGACCTATCTCAATTAATTGTCCCATAGAACACAAATTATATGATATGCCAGGTATAAGAAATACTCCAAGAGCATAGAGGTTAGAGGTGAAGGATTGAGTTTGGAGAATAAGGATGAGTAAGATATCATTTGATCGCAACAAGCAGGAATAAAAAATCCAAGTTAGAGACTTACTAGATATAACTAAAAGAGCAATGAAAAAAGATACATTAAATACCATATGAATAGCTTGAACTATGATCTTTTGAAGTTTAGTGATGTCTCCCTTACTAGATATAACTAAAAATTATATGATGTTCATTACATGCCATATGAATAGGTTGATAGTAGATCCAAATTATTGGGACTCAATTCAAATGAAACACATTTGCGGATTAAGCTCAATGTTAGCAGCAATAATAGATTTGTTGTGACGATGATAAGTTTCAATGGTGTGGCTATAAGCATTTTTATGAGAGCAATTTCACTATAAAAGTGAAATTTCATGAGAGCAATTTTACTATTCAATATAAAAGTGAAAAAAAAGAGTAATAAAATTTAGAGGTGACAAATAGGTCCATGGCTTGGCACGACATGGTCTAGAACAGTGTCTCATGTCAGGTTGGGACACCCCATGGCACAGTTCATGATGTGTTGGGCCAACATGAGCCATGCTGCATGTCGGGCCAGGCATGACTCATGTGCATGGCCTAGAGCATGGTAAACATGCCTAGGTGGTTGCCAGACAGTGTCTCCATTGAGCAGTCACCCAAGTGTTTGAATTTGTTTTTTTAAAATTTGACTGCCCCATCATGGGGTGGCCATTTTTTAAAAAACAATCAGCCATGTGACCGATTATAATTAGTCGACTCGTAAGCTGACCACCTTTCGTTCGTCATAGCTGTGCACTCTGTCATACCATTGTCGGGTAATTTTGAAGATTCATGACCCATGCATCTTTGCCATCCAACATGGTCAGACATGGTTGTGCGCTTGGCCATGCCCACCATGCCTTACTGGGCTAGTGGACCTCGCCACCAGGTTGTGTATGACATGACACGGTGGCACGGTCGTGCCTTGAAAAATGGGTAGTGCCGACATGGCACAACTTGTTTGACACTTCTAATAAAATTTTTTTTAAAAAAATTCTACAAGACCAATTCAAGCTATGAAAAATCAAGATGCAAAATCATATTGAAGAAGTTAAACTACCAAGAAGTAATTGATGAAATACTATAACATATTGAAGATAAAAAGTGGAATTGATTAGATGATGATATTGTTATGATGTTGTATTTGATAAGAAAAAATAATATATTTTCAAGTATATTAGGATTATAATTGACAAAAAAAATTGAGATACTATAATAATAATAATAATAATAATAATAATAATAATAATAATAATAATATATGAAGTTAAGTTATTATACAAAAAATTCTTCCAAAAAAAGGTATATACTTTTTGAATGTCATAATTTATTTTAATGATGAAACACAACAATCTTCAAAAATTCGATTTGATAGGCTTAAAACATACCTATATTTTTGGCCTATTATTGGAGTGATTTGAAAAGATATTATCTAGTTTAGATATTAATATTGGAGATTTCACCACACTAAGAGTTTTGGATATGTATTGTATATATTAAAAATAAGTTGCAAAGAAAGGCAAAAGGAAGTAAGAATTATAGTTGCCACATTTTTAAGTCAAAACTTCATATTTCAAGTCGCAACTTTAGTAAGTGAAGAAACTCAAGTGTGACATAGCTGTGTGAGTTGTGATAGGATTATAGAATCATGATATTCTCAAATCTTGAACATCAATATAGCAATTCATGACAATAATTATGTGGAGATGGGCAAATCATGCCACAACTTTACATTTTCAAGTCGAGATGCCAAATAGAATTGATAAGCATATATGAAGACATGCCATGGACTTCCATAAAGACAAAACTTAATTAAAAAATATAAATCATCTAATGAGAAAAAAATAAAAAAAAGGAGGACATGGATAGAAAGAAGATGATAAAGTAAATCAGCATATATGAAGTCATGCATATAAAAAATGAGACAGACATGATAGATTCCAGATACTATTCATATTAAAATTCAAGGAGAATTTTAGTTCAACTAATTGATCATGTTTTGAAAAAATAAATCAGCATCAAAAGTATTTACCAAGATTGAAAGTAGAGAATCAACTCCTAGGAAAGTTCTAGTAGTGAGAGTAACTTGTGTCAAGAAGATTAAACACTAGTTTCCATGTTCACTTAGTTGTCTTCATGGATAGATGTTCCATCAAATCCTTTGTTTCATTTTTTTCTCATGCTAGGCTAGAACTTTGTTTAAGATTAGTATATGAACTATGAATGATGATCGCTAAGATGTAATGTAAGGAATTTTTGTGGAATTAAAATATAGATTTTGTTAATGCTTTTGGGAAATATTCTGACATCTTGTTTTTGTCCAAGATGTATACAACTCACCAAGGTAGCTAGTCATATAGTTTATACAATGAATAATGATGATGAACCTTCAACATCTAGTAAATCTAATAACCACATCCATGTGTGTTTCATCAAATAGTGATAGGTATAAAAATATATGTGTGTGGCTCTTAGAAAGTTAACATGCAATAATAGCATATGTGCATGTAACTCTTTATGGCGAATTCTAAAAGCAAGTGTATGCACTCTAAATATTCATCATATAACTATGTCAAGTGATCAATGAAATATCATAAGTGTCAACGAAATATTTGATTTTTAAAAAGGGTTATATGTGATTCTTAGAAGGACTATGATAGGTGAATAAGAACACATGCTAGAGGTATTCATTATAACATGTGCCCATATGTGCCTCTAGCAAGGATATTATGCTCAATATCATCCTTATTGCCTATATAAACTATTATAGGTGATGAACATTAAGGTCACATATTTTATCATCCATTGGATCAACAACTTGCATATTATATGATTATAGACTTTAAGCATGAATAATTACCATACACTCAAAGCCTAGAACTATAAATCAAGTATATGTGGTAAGCCAAGATAGTAGAGAGCTTAGACACAAACTCAAAACCAAAGCACCAATTTCTATGGGATTGAAATTCAAACTTGAAAAATTTACTGTATTACTTGTTAGACTCATATATTGTGATTAATTTTAGTGAGAATAGGAAATGTCTAATAAGTTATTGACACCATTGTCGGAGATAAAAAATTATTTTGATTTAAGGAATATCGATTTGAACCTACTGTCTAGAGATTGAATATCTATTTCTATTGTATATTTTATTTGTTTGTTGTGTTTTATTTTTTATATTTGGTTTTATTTTAGTTTTTTTTTTATAGAACAACCCTAAATGAACAAAAAATTTGGGATTGAAATATCGCCTCTAGATTTAGAAACAGAAAAAACTGACTTTATTGAGGGGCCAAAGAAGTGGAAAAGTTATTACGTAAAAAGGTTGAAGTAAAGGTTATAGTGGTGGAGGTGTGCTTGGAACTTTATGCAAGAAATATTTTGGGCTGTTTGGTAAAAATGTATTGATCTATTTATTTTAAATAAATGAATAGATTTCACTAAATTATAATTTTAATAAAATTTGATTAATAGTAACAAAATCAGAGGTATTTTAGGTGAAATTAATAAATTTGATGGTAAGATGACTTAGAAGGTAGAAAAGTAAAGGAAAGTATTGATATTTTCCATGTCATGACTTGGTTATACTTTTCACAAGTCTATTAAAAAGTTAAAGTAATCTTTCTTGGCCATGCACCAAGCGTGGCCATGCACCAAGCGTGACCCTGCACCAAGCGTGGTCACTGCAAGACACCGCACGATGGGTGAGGGTAGCCGACCCTCGAAAGGGTGATGGCATCGCGCCCCGAAACCCTAATTTTTTTAAAAAATTAGGATTTTGGCCAACCCAAACTAGACCAAACTAGGTTGAACTCGGTGAAATTCGGGCCGCGGGCCCATGCCAGTCCTGACCTCATAGAATTGTGCCGGGCCAGGCATGACACGGTACAGTAACCGTGCCGTGCCTGGCCAGGCACGGAAGCACGGTCGGGTGGCCTAAAACCATGATGGGCCAGCCCAACATGGCCCGTTTGACCTTACCCTAACACAAAGACTTTCAACTTAAAGGCCCACATGGACCTCAAAGTATAAAAAACACTTATGGTTTTTCAAAAAAAAAAAAAGAGAAACATATTTTGAGCTAAGAGCACACAAAACTCAATGCTGCGTGACTTTTAACCCCAATTAGTAGTAAATCTAAGGCGAACTCAATCAAGAATTAGTTGAGAATAAGTGTTTATACTTATATCCTTTTTAATGTTTTCATTGAGAATCCTATATTCAACAAGATACTACAACAAACATTTCATGCAAATTATTTTCCAATATCATACTAAATTGGGAACTAAGGTTAGTTTATACTTGTATTATGATAATATGATTATATAATATTTATATTTGTGATAATGTTGTAATTTGAATTTTAATGGATGAGGATACTATTTAGTACTTTAATTTAGTATTTTCACTGTGTGTGAAAATTTGAGATTGAGATAAGCTTAATTATTTTGAATATGACACTTATGAAGCTGAAAATAGAAACATATTTACAACCAACCCATTGTGTATATTCTAGAAAAATTGGCCTTCAAGTATTATGGAAGTTATATAAAATATCTAACCTAGGAGTTTTACCATAGTGTGTGAGTCATGTGTTGGCTATAATAGATGATGATAGGTTAGCTATTGGATACACAAGTAGAGATATTTCGTATGGTGGTGACAAGCCTATAAGTTATTTTCTTTTACATTATTTTTATATGTGAGATTCATGAGAAGACATATTAATTAATATGAATATAATACGTATGAAATTGAGAGTACAAATATATTTATTACTATATTTTTTTATGTTTATACAATATTATAGGTTAGAGAATAAAAATATGTACTCGAAATAGTTATCAAGGGCAATTGACATACTCCCTAAAAGGAGTAGATATGTGGTTGACCAATAAATGAAATAAGTTTGGTTTTGGTAGTTAAATACTGAGGGCACAACCTCGAGGGGATTATCCTTTGTAATGACAAACTAAAGATGACAACCGCCTTATATGTCAAGGGAGTACTAGAGTATTTCTACACTAATCTATTTTTTTTTTCAATTAACGAGCATTATAGTATCCAAATATCAAAGAAAGATCATTATATACAAGAAAGTAAACCAATACTAGAGTCTAACTATCTTTCCAAAACTTAAGTCTATCTTCTCGACTCAAGCAGTTGTTAGTTTATTATAGGTTGTCAAACTACCTACACAATCTCTATTGGATTATATCTAGTCTTATATTCATATTTACTACTTGTATGACCCATATATTTATGACACTCTATTAGACAAAAATAATCACCCAATGATCATTTGAAACTAACACAAATGATAAATTTTGTCATTGTAACAAAGTTACAATAAGTTTTTTGTGGTATTGTTAGGGATTATTTTGTTTGATTAGTCAACTTGGGTTGACATAACTATCCTTGTAAAAATGATAGTTCTATTTTTAGTTATTTTGAAAATGATTGTTGATTAGTTTTTATTTTGTATTTGTGTTTTTGTTTTGCTTTTCTTTTTTTTTGTTTGCTTTGTTTCCATTACACAATATATGATCTATATTTTTAGGACTAGGTTAATACGTATGGACCTAGAAATTGAGAGAATAAGCAGAACTATTTTGAGATAGAGAGCTGAGAGAGAGAACATGGAAGGAAATGTCAACGATGGAAACCACCAATATGATGAAGAATAAGTTGTCCAATAGCTCATTTCTCATCATACATTGATAGATTTTTGGTGGCTAACAATGATGGATAGTTACTATGAGATTCATATATAAACAAAACAAGTAAACACCTTTGAGTTATAGCCTAGTCTAATAGTCATGGTGAAATGTTCATTTTGCCACATAACAAATATTTTGGGTGATTTGGTGTATATTTGTTAATGTGATTGTACTTATTTAAGTACTTATTAAAAATATTTCACTAAAATATTAGACTTTATGGAGCAAAGACTTTGGATGAGAGATAAGCAATGAAGAGTCATGACATTTCCTATATCATTACTTGGGTAAACCTTCTAGAATTTATTGAGTCATTATAACATTATTTCTTGGCCATAACTCTATGAAACTAATCATGGTAATCTTTGTATGTCATAACTCTACTATAAAGTTAACAAAATATTTTTACTGTGCAACACAATTATCATGACTATGCTATTTTCTTAGAGTCGAGGTCATACTATTTCTAAAACACATAATGGGGCATGATATTATTTTTACATCGTGACATCCAAGTATCCTACTAGTATAATTAGTCATGACAATTTTAAGAATCATGACTTATTCAGCCATGATAATTTATAATGCTTATGACTTTTACAAGACCAAATATTTAACAACCATTAGGAGTAATTAGTTACTACATGACAAATCTTGGTAAAAAAATATTAGAGTGCTCTAAAGAGGATGTTAAATATATCAAGCGTACCTCAAATAATATAATATATTATAAATGACCATATCTTAATGTCAGATACTATGTAAATTTAGTTTATGTGAGTGATATTGATGATAGCAAGTGTACCATGTATTATGTGTCTATTCTTACTGGATGAATTATAACATGGGTTTTAAAACTATAGTCCATCTTGACTACTTCTATGATAGAGACAACATATGTTGTAGTTACATGAGCTACCAATAATATATTCTAGTTGCAAATACAGTTAGAAAAATCTTGGACATAAGACAAAATTAGTTATTTTGTGATAGCTATAGTATTTTGTACTTTAAGAAAAGTACAATTATTAGCTTGAAGAGAAAATATAAAAGAATACAAGTATAAATTTATGCGATGTTTCTTATTAAATAAATATTAAATGTTCGTTTTTAATGTTGAAGGTGAAATGTCAAGAGTAGGTAGTTACTCTTATGGGTAATAATGATTTTTAATTTTCAGTTTTATGAGGGCAAACTATAGCCTATAAATAAATCATTGTATTGCTTGTAAAAAAATAGAATTAGAATAAAAAGTCTCTTTTCATAAATAATTCTCCTTAGTTATAGCTTGTAGCCGATAATTTTTATACAAATTAGTATCGGAGGGATGAGGAGTATAATTAATAATGTTCCGCTGCCTGATTAACGAATGTGAACTACGAGAATTGGAGCATCCAAATGAAAGCTCTTCTCGGTTCTATGGATTGTTGGGAGGTGGTTCAAAAAGGTTTTGAAGAACCAGAATCTACCGAAAGATATACGGTGGCTCAAAATAAGGCATTAAAAGAAACAGGATCAAAAGATAGGACATCATTGTACATGCTGTTCAAAGCTGTTGATGAGTTGGGCTTTGAGAATATTACGAATGTGAAAACTTCAAAAGAAGCATGAGACATCTTGGAAACTGTGTACAAAGAAGTCAACCGAGTTAAACAAGTTCATCTTCAAACTCTTTGCAACGAGTTGGAAGGCATGAAGATGAATGAGTCAGAAGGTGTGTCCGATTACCTCACACGTGTTCAAACCGTGGTGAATCAACTCAACCGATATATAGAAAAGTTGTCCGATGCACGGGTTGTGGAAAAGATTCTAAGGTCGTTAACCGATAATTTGAAGAATGTGGTATGTGCTATAGAAGAGTCAAAGGATCTAGTAATGTTCACGATTGACGAGCTTGCAGGTTCTCTAATGGCACATGAATATCGTAAGAAGGAGGAGATACTTGAGCAAGCACTTCAAATCAAAGCATCGATTAATGATGAAAAGATATTCTATCCTCAAAAATTTCGAGGTAAATGGTGTGGCTGTGGTGGTCGAGAAATTAGTCGCGGTGAGAAAAGTCGCGGTCAAGAAGGGTATCATGAGGAGAATGAGCAATCAAACCAGTAAAATTGGTGTGGAAAAGGACACAATCATGGAAAAGGTGGTCGATCAAATTATTCCAACTTCGAGTACTACAAGTATAGAAAATATGGTCACTATGCGAATGATTGTAATTTCGATAAATGTTGCAATTGTGGAAATGTGGGGCATTTTGCAAAAGAATATCGAGTCAAGAAAAAGATGGAAGAGACAACCAATCTAACCATAGAAGATGAGGTGGAAGAAAGCTTTCTCTGAATGGCATATAACAAAGTCAACACCTACAACGAAATGGTGTGGTACCTCGACACAGCTGCAAGCAACCATATGTGTGGGCACGAGCATTGTTTCAAAGAGATGTAAAAGGTTGAAGCTGTATCTGTATTATTTGGAGATGTCTCAAAAGTTGAGGTCAAAGGCCAAGATATGCTTTATTATGTACAAAAGGATGGTTTCGTTGGGTCAATCCAAGATGTGTATTATGTACAAGACATCAAGAACAATATTTTAAGTATGGGACAACTAATTGAGAAAGGTTATTTGGTTTTTATGAAAGACCGGAAATTACTATTGAAAGACAAGCAAAGGCGTTCAGTCGCACAAATTGAAATGAGAAGAAAGCGAATGTACAAACTAAATTTGAGAAGTGTACGAGAAAAATGTTTGCAAGTCAAAGTAAAAGACAAGTTATCACTATGACATCTTCGTTTTAGTTACCTACATCATGAAGGCCTAAACAAGTTGGCAAAGAAGAACATTGTGCACGGACTATCAAACATGGAATACGAGAGAAAATTTTGTGAAGAATGTATGCTCGGAAAGCATGCAAGAATGTCATTTCAAAAGAAGGCAGAATATCGAGCTAAGCAAACTCTCGAGTTGATTCATTCCAACATATGTGGACCAATCACCCCGAATCTTTTAGCGGCAAAAGGTATTTAATTTCCTTTATTGATGATTTATCATGAAAAACTTGGGTTTATTTTCTAAAAGAAAAATCTAAGGCATTCAAGGTATTCAAAAAATTCAAAGTGCTGGTGGAAAAGGCAACTGGTAGATACATCAAATATGTACGATCCGATAGAGGTGGCAAATATACTTTGACAGTTTTCATGGAGTATTACGAGGAACAAGGCATAAAACAATTTCTAACCGTACCGTACTCTCCACAGCAAAATGGTGTGGCTGAGATGAAGAACCGGACCATTCTCGACATGGTTCGGTTAATGCTCAAAAGCAAGAAAATACTAAAGAAATTTTGGGCAAAAGCCGTGCAATGTGCTATCTATATTCAAAATTGGTGTCCACATGTGAAGTCGTATGATCAAACACCACAAGAGACATGGAGCAAACAAAAACTGATAGTCTCTCATCTCAAAATATTAGGCAGTTTGACCGATGCACACGTGCCGGATTAGCGAAGAATGAAGCTCGAAGACAAAAGCAAAATATATATTTTTATTGGGTATAATGAGAAAATAAAAGGATACAAGCTATTCAATCCGATAAGCAAGAAGATTCTAGTGAGCCGTGATGTAAAAGTTCATGAAGTAAATGAATGATATTGGAATAAAGTAACATAGGATTTCATCAAAATTATAGAACCATCAATTCATATGCCAACAACTATACTAGAAAATTCTGAAACCATTAATGATGAAGATGAACCATGGCAACTCAAAATGCAAAGCTTACAAGATTTGTATAATTCGACAAATGAGGTACACCTTGTATTGTATGTCTTTTGGTGGATTCTAAGAATTTAAGTTTTGAACAGGCTGTGCAAGACAAGAAGTGGCCAACTGTCATGGACGAGGAGATTAAAGCAATAGATCACAACAACACATGAGAGTTAGCAGAATTGCCGAAAGGAACTCATCCCATCAAGTGGGTGTTTAAGAGAAAGATGAATGCTCAAGGGGAGATATAACGGTATAAGGCGAAACTTGTAAAAAAGGGGTACAAGCAAAAGGTGGGAATCGACTATGACGAGGTGTTTGCTCCTGTTGCAAGAATGAGAGATAATCAGATTGTTCATTTCACGAGCGGCTCAATTTAAATGGTTGATATTACAAATAGATGTCAAGTCGGAATTCCTGAAAGGTGTGATTGAAGAAGAAGTTTATATTAAACAACCACTCGAGTACATGAAAATCGGAGAAGAAAAGAAGGTGTTAAAATTGAAGAATGTACTTTATGGGTAAAGCAAGCATTGCAGGCATGGAATATTCATATCGATGCATACTTCAAAGAGAACGAGTTCGAGCAAATGTCCCTATAAACATGCCCTTTATATGAAGAAGAGTGGAGGTGGTGTGTTATTTGTTACTCTTTATGTTGACGATCTCTTTTTTTTTTGGGAAATAATAATGAAATGATACAAGAGTTCAAGAGCACTATGACACGGGAATTCAATATGACAGATTTGGGCTTGATGAAGTTTTTCCTTGGCCTGGAGGTAAGACAAGGAAAGACTGGTATCTTTGTATCCCAAGAGGCATATACAAAGGAGATTTTGAAGAAGTACATGATGGAGTTTTGCAATCTGGTTTCAACACCAATGGAACCAGGTGCAAAACTTTCTAAGTTTGATGGAGGAGAACGAGTCAAAGCAAGCAAATACCGAAGTCTTGTGGGAATCCTTCACCACCTCACATGCACAAGACTGGACCTAGTATTAATTGTCGGCATTGTAAGTTGGTTCATGGGGGAGCTAGTCTATTAACATTGGAAAATGTTAAAGCGAATCCTATGGTACAGTAAAGGAACAATATCACTCGGGTTATTCTATACAAATGCAACAGATTACAAGTTGGTCGGGTACTATAATAGTGATTGGTGCAGAGACTTGGACGATTGGAAAAGCACATCAGGTTATTTATTTTTTATGGGTGACACGGTGTTTACTTAGCTTTCAAAGAAGGAACCAATTGTGACACTCTCGACATGCGAAGCTGAATATGTGGTAACATCTTTGTATGTGCGTCATGCAATATGAATCAGAAATTTGTTGGGCAAGATGAAGCAACAACAACTCGATGCAACTGAGATACGAGTTGACACCAAATCAGCAATTGAGTTGAGCAATAACCCGGTGAATCATGAGAGAAGCAAGTATATTGACGTTCACTTTCACTTCATCCGAGATCAAGTGAAGGAAAGAAATATAGAATTAGTACACATGGAAAGTCGGGACCAAGTTACGGATATCTTCACCAAACTGCTACCTACGATACTACTCGACAACTACAAAAGATTACTCGGCATGAAAGATGACAAAATTATTTAAGTTTATGGGGGGAGTCTTATTAAATAAACATTAAATGTCCATTTTTAATAAGAAATGTGAAATGTCAAGAGTCAGTAGTTACTCTTATGGATAATAATAATTTTTAAATTTTCAGTTTTTTGATGGCAAACTATAGCCTATAAATATATCATTGTATAACTTGTAAAAAAAATAGAATCAAAATAAAAAGCCTCTTTTCATAAATAATTCTACTCGATTATAGTTTGCAGCTAGCAATTTTTTTACAATGCTGATCATCTTCTAATCTAGATGAAACATAAACAACATGTGAGGCTCTCCCCTTTATCTTATTCTCATCACATTCATGGTAGTAACTTGTATCTTTTTATATTGTTTATTTATATTATTATTCATTTTAGAATTATCTATTTAAAATTATTACTTCGAGTTTTATTTTTCATTATCATTAAGATAAATGAATTTAGGAAGTTCCAATGTCTACATAATCAATGTATTCTACATTTTAGTGAACTATTTTGGTAAGTGAATGTGTACCCAATTTGTAATATCAATGTGTGAGTTATATGGAAAATATGTAAGTATATTTTGCTTTGTGAATTTGCAGTAGTTCATTTTTTTTTTGTGTAATTTCTAGTTAGCATATTGTATTATTTATATTTTTTTTATTATGTATATTTGTACTAAAAGAATTTTGTAGTTAAGTTTTGTAGCTTGAGGATTTATTTTTTTTTGTTGAATATTTGTTGTATGGTAGTTTCTAATTGACTTGATCACTCTTATTAATTGGGTAAATTAAAAAAAAAATAAAAAACCAATTTTAATACAAATTATGTTTCTCTAAAATCCAAATTTTAATGTATTTTTTTATTTTTCTAATTTATATTATACCAAAATATAAGTATTTTATGTTTTCATGTATTTTTTTAAAAATTTTTTAATTTTTTTTAATTTTTTTAATTTTTTTTAATTTTTTTAATTTTTTTAATTTTTTTAATTTCTTTTATTTTATATTTAATTTTTTAATTTTTTAATTTCTTTTGAATTTTTTAATTTTTTTTAATTTGTTTAATTTCTTTTAATTTTTTTGATTTTTTTTAATTTTTTTAATTTTTTTAATTTTTTTTAATTTTTTTAATTTTTTTAATTTTTTAATTTTTTAATTTTTTAATTTTTTAATTTTTTATATATTTTTTTATATATTTTTTAATTTTTTTAAAATTTTGTTTTTTTTACTTTTTTTAAATTTTTTAATTTTTTAATTTTTTTAATTTTTTTAATTTTTTTAATTTTTTTAATTTTTTATATATTTTTTTATATATTTTTTAATTTTTTTAAATTTTTGTTTTTTTTTTTTACTTTTTTTAAATTTTTTTAATTTTGTAATATTTTTTTTACTTTTATTTTTATTTTTTTTTATTTTATTTTTATTTTTTTTTAAAGTTTATTTTTTTTTTTCAAATATTTTGTTGTTTGGTAAACAGGGCTAAAGTACAATTTCCCAATTTTATGTTTAAATGAATAAAATATAAATTAATTTGCGAAAGTCGAAACACATAATTATCGTGGTTAATAACTGATGAAGTGACATTCTCAAAAATTAATTGCTAATCCAGAAAATGATGCCCAATTAATAACTGATCGATATCCTCAAAATAAAAAGATCGTCTTCTTCATGGATAATACGTAAAAATTCACATAACTGAAAGTTAGGAAGGCTGAATTGAAGCCTAAACGAAATAACGCATGAATCCGGAAAAAAAAAATCGCGGCTATTTTACGTAGGAACGTTGGGGAGACACAAGTATGCATTCACGCGCATGTACACAAATGAATACGCAGAAGGTAGGAGCAGTAATGGCAAGAGCAGCTTGGTTGGGAGGAGTGGCTGGTCCCGCGCTCAGAGAATTAATTAGAGCACACGATTTGGTATCAATGAATCATCATCTCCTTAACTCCCTCTCTCAAATCATGCCAAATTCTTTGACATTTCGGCCGTTACTTTCTTCCTAATCAGTTCCTATGATACGTGCCTTTTTTGGACCTCCCTTAAACCCAAAACCCAGAACCAAACTTCTATCCTTCTTAGTACTGTATATTCCATGTCATGGACCATGTTCTTAACTTATCATCCCCCAACCATCCATCATAATCTCATCATCTTCTTCTTTCTATCTTCTCTTCTTCTTGGAGTGATAACTTTTGTAGGTGCTGATTAATGGAGTTTGGTAATGTAGCAGAAGGAGAAAGAAGTGGGTATCAGGACGATTCCTCTGATACCAATGGGAGGAAGAAACGGTATCACCGACACACCACGTTTCAAATTCAGAAGCTCGAATCGTAAGCATCCTCTGTCTTCTCTTTCCTTTTCACGTGCCACGACCATGACGAAATACCAGTTCATTGGGGTGCTCAAGCTAGCAGACGACGTTGTTGTTATAAACGTACGCACGAGTTCTAGCTAGAACGCGTGCGACCATCTTGGCTGGACGCACTCTAAAGCTTGTCAGTTTTAATGGGCGAATACTGGTCGTCTTTGTTTTGTCGATGTTAGAAAACAGGGAGGAGCAGTTTGAATAATTTGTTGTCCGCTCTGTTGGATTACAGAATGTTTAGGGACTGTCCGCACCCAGACGAAAAGCAAAGGTTACAGCTGAGCAGAGAATTAGGGTTGGCTCCGCGTCAGATAAAGTTTTGGTTTCAGAACAGAAGAACACAGATGAAGGTGAAGCCTCGCTTTTATATAATTAGTTCTTCTCCGATCTTTTTCCTGAAAATTGTGTCTGCGATATAATCTCTAGGCCCAAAATGAAAGGGCGGATAATTGTGCTCTTAGAGTGGAGAACGATAGAATCCGATGCGAGAATATAGCAATCAGGGAGGCACTCAAGAACGTGATCTGCCCCTCCTGTGGTGGATCGCCCTCAGCAGAGAACTCGTATTTTGATGAAAATAAATTGCGAATGGAAAACGCCCGGCTGAGAGAGGAGGTAGAGGTTGTTCCACAAAAAATAAAATGTATAGTTGATTCTTGGTTAAATTTTGCTCTGTTAATTTCGTTTTCAGCTCGATAGAATTTCTAGCATTGCCGCGAAATACACAGGGAGGCAAATGTCTCATTTTCTTCCGGTACAGCAAGCCCACGTTTCTTCTTTAGATTTATCGATGGGGAATTTTGGGGGGCAACAAATTGCAGGTCCTTCCCTAGATCTCGATCTTGATCTTCTCTCTAATAATAATAGTTCCAGTTTTCCTTACCAGCAAATGGGTGGTGGCTTTGCTTTATCTGACATGGATAAATCCTTGATGACTGATATTGCCACAAATGCCATGGATGAACTTCTGAGACTTTTGCAAACAAACGAACCTTTCTGGTTAAAATCCGCCATTAATGGGAAGTATGTTCTTGACCTGGATGCTTATGACAGCATTTTTCAGAGAACCATTAATCATTCGAAGAATGCCAATGTTCGAGTAGAAGCATCGCGCGATTCTGCGGTCGTGATAATGAACTGTTTGTCTCTGGTCGACGTGTTCATGGATTCTGTACGTCGCTGTGCTCTCTCTCTCTCTCTCTCTCTCTCTCTCTTCCTCTCTTCCTCTTTCTCTCTGACGGAAGCTCCATTTATCGGATCTAATTTGGTTTGAATTTGCAGAACAAATGGGAAGAACTCTTTTCCACTATTGTATCGGCTGCCAAGACTATTGAAATCATTTCAACTCGATTAATAGGCACGCATAGCGGCTGCATGCAACTGGTATTAATGGATAGCTTATGATGTTAAGCTACTTGCTTTAATTGCATTCAAATTTGTTTCCAGCGTTGGTTATCGTCAATTATCCATTTTCTTTTTACAGATGTACGAAGAATTGCAGGTGCCTTCTCCATTAGTTCCAACTCGAGAATTTTACATTCTTCGTTACTGTCAAGAAATCAAGGACGGATTATGGGCAATTGTTAATGTTTCCCATGATATCCAGCAATTGTCTTCTCAGTCGGCTCACATTCGCATGCTTCCTTCGGGATGTTTGATTCAAAGTACTCCTGATGGATTTTCCAAGGTTGTCAAATTGCTCGATTCAGGTTTATAGTTGTGGTTAGTTCGGCATTGTAATTCTAGTCTTCAACACAGCAAATTGAGTTTCTTCTCATTCTCTGCAACTCTGAGATTACTCATCTCCTACCCCTCCGATTACAAAAAAAAAAAAAAAAAAAAAAACAGGTTACCTGGCTGGAACACGTGGAGATGGAAGAAAGAAACCCGATTCACCAGCTTTACGTCGATCACGTTCAAAACGGAATGGCTTTTGGAGCTGAGCGCTGGCTCGCAACTCTTCAGAGAATCTGTGAGAGGGTTGCCTGCGAAATGGGAAGTGGTACTTCAGCCACCCATCAGCTCGGAATTAGTAATTTAGTAGCTCCGATGGCAGAGGGGAAGAAGAGCATGATGAGGCTTGCTCAGAGAATGGTTAACACATTCTGCTCTGGGATCAACACCTCCAGCACTCATAATCGAACTGTGATTCCCACTAATGATCCTGCCGTTCGAATCACCTTTCACAAAAGCACAAATCAATGGCAACCCAATGGTGTTGTTCTCTGTGCCACTACTAGTTTCTGGGTTCCAGTTTCTCCACAGGTTGGGTTCCGTTTCTTCAAGGACGAAAGAACTCGAGCTCAGGTGTGTTTATTTTCATGTCGAATTCGCCCTACTTGTTTGTTTTATAGATTTCTTAGCAATATTATTACTTCTCGACTGGTTTTTTATACGTCCGCCATTTTTGTGCCAGTGGGATGTTCTCTGGGGCAATGATTTGCAAGAGGTAGTGCATATCGCAAATGGCTCGCATCCTGGGAATTGCATTTCTGTGCTTCGGGTAGGTTTTCTCTAATCTTGCTGAATTAAAACTAATTGTTAGTTAGTGTTCCAAAACGATTGCTATAATGCATGAAGAACCATCGCAATGTGATCATGAATAGGCATTCAGCGCGAGCCAGAGCAACATGTTATTGCTGCAAGAGAGCTGCGTAGATTCTTCGGGATCGCTCGTGGTTTACTGCTCCATTGATTTATCGGCGATCAACATAGCGATGAGCGGGGAAGAAACGAATTGCATTCCGCTTCTTCCATCTGGTATTGCAATTTCGCCGGACGGTCACCGGGAACAAATCGGCGATCGTGCTTCGACAAGCGGAAACGATGAAGGTGGATCGCTGATTACAGTAGCGTTTCAGATACTAATGGACAACCTGCCATCTGCGAAGCTAAACATGGAATCAGTAAACACTGTTAACAACCTCATCGGCAGAACTGTTCGCCAAATTAAAGCGGCATTAAATTTCGCAAGCTGTTGATCCGATCAGATTCTGCTACCACAATGCAACTAACTGTTTTCATTTCTCTCTGCCCACTTTAAATACGGAGATTACAGAAAAAAAGTGAAGCGTAAAGTTCGACCAGCGGGGACAAGTATGGGTGTTTAGGTGTAACTTTGAATGCTCCATTATCAGCAGGAGCTCTCGGGCTAGTTCTCCTGTTACTTCTGATCGTGACTTCTTCTTCTACCAAACACCCACCAACTCGTTTAGCTCCATCCTTTTCCTTTATGAGTACTTTTTTTTCTTTGGGTTTCGTGAAGAGAATCGACCTTTGAAGCAAACAGCGAAGTGAGAAATTCAAGATGAGGAGTCAAGAACGCACCATACTCTTTTTTTTTTTTTTTTTTTCGTTTTGACCCTTCTGCTCCTGCAAGTAAAATGTGTGTGGTTCGGGCATTGACTTCTGTTTATGGTCTATTTTCCTTGTATTTATCAACTTTTTTCTCAGCCGTTCCTTTTTCATTGTTTATTTGTTTATTTTGGTTTTCGTTTGCACTCAAAAGCATTATTGGCTGTATTTTGTGTTTGTCTTAATTTTGTTTTTTTTATAACTTATGTGCTGACCACGCACCTCGAATAGTTTCATAAAAAGTTGAAATTTCCCTTAGTTTTCTTGACAAATAATAGGTAGGATTTCTTATTTGTTTGCCAAATTTGTTGAATATATATTAAAAATTTATCAAATTTTCATGTTTTTTTATCGAACTAAGAAATATAGAAGCAATTTTTTATAATTTTATGATTTTTTTTTTCTTGAAATTTGAATATATATGTATGTATGTATGCATGCATGCATGCATGTATGTATGCATGTATGTATGGTATGGTATGGTATAAATGTATATATGTGAGTGTGTCTATATAAGTGTGGGTATATATATTTTTATATGTGTAGATGTGTCATGTATCTGTGTGTGTGCTTGTGTGTGTCTGTGCACATTCAAATATTGTGTGTATTTGTGTGTATCTGTATACATTCAAATATTAGTGTGAAATTAGACACAGACACATACATACACACGCGCGCGCGCGCTCAATCAAATATTAGCATGTAACTATGTATGTCATGCATGCAAGTATGTATGTATGTGTGCGTGTGTTTGTGTGAATTTAACTGTGTGTGTGTGTGTGTGTGTGTGTTTAACTGTATGTGTGTATTGATAATTATGAATGTGTGTATGTGTATGTGTGACACAAACATTGATCTATATAATATATTTTATATAACTTAGTGGGTGTTAATGAGGTGGAATTGTAAATGGGTTGATGAAACCCTTCATTAACTCTCTAAGATTTGATATTTAAAAAAAAAATCATCAATATTTAAATGTCTAATAATTTGCTTACAAAAAAAAATTAGAAAATAAAAATTGCAAATATGTACTCCATGAGAACGCATTTTAGGTTAGAAATAAATAGTGGTCTCCCTCATTTATAACTAACATGAGTTGTGAGCTCATAAATATAAAGCAAGTGTTTAGAATTGATGAGAGCAATATGAACAAAGATGAAACATTATAGTACATTAAATTCACTACAAGACATCAACATGGGATCCACTTATTAGGTATTCTCCACTTGCCATCAATTTTTCAAACCATTTTCTGAAAAAAAAAAAAAAAAAAGAAAATTTCATTCAATTAAGTTGATTGACACCAAATTTTTGTTTCTATTATTATCCTTTGTGTTTGGGTGCCAAATGAGAGGAACATGTTTGGGTATAAAAATGAAACTTTTTTCCTAATGAAATTTTTTTCCTCAGCCAAAAGTATGTATTTATTAACAAAATGATAGTTTGATTGGCATAAGGACAACTTGCATAACCTTGGGGATACAAGTTCAATTCCCAGGGATGTGTGATACGCACTACTGGGTATCTTTCTAATCACTCTATTGATACTATTAGGCAAATGGGTCTTACTTGCTCCGATCCCAAGGCCCCAATGCTCATATATGGGCTAAGAGATAGTATGGGATGGATTTGAGAGGGAGGGCTTAAAAATATGTGCATTTGAAGGAATGATATTCTTCTACACACACACACACACACACACACAAAAGCACTATAACTATGAGGTTGCAGACATCATACTTTTCTACACAGTCGAATACCCACATTTTCTATATATCCAAAGATATATAGTACACACACTGACACACGCATGATATGTACATAGTACACATTAACAATTACAACAGCATGATGACCATAGGTTGTAATTATGCACTGAAATAGTAAACATGACAAGGATACAATCATGGTCCATTCAAACAAATCGTCCTATGCATAAAATAATAAATCTTAGGTTTGCATTTCAATATGCGCAACAAGTAACTAAGTGTTAGTGTCGAAACTGCCTCATGAACACCTCCTCTCTATCTCTGTTCAAAAATGCATCCGAGGAGAATCTCTCTTCACCAAAAGAAAAGTGAGTAGAAATTAATTATCGTCATGTTGAGTACTCAAGGATACGACGACACAGCTGCCTTGTGTTGTAATAGATCCACAAAACTATCCTTGTTTTCTTGTTTCTTTATTCATGCATTATAGAGAGTTGATGTGTTACTCTTTTCCTTTTGTGTTCAAGAAAGTAGAAAATGACTCATTATTTCAAGATAGAGAGAGTGTGTGTGTGAGTGACATAAATCTCTTCTCTCTTTTTTCCATAACTATCTAAAACATGAAACATGTTTTCTTGTTACACGCCACAATCTAGAGGCTTTCACCTGCACGCACCAAGAAAACCAAATATGAGAATCAAATCCAAATATTACAAAATATTTAATACGAGAATCAAATCCAAATAAACCAAAAAACCAACTCAAGTAAACCAAACCAAATTGGTTTAGCTGGATTGAACTATCCACCTCAGATAGATCCAATACTTTCTAGGTAAAATTGTATTAAGTCGACAGGTGACAAGCAATTCTCAAAAACACTATCATAGGTAGTAAGAAAGCCATCCTCCAATGGTAGTCCTTGAGGCTCATCTCAAATTTCAAAATGCTTCTTATAAAAGTAAAGGTTTTCACATAAATTGCAATCATCAAAATAAAATAGCATGAAAACATGAGTAGAAACATGCACTTATGGTAAGTAAATCAACATCATGTGCGCATTTATCTTAACATTAAGTTGTAATGCTATACGAATAGCTAGATTTCATGTATGTGATCGATGCATATTTAACTGCCCCAAATGGGCACCCAACTTGAGATGTAATTTTGAATGATGAGACATATGAGGGGGAATAATAGACGTGTTCATGAAAATTGATCATGATAAAATGTCACCAAAACTAACTCTTTTATTGCATGTTTTTTTTTTTTTAGTTATTTTGCAAGTTAATTCGAGACTTAAATAAACTTAAATATAAAAAAACAAATAGTCAAGTTAATATTTAAAAAATCAAAAAAATATATCCAAAAATTATAATATCATATTTTTTTACAATCACAAAATATAATCATAAACAATGCTAAGGGGATGATATTTAATGAGATTGTCATTTCAAACATTGGCAAAGTCATTCCCCTTGTTGTTTTGAAATTGTGATTCCTCATCATTGTGTTTCTGTATTGTATTAATCAAATTCTTCTTCATCAATGAAATTATCTTATGTGATCAATTAATATTATGACTACCATCTGCAAGTATTTTTGAACTAATTAATTCTATTATAATGTTACTTCTACTGGTAGACAATGTATCAATTTAATCATTGTCATTAAGTAAAAGTGGCAATGTTTGAATTCATAACATCCTCATCATCAATTTCCACAACTTATGGATCATAATTTCCATAACTTATGGATCAAAAGATCATCAATATAAATGCCTTGTCTTGAATTTGATGGAAATATAAATCATTTGATTTTATTTCTTCTCGAATCAGCATCGAGCCATTTATATTTTTGAAAAACAATTTGATACTTTTTCAAATATTACAACTTAAAATAATTCCTTTTACCCTAATCAATTATTGAGATGCAAACTTTGTAATTCTAAGTTTTTAAAAAAATTTTATCGTTGAACATGTTGGGAAGAAGTAGAGATGACAACAAAAACCACAAGCCAGAGCATATTATTCATTGTTAACTTCATATATTATTTTAAAAAGAAGTTCATTATTAGCTAATAAAACATAATAAATGTCAGAGCATGACAAACACGTATTAATTAAAATCTTATGAAAGTGCAAAATAAAAATGTAATTATTTTATTTGTAGATGAGATCTCATATGAGCACAATGGAATTATATATACATATATCATAATAATATCTATTAAAAAAATATATAAGTAATGGCATAATCAATTTCTCACCTCTTACTAATATCAATAACATAATCATCATTTGAAAATAAATAAATTAAAAAAAAATGATCATGCTTCAATCACTTCATTACGATTGAACACTAGAAAACCCCTAATTTTTACTTCGTCTTTTTTTTTTGAAATACATATATCCATCAATTGTCCTTGAGACCACCAAACATGGTTTATTGTGATCATTGAACTACTAGGTGTTCCTTATTATAAAAAGGATGATATAAATATGCTCCAATTTTCAATACACACTCTTCTGATGTAAAAAAACATATTTTTCTAAGTAATCTTTGACTAAATTATGCCTTTTTAATGATTTGACTAATAATAATGTTTAAAAGACTATATTTCTTCAATTTTAGTTATGGTTATGATGAATATCTAACTTAGATGATATTATAATTGACCATAATTAAGCAATCTTAGTGTAATGCTTTGTTTTATCTTTCCATTGAAGAGTCTATTATTTCTTAAAAGATAAATCATACGGTAAAAAAGGTGTCACATTAACATATTTTACTTTTAATGCCATCGAATGTTAGAAACGTATTACACATCAAATATTATAGATGAAGTTTCATAGGATAACATGACAAAACTGCCCATGCACAACAATATCATTTATAAATCTAAGAAAAGTAACATCTAGTTCATAAAATACCTCATCACATCAAATGATTTTACACACAATCTATTTAGTTTGTCCATTAAAATAACCAAATAGATGACCACTTATTTTCAAGTTTATTATGCCAAGGAATTAATAAATAAAATATCATTGATATCTCATTGATGCACAATCATGACGGAAATGTAAATCTCAATAGTCATTAATTATATGTAATGGCATTTTACAGATGGACTAAACCTAAAAACTTCTTAACTAGATTGCACAATTTTGAGGCTCTTATTCAAAGACAATGTGCATCATAAAAATTTTACCAGAATTTACCATCAACTAGGTTTTCCAATAGCCTATCAATCTTCAATTGCCCATGCAAGTGAAATGTTATGTGTTTGCCATTTTTTTTGTCTCAATCGATGTATCTACTTTAGCCTTGATGTTAATGATCAATAGTGTGTAATCTTATAAGAAATTTGCTTTTTTCTATTAATCAACTCATGTTACCTTCCTACATACAAGATAAACCCATAAGCCTTACTAGCTATTAGATCAACTCCCTTTTCAAATTAAAACAAAATAATACTTACAAGCATTGACTAATTCAAAAGATAAAATAAGAATCCCTAAATATGATTTCAATCCACACACACACACACACACATACACACATGCTTTCATCTATATTTATGCATAGATAAGTATAGACTCATACACATACATATTCATATAGATGTATTGACATAAATTGATTTATACATAAATATACATGCATATATGCAGTCATACGCATATAAATAAATATACATACACACACATACATGTATGGATAAATGTAAATACATATATGTGCATGTCTACTTTTATGTGCATATGTGTATGTGCATATATATAGGCAAGTATATATGTGTTTCTTTACATATAGATATAGAAGAAACACACTCACACACCCAAATGCTTGTGCGCATATATATAAATATAGAGACACTTACACATGTATATATATATGTATGATTTTATATATATATATATGTATGTATGTATGTATATATGTATATGTATGCAAACATAAATATGTATATATGTGATTATATGCATATCATTTTTGTGTTTGTGTATGTATATTCATTCATATGTATATATCCATATATGTATTAATATATGTATTCTTTAAGTGTCTCCATGTGTGTGTGTGTGAGTGTGTGTGTGCATGTATATTTGTTTCTCTATATTTATGTTTGTGCATATATGTATATGTGTGTGTGTATGAATATATGAATTTAATTATGCATATTCTTAAATATTTTTGCATGCATGTGTGTTAACATATGTATTTCTATGCAAATGTGTGTAAATAAAGAAACGAAACTATCCATGTGTACATGTGTGTGTGTGTCTGTCTGTGTGTGTGTGTGTCTGTGTGTGTGTGTGTGTGTGTGTGTGTGTGTGTGTACATGTGTGTATGAATATGTGAGTCTAGTACATGTTTCTATGCACACAATAGACATGTAAGCATACAAATACACAAATGGGCGCACAAATATAATTTTCAAAAAAATTATATTTTCAAAGGAAAATTAATTTATCGGAAAACTCTCTCTCATGTGAGGAATGAGGATTGGTTGTGGGGTTTACAGGGGAAAACTCTCTATGCCTATTTTAGATTTAAACCAATGACTTATCTCGGTATGTCCAAGTATGGAAGAGAGGAATATCTGCCCAAGTAGGGAAGAGTATTGGTTTTCCCTTGCCCAATTATAGAAAAAACCCCTCTATTTTTTCTGAAAACAAAGTCAATTTTTTGAAAACAAGATGTCCATTTTGTGTAGCATATCAGCCCCATTTTCCAAGCTAGCATGGCTACCATGGAAGGCAAGATTATCATGACGTGTGTATCTACCATGAGGTGCAGAGCTACCATGCATGGTTGCTATGGTGTATACAATGCTAGAGACAACTACCATGCATGGTTGTCATGACGTGCATGGTGCTAGGCACAACTGCCACTGTCGTAGCTACTACCATAATTATTCCTAGTCTGGAAACTCACATTCTATGGTGTGGCTTCCATGGCATGGTGCATAAGGATTAAGAGACTACCCATTTATGAGTTGTCAAGTTTTAGTCATCCAAAAAGAGGGAGTTGTCCCCCTTCCTCATGTTCTGTAATGTTTTTTTTTTATTATACCTTACACAAGTTTTTCCAAACAACCTTCTAAAAGGTTTTGGATGAAATTGATTTTATAATAATTTCTTCTATGTATGATAACATGCTGAGGTAGTTTAATGTTCATGAAGTATTTGTGGGGAGGATATGCAAGTATTCATTTGGATATTCATGTGATACTCAGGTGCTAAAGAATATACTGAAAACACAAACAGTTACTTGAGAGTTTAGATTACAATTTATTTATCAAACTCAAACCATAACAAGAATATACTTTTTTCATTCGGAAATGAAAAAAGTAAAGATAAGCTAGGAATTATAAAAAAATCAAACTCATCCCTGAGTTTTTTATACCAAGTCATAGGTTAAACAAATTAAGAAGAGAGAATAATTTATCTTTCATGAGCTTGATCATTAAAAAAGAACTTTATTAGGAAGATCAAAATAAAAAGAAGGATTTTGAGACTATACCTTAAGGTATTTATATTATGCAAGCTAATTTATCTATTTTTGTTTCTTAGGTATTAGAGACTAGTTGTGGATCTCACATTTATACATAATGTGAATAATCTAAGAAACTGTAAATCATTGACCAATGATGAGATAGATCTACATGATATTAAGTTATAGTTCATAGGTACATGTTAAAAAAGAATGTATTAGACTGACCAACTATAAGAATACTACATGAATTAAATATCATAATTAATTCTCATATAGCAAATTTTTTATTCCTTAGACCTATATTTAAAATGGACTCATTCATGACAAAATCTATATTTCAACTTAGCCCAACATCAACCATAATAGTGTGATTATATATATTATGATCGGATATAGAATAAACCATATAGATATATATATATATATATATATATATATATATATATATATATATATATATATATATATATATATATATATATATATAAGAAATCATTTGTCACTCTTTTGAAGAGAGATATCTCTGGGCCCATCCTAAGTGAAACTGAAAAAAAAACATAATCATGCTCAAATAAATTAATAAGTATTATTAATATCACTTGTTTTATCAATCTAGAATAGATCAAAAAAACATAATTAAACCATATATGAATAATTTAATTTATACCTTATATTTAATTAAGATTTCATGTAATAAAATGATCATAACACTAATTATGAAATATATTATATTAACATTCACAGAAATTGGATAGTAATAATATCTTACTATGGGCTGCTTATGATATATTAGACCAAAAAGAGATTTAAGCTTTCTTTCAATATTATAGAAACCTATATAGTCACACACATAGAATGAATTATAAACTAGGTATTGATTTAGACTAAAATCATATATAATATTAAATGTAATTTTAATACTAAGTCAAATATGATTTGATTTTAATAAAAACATAATGCAAATTATTTTAACTAAATACTATTACATTAAATTATATTAGTTTTTGAAATTGTGAGATGTTTTATTATAATAAAATGTGATTTTTTCATTAAGGGGAGTTTGTTTTAAAAAATATATGATGATTTATAAAATATGCCTTTTATGAAAACACACTAATATATTTAGGAAACAAATAAAAATATGTATTTTAAAATAATATGAAATACATTAAAAAGATTTTTTTTAATGCTATTAAAAACACACCATGCATTTTTATGAATACACATATGCATGGTAAGAAAATAAAACAAATATATTTAAAAACAAGTCACCATATAAATATATGTCTTACAGGTAGAGAAAATATAAGATGCGAATTCAGATCATTAAAAATTATTTTCTCTATGAATAATATGTAATTTCAAAAATATATTTATATGATATATATGAGATATAAAAAAATAATAGAAAAATTCATATGTTATTTTGTGGAATATAAAAAGATATTTTCATAAGTGCATAAAAATATGTAAGCTTTTTATTGTATAAGATAGATAGTTTTGTGAGATAAAATCAATGTGTTAGTATATAATATGTAATGTCATTCGGGTATGGTTCTTGTAGAGAATGTCAACAAATTAATTGTACCTCAAAACACAAATTATGCAATTTAAAAAAATTAAAGTAATTTTTTATTATATAACCGATTAATTAAATACATGGGCAATTAAATAAGTTTGCAAAATCTACCAAGTTATAAACTCTTAAAAACAAAGTTGTGATTCCTAATGTGATTATGACAATTATGCAGTTTATATACACACTACTTTTGCTATAATAGATAATATAACTTTATATTATATATGTTCTTTAATAATAATTAATACTTATTATTATTTATCATAATTATATGTTCTTTAATAAACCCCCACATATTACACAATTTTGTCAATATAGAACAATTAGAATTTTTTAAAAAATGTGTGCTTAAATGGTATAAATTAATAATAATTATATGTTCTTTAATATTATTATTTATACGTCCTATAGGTTGGAAGGGTGGTATGGTAATGGAACACTAAATTGTGGGAATGACAAGATGGATGACTTGGTAGAGTAGCAATGTGGAGAGATCTATGTTGAAATGATTTTTGTATCATAAACTTGATGTGAAGCTCAAATAAAATTTAAGTCTATCTCTAGAATATTCTATGTTCTTTTTAATAGCATTAATTAACATATTAATTCTCATATTAATATTAGATGTATGGTTACAAGATGTATTCTTGAGATTTTTCTAGTATTAGTATAAATATCCCTCTCCCTTTTATTTTTTAGTATCAATATAAAAGGAAGAATAATTACTTCCTAAGTAAGTGGTATTGTAATCTTTTTCTTTCAATTTTTTTTTTCTTTTATTCAAGAGTTTTCTCTTTTATTTCCAACAAAGTACTATTAGGGGAAGGTTATTGGGTGTCTAAAAATTTGAGTATGCTTTGTGGTTGTAATATTAACTAATCTTTCACATCAAAAGAAATATTCTTGAGATCTTAGTAACTTAAAGAGTTGGAGTCTTGAGCCCTTTTTTTGTGTCAAAGAGCTTTGAAATCCTAGCTTGAAGATCATTTCTACAAATATGGTGAGTAGCAACATGGTTCCATCCCAAGTCCTAGTACTCAACAAGAGCAACTATTACAAATGGATGACTCTAAATAATGTTCCCTGTGTTACTTAAGTATGATGAAGAAAACAAGATGGATAACTCTAATTTAGTTGACAAGCTAATGGGATGTAGAATTAAGTTGTCTGAGTATGAGGAAGGAAACAAGGTGGATTCTACTCTCTACAAAAGACTATTAGGAAGCATGTGCTACTTAACATGTAAAAGGCCCAATATTTTCTACATAATGTACATGTGTCCTATATTCTATGTAGTAGATAATTTAGTGTGTGGAGTTTAGCTTATGCAAATAAGATTAAATCACTGGTTCTTGTAGAATATAATCTTTGTGTTCATAATTTAAATAGAGTTGGACATACCAATAGTAATATTATAGTACAAGATTTTAGTAAGCATATCTTAATTATTTATTTATTTGTGGTTGATATCCCTTTTATAGCCCTTAATTAGTGTCATAAGTGACGTCTTTATAAATTATGACAAAAGATATTATTTATTTGTGTGTGTGTGTGTCAATTTAAGTGACATTGGTTTTATATATATAAAACAAATAAATTAATTTTTCCTTTAAGTGTGATTTATTATAATTTAAGAGTCATTTATTAAAAAAATCATTTTCACTTTTGAATGCATGATAAGTATGTTTCATATGGTGGTGGAGAAAAAAAATCATTATTCATATTCTTCATCATGGCACCTAAGCTTAAAAAATATGGAAGAAGGCATTAACAGCCGCGTGGGAGCTCTCTTTTGATATGGTACATATACTAAATCGTGGATATTAAAATTTTATCATTTTTATGTTTAAAATTATTATGCAAGAATAATGATTTGGAATAAAAACCCAATTATGGTATCAGAGATTTTGATAATGATATTGTGTAATAATTTATCAAAATATAAACTATATATTGATATGGATTCTTACCTTGAATCATATGGAGGTTTTTTTTGCATTTGTAATGCAAACAATCGCCTAGTTGTTATGGTTTTAAGTGGTAATTGTTTTAATTTCATGTTTTAATTTTACAATTATTAAGTGTGAATATTTAAAATCACATGAGGATATAATTTCTTTCTTCTTCTTCAATTATAAATTTGAGTAATGCTTTGTTAGGGTTCAAACATCAATGGAAACTACAGTGGGATTCACGATGGAAATAGTAACCATGGTGGAGCTCCCAGTAAGTAACACTGACTATGATGGAGTTTGCAACTGTTAAAAATTTTGCTTCCAAAGTTTGTAATTTTATAGATTCAAAAGAAGAAGAAAACGATAAATGATATACACAACCACTGTATATATATCTACATCAAACCACAATCCAAAACCATTACAGAAATCAAACCACAGCAAAAACACAGAAAATAACATGGTTCACTAGTCATTCACTACGACTAGTTACATCCACCAGAAAAATACTTATGTATATAGATTATAACCAAAATATTTTTATAGTTTGTGAGTAGCGGCCAGATAAATTGCATAGAGGAGAGAGAGAGAGAGAGAGAGAGAGAGAGAGACGAGACGAGAGAACAGTCGTGCAAAAAAAATAGTAGAAGAGTAAAAAAGAAACAGAAAAAAATATATTTATATTAATAGTTTCTCAATATTAATAAACGAAGTGGGTCAAATCACTCGGATAGGTCAAGTTCTACTCCAAAATTTTATTTGGCCCACTGACCAGCAGCGGGACCCCCATTATTATACTATTGCTGCATTCCCAACTTCTCGATATTTTCTTTCTTGTACTAATATTAAAAATATTGAAACAGAAAATATTTTGGATATACAAAACAACCTATCAAAATAAATTATATACAACAACAACAACAAACACCAACTACATTTGAGCATGCATCAAAGAATATAAAATTACAACGTTAACTTTTATATTCGTCTATGGTAGAGCATGCAATTGTGAATACAGAGCCCTGTGGAGATCGCAATAGAAAACACCAAGTGCAATTGAGCACATAGTGGCAAACATTGATATTTGCAGAGTTCGTGATAGCGGAAACAATGATGGTTGTGAAGTTCGTGGTGGCAAACAATGATGATGATGAAGTTCATGGTGGTGAACAATGATAATTACAAACATCAATTTGAAAGTAATGATGAAAAAACATCAATTTCAAAAATAGTAACTCTTAATAATTACAAACCCTGATTTCCAAAAGAGAAGTCTATGAATCTAAATGGCCATGATAGCTCGGTTTTTGTTTGTGGTTGATATGAAAGCATGCATTTATGGTTTATGTGATGCATTTATGCTTGGGAAGATGCATTTGTGGTGGAATATTATGGCATGTATACTATTGTAGTTGAATGTTATAACATATATAATGTTGTGGTTGAATGTTATGGCATGTATAATATTGTGGTTGAATGGTATGGTATGTGTGGTGATTATGAATAATAGATGCGTGTGACAAATTGGTGATGGTTGTATAGTGATATATGTTTAATCACAATTTTAAAATTAAATATGGAACAATAAATTAAAATGATTCCCATTTTTAAATAAATGGGATTGGTATTTTAATTAGTTTCCTAATTATTTTAGAAAACATATATATATATATATATATATATATATATATATATATATATATATATATATATATATATATAACCCTCAAACTTTTCAAATAATCAAGTGATAAAGGAATTCATCAACTATGAATCTCATGGTCTCAATCACTAATTTGTAACTGGATCGAATTAATTAGTATGTTGGTCTTGATGTCTTTCAACCTATCGGTCTAATTAAATTGTAGTTGCAATAAACACAAATTCCTATAGGTTAATTATGCATATTATAAATTGAATCACTTCACCATCTGAGAGATTCAATTAAGAATAATGAGTCTAGAATGAAGTGATAGTATACACTTAACTATAGATAATAGTATCTTTTCCATATGAGCCACTATTATTATTTGTATAACTAAAGCTAAGCTATTTGTTTAGTCTTGTTTGATATGGACCATTACATAGACAACAAGATTGATAGGAAATAGTATGTTTGAACAAATAATAAATAGTAGATAACCTCCCATTGAGGCATATTATTCATGGTGTTACAAGTTAATGATTAAATTCGTTTAAACAATTGGTAGAGAGGGAGCCAATATTTAAGTATAAAATTTAAAATAACTAGATCATTTTTTTTTTGTTTTGTTTAATGACTTTCAATCCACTCGCCTTTATTCTCAGAAAAAAAAAGCAAATTCATTGGGACAAATTACATAGATTGAGAAAAGAAACTTATACATTGTTCTAACTGTGGAAAACTATACATTTATTATCATAGATCTATGTCCAAACAAACCTCATGAAAGAAACTAAATAAAAAGTCAAGCCTTATGAGAAGTGGGTAAAGGCTAATGACATATCTAGATGTATATTTTGACTTATATATCAAATATACTACAACATCAAAATTAGTCTATGTCTACTACTTATGAAATAATTTCGGATGTCAAAAAATATTTATAAATAAGACTTTTTTTACTAGGCAGAAAGCTATGAAAGATCTGATGAATATAACAATGACTGAAATCACCCCAATAAAAGATCATGTTTAGATGATGATTGGGATTTTGAATAAACTAGAGATCCTTATAGCTGGAATTGATAGGGAATCACAGATCAATATCATACTCCATTCATTTTCAGATTAATATAAGTAATTTTGCTTAAATTACAATATGAATAAGCCTTTATGAAATTTAGCATAATTGCATAAAGAATTGGGGTCAAATAAGGGGTTTGTCTAAAAGCCTTCTCATGTTTTTTTTACTGAAAAATATTCTTCTTCCAAGTCAAAAAAATGAAAAGAAAAAGGTTTAGAAATAATTTATAATCCCCATGAAGCTCCTAGAATACATGTTGGGATGAAAAAGGCTAAAGGAATATATTTTACATGCAAGTAGTTAGGAAATAAGATGAAACAATGTCTAGTTTATCTTTATAAGGTGAACAAGTAAGATAAATCTCATTCATTAATAGTTGAGACATGTATAACTGTGTTATCTATTGGATCCAGGTGTGCAGATCTAATATCCACTAATCGTGTTAGCAATTTCTTGTAAGGATTCATGGAAACCAGATAACTTAGTGATTGAGATTAATCTTCACCTGTGCAATGCTATGAAAGTGATAGTTATTGTAGTTGTAGATTATCATTTTTTGTGATATTGATAGATGTTTATTATTGAAAGAATGTCTTTATGTACTCTCTCAATTCTTTACAACAAAATGAATTCAATAACAATAATATTTTAGTATGTTAGAGAAAATAACCTTTCATAATGAACTAAACATATTTTTGGCACCTATGTCTAAGTTATATAAATTTACAATTGATCTCAAGATTGGTTAAAAATGGACCCTTAGGTTCATTGGAAGTGGAAAAACTTCAAACATGAGTCCTGCCAAGAAGGAAAGATGACCAAATGGTCTTTTATGGCTAAAAGTAGTAGAGCTAAAGAAATTCGTTTTGATTTATATAGACTCATGACTATCATTGCTAGAGGTGTCATTGGGCATTTTATTATTTTCATTGATAATTACTAAAGGTATGAATATATTTATCTGATATGTCATTATTTTCATAGAAATGGAGAAATATCTCAATAAATATATCAAGATACTTTGATCTGATCATGATGGTAAGTGCCTCTTGGGAGAAATATAGGAATACCTATCAAAGTATGAAATTACATCCCAATTCTTTTTACATAATATTCTACAACAATAGAATTGTAGAAAGAAATAATATAAATCTAATGGACATAGTAAGATTAATGATGAGTTATTTAGATATGTCTGATTTCTTCTGGAGATATGCATTTGAAATAATAGATTAGGTTATGGACTTGGTATCATCTAAGTCAGCACCTACTACTCTAACTAAATTATGGACTAGGAACAACCCAGTCTAAAATACATTCATCTTTGGGGTTGCCCAGCTCATTTGTTGAAAGGAAAAATGAATAAGTTAGAACTAATAATAGAAGTTAGTTTCTTTATAGGATATCCTAGAGAAGCCAAATGTGGCTTGTTCTATAATCTGAAGGATCATAAGGTCATTATAAATACCAATTCCAAGTTCTTGGAAGATAACTATACAATAAACCATAAGCACATAAGTAAAATTAATCTAGAAAAATTGAGATGGAATAAATAACTGAAACTCCTTAAATACTGATAATATAAGAAGAAATACCATAAAGTAGTATTCCAAATATCTCGTTACCTTATCATAGAGAAAAAATTATTAAGGAACATATAGATGTTGAATCTTGTGAACCTATCTTTAATATACTAGTTGAACAACCAGAGAATCATGATCATGGTAGTTGGTAAGAATTAGCATCTACACAACATACCACTAGAAGCATATGGCTAAAGGAGAGTGTTTCATTGTAGTGGGAGCATTATTTTTCAATCTTCATGGTATACACTCTGTGAGAATATTATAATAGAATTCTTGATGAGGTGGATAATGATCCATATAACTATAAAGGATAAAGATGCAGATATTTGATAAAATACTATGAAAGCAGAGATGTAGTCCATGTACTCTAATTCAGTCTGGAATCTTATGGAACCATCTGAAGGGATAAACCACATCAAGTGTGGGTGAATCTATAAGAAAAAAAATGAATAGATTGTAAGATTGTAATTTACAATGCTAGGCTTATTATGAAAGGGTTCACTCAGAAATAATGAATTGATTATAAGAAAACCTTTTCTTTAATCGCTATGCTAAAGTCTATCTGGATTTTCTTGTCCATAGGTAACTCATTAAAACTATAAAGTTGGCAAATAGACATGAAGATTCTATTTTTGAATGGGCATCTTGAGGAGTGCATCTATATGATGCAACTAAATAGTTTCATAGTAAAAGCCCGAAAGCACATGTTATACAAACTTAAAAGATCTACCTATGGATTTAAGCAAGCATCTAAATTTTGAAATACTTATTTTGATCAGACCATTAAATTTTATGAATTTGATTGAGCCCAAATGAGTCTTATGTGTACAAAAATTATAGTGGTAGAATTATGGTGTTTTTGGTATTGTACTTAAATGACATTTTGCTCAATGGGACTAATCTGAGAGTATTATCTTCATTCAAGGTTTGATTGTCTGGTCAATTTGATATGAAAGAATTGGGAAAAGCTAGTCATATTCTTTGGATTAAGCTTTTGCGAGATTGCAAGAGAAGAATGCTGGTTTTTTCTCAGACTGCTTATATCGATCAAATATTGACTTATTTTAGTATGTAAGATTCTAAGAAATGTTTTCTTCCTTTTAGGTATGAAATTACTCCATAGAACATTTAGTATCCTAGAATAATTAATGAGATAGAGAAAATAAAAGTAGTTCCTTATGCATCTTATTGCAGGAAGCTTAATACATCTAATACTTTATACTAGACATGATATCTATTATGTTATAAGTATGGTCAGTAGATATCAATATAACCTAGTGTAAGAATATTGAACAATGATAAAACACATAATCAATTACCAAAAAAGAACTATAGATTACATGTTGGTTTATTAGGTAGATAATCTTTACCTATAGGGCATATAAACTCATATTTCTAATTAGATGAGAATTTAAGAAAGTTGACCTCTAGTTATGTGTTTACCTTGTGGATTAAAGTAATAAGTTGGAAGAGTATCAAACAATCTTATATTATTGATTCCACGCCATGAAAGCCAAATATGTGACCACCTCAAAGGCAACCAAGGAGGTAGTATGACTCATAAACTTTTCTAATGGATCTTAGAGTGATTCTTTCTATGAAATTATCTATTATACTTTATATGATAATTGTGAAGTATTTGCTAACTCAAAGGAACATAGAACCCATAAGCAAGCAATACACATTGAGCACAAATATCATCTAATAAGAGATATTGTGAAAAGATGAGATATTGTGATGACAAAGATAGCATCAGGAAACAACTTGGGAGATTCTTTCACAAAGAGCTTGTCAACTAAATCTTTTGATAACCATGTAGAAGGAATGAAAGTGAGATGTGTGACGTCATGGATTAAAATCTATGTGGAAGAATATTAGAACTTTATTTATAATTAAAGTCATATGAGTGTAATTGATGTTTATTTAATGCATTTTATTATTTCAAATTTGTAAGAATTTACAATAAGGTGATCTGGCATTTAAATATATAATGTACTTGTGTCTTATACTCTACATAATACATGATTTAGTGTGTAGAGTTCAGTTTAAACATAGAATATCAAATTGTCAGTTCTTGTAGAATATAAACATTATATTAACAATCAAAATGAAGTTGAACATATCATTTATAAGATTAGAGTGCAAGATCTTAGTTGGTTTCTCTTGACTAAAGAAATTAATAAAATTCCAACTTCTTATACTAATATACTTGAGTGTATTGATCGAGAATAAGTTGGGGCCTTGGGGATGATTGTTTTATACTAACACATAAAATAATCTACACCCCATGATTATTTTGAAAACTATTTTTCTTAATTTAAAAATAATTAATAATCGAGTATATTTATTAATATTTATTTTGATTTACATATTGTAAGATATGTAAATTAATTTGAGTGTTTAGTGGATTAGATGATTATATCAATTATATGGTAAATATTAATTATCAATAAAACTCATGTCTTGTTATAAGGATTGATAATACCTCATTGAGGATACTTATAAGTTTTGATAGTTTTAATCCCTATAGATTAATTTTAAATCTAGCATATCATATAAATTAAGTAGAAAGTCTAGTTATTTAATTTAATTAATGAGCATATGTAATCTTAACATGAAGAAATTAATAAGTATTAAATAATAAATAGCCTGGATTGAATTTTGAATGCCTTGTTATAAGGATTGATGATGCCCCATTAAAAATACTTATAAGTTTTGATAATGTAATAATAAGATATCAAATAAATGAAATTGTCAGTTATTTAATTTAATCAATGAGTCTGAGATCACTTTCATAGCACTTAATCATAAAGAATTATGATTGATGTAAATAAAATATTTAATTTACAATGGAAGCCCAAAATCTTTTTTGAGTCTGAGATCACTTCCATAGCACTTAATCAGTTTCATAAGTAATGACTTTATAAATCATGATAAAAGATATTGTATATTTGTTTATATATATATATAATCAATTTAATTGATATTAGCTTTTATATATATAAAACAAATACATTATTTTTTTTAAGTCATTTATTATAAAAATCATTATCACTTTTGAATGGTTGATAAGTATGTAGCGAATGATTGGGGAAAAAAATTACTATTCATAATCTTTCTCGTGGCATATTGGCTTCGAGAATATGGGTAAAATACCTTAGCAATCATGTTGGAGCTATATTTTATTAAGATACATATCTTAACTAGTGGATAATAAAATTTCATCATGTTTATGTTCTCGATAAGATCAATATGCAAAAAATCATGATTCAAAATAAAAAAACAAAATAAAATTATATATATATATACATATATACATACATATAAAAATCTACATAAACATATACAAATATATATATATATATATATATGTATGTATGATCAGATACTTGTGAGTGTTTTATCATGGTAAAAGTCTTGGGTTCGAGTCCAAGTATCTCCATGATCAAATGAAAACATGCTTGAGTATAAAAAATTATTTCATAATTGGAAATCTGATTTCCGAATTAGAAACACCAGTTTTCAAATTTGAAAACTGATTTTTTAATTCAGAAATTGAGATTTATATTTTTTTTTTATATTTGAGGAGTAAAATTGGGTTTATGTATAACAATGTGTCATAACTAAATTATTTTGAGTTATAAATAATTTTTTATATTTTAAAAAATAATATTCCTTTTTTAAAATTATTTTGTTTTTAGTGCACCAAAACACAAATATATGACTTCGTAAAATATAAACACTAATAAATTTAATGTGGGTTCATGAGAAGATATGATGGATAAGAGTAAGAAATAAGATTTTTAAAAAAGGGTTCCTATATGGTTATGAACAGAATGGGCCCTGAGTCATATAATGTATGATGTGTTGCACATGCAGTCTGGGATGGGATACTTTGTAACATCTTCACCAGCCTTGTTGGTTCTAAAAATGGGCTGCCCTAAAGAATCACAATGCATTTCCTTTATTTTCTTGTTGAGTTCTTCTTCGGGCATGGAAGTATTGAGGAAATAAGAGATCAACTGTCTTTTCTTGGGGGATATGTATTTCATGTGTCCGGCATAGGCCCTCTCTCCCTGTATTTACCAAAATTCCTTAGTGTCAATCGAGTAACAATGTTACTCATGCATACCTAGAAATGAGGTTTTCAAACTACATAGAGAATGTTGAAACATAAACTTATTTAAAAAAAATAATTTTATATTTTGAAAATTCAAAGTTAAAGACTTGGTCTAAGTTAGTTGAGAATTTAATAAAACTATGAATTTTCAAAATTCAAAGTTTTTAAAAATCAAAATTTAAAGTTAAAGACTAAGTCTAAGACAGTTGAGATTTTTGTGGGCTCTTGTAACCTATAAATAACTATATTATATTTGTGTTTAATAATTTTCCATTCTTAAGTGTTTGAAGCATTTTTAAGTATTATTATTTTTCTCTATCTTCTTACATTTTCTTTCCAACAAAGTGATATTAAAGGTGATGGTTAATAGCGAGGTGTAGGTGAATAGTGATATGATTCCCTTCCAAGTCTCAATGCTCCACAAGAGCAACTTTGACAACTGGAGCATTAAGTTGAAGGCCCTCCTTGGATCACAAGATGTGTGGGACATAATAGAGAAAGACCATGAAGAACTAGAGAACGAAGATGCCCTATCTTGAGTTCAAAAGGATAGTTTGAGAGACTCAAGAAAGAAAGACAAGAAAGTTCTTTATCTAATCTATCAAGGATTAGGTGTAGATGCTTTTGAGAAAATCTCAGAACCAAAGACGGCAAAAGAAGCATGGGAGAAGCTTCAAACTTTATATAAGGGCACAGATCCGGTTAAGAAGGTACGTCTTCAAACATTAAGAGATGAGTTTGAAGCCTTAAATATGAAAGGAGGAGAAGTAATTTCAGACTACTTCTCTAGAGTCTTAACAATGACAAATCAATTAAAAAGAAATGATAAAATATTAAGTGATGTAATAATCATGGAAAAAATTCTTCGATCAATAGATACAAAATTCGATCATATTGTCGCTATTATTGAAGAAACAATAGACTCGCAAGCCATAACAATAGAACAGTTGTTGGGTTCCTTGCAAGCCTATTAAGAAAAGAGGAAGAATAAAAAAACATAGAGCAATTACTCAAAACTCAGATTGATAATGTCCAGAATGATAGAAAGCAACAAGGAAGAGGTCACGATCGAGGAGGCCATGGATGTGGACGCGAACGTGGACAAAGTTGGAGGTCCTATGATAATTACAATAATATCCAAAGAGAAGAAAGCTCAATAAGAGGTTATGGAAGAGACAACTACAAATCGAGGTATGATAAGTCGCATATTAAATGTTACAACTATAAAAGGTTTGTCCATTATGCATCAGAATGTAGAGCTCTAAATAATAAAAGAGTTGAAGAAAAGGCCAATTATGTGGAAGAAAAAAGTCAAGACAGTGAAACATTGCTGCTGGCTTATAAGGGCAGTGCTAAAAGTGAAGATAACTCATGGTACCTTGATTCTGGTGCAAGTAATCATATGTGTGGGAAAAGAAACATGTTCGTAGAGCTTGCTGAATTAGTAAGTGGGAATATGGTTTTTGGAAATGAATCAAAAGTTGCGGTAAAAGGTAGATGTGACATTCTCATCCGATTAAAGAATGGAAATCATCAATTTATTACCAATGTTTATTATGTACCAAACATGAAAAGTAATATTTTGAGTCTAGGACAGCTCTTAGAGAAAGATTATGATATCCATCTAAAAGATAATAATTTTTCTATAAGAGATCAGAAGAATAATTTAATTGCTAAAGTGCCAATGTCAAAAAATCGAATGTTTATACTTGGCATTCAAAGTGATCTTGCAAGTGTCTCAAGGCATGTTACAAAGACACAGTGTGGCTTTGGCATTTTTGGTTTGGACATCTCAACTTCGGAGGATTGAAATTACTCTCCAAGAAGCAAATTGTGAGAGGACTACCAGTCTAGGATAGCTCTTAGAGAAAGATTATGATATTCATCTAAAAGATAATAATTTTTCTATAAGAGATCAAAAGAATAATTTAATTGCTAAAGTGCCAATGTCAAAAAATCGAATATTTATACTTGGCATTCAAAGTGATCTTGCAAGTGTCTCAAGGCATGTTACAAAGACACAACGTGGCTTTGGCATTTTTGGTTTGGACATCTCAACTTCGGAGGATTGAAATTACTCTCCAAGAAGCAAATTGTGAGAGGACTACCAGTCATTAGTCATCCTGATCAAATATATGAAGGATGTCTACTTGGAAAGCAATTCAAGAAATGCTTTCCAAAGGAGTCAAGCTCAAGAGCTCAAAAGCCACTGGAACTTATACACACAGATATGTGTGGTACAATCAAGCCAAACTCACTTGGTAAGAAAAACTATTTTCTTCTCTTTATAGATGATTATTCAAGAAAAACTTGGGTGTTTTTCTTAAAAGAAAAATCAGAAATATTTGAAAAATTCAAGAAGTTAAAAGCCCTTGTTAAGAAGGAAAGTGTGCTTCTAATTAAATCCATGAGATCAGATCATGGAAGAGAATTTACATCCAATAAATTTCATAAATATTGTGAAGATCATGGAATTCAACGACCTCTCACAGTTCTGAGATCCCCCCAACAAAATGGAGTAGTAGAAAGGAAGAATACACTATCCTTGACATGGTGAGGAGCATATTTAAAAGCAAGAAGCTACCAAAGGAATTATGGGCAGAATCAATTGCATGTGCAGTGTATCTATCCAATCGATCTCCAACAAGAAGAATATGAGGAAAAACACTACAAGAAGCTTGGAGTGGAAGGAATCCAAGTATTTCCCATCTAAAAGTCTTTGGAGGCATAGCTCATGTGCATGTTCCTGATGAGCAAAGAAGCAAGCTGGATGATAAAAGTCAAAAATACATCTTCATTGGTTATGATGAAAACTCTAAAGGCTACAAGTTTTATAATCCTGATACTGAAAAAATAGTCATTAGTCAAGATATCATATTTGATGAAGAAAGAGAATGAGATTGGGAATAACAAAATGAAGACTACAACTTCTTCCCTTATGTTGAAAATGATGATGTGGAACATCCAACGCTAGAAAAAGCAGAAGATGAGCCTACTACCCCACCAATTTTACTAGATGGGAGTATTCAAGAAGTGGAAAACTCAAGTGAAAGAATTTCACGTTTTAGAAGCATACAAGAAATATATGAGGTAACAAAAAATCAATAGAATCTTACTCTCTTTTGCCTTTTTGTTGACAGTGAGCATATAAATTTTCGAGAAGCAATTAGAAACAAGAATTGGAAACAAGCAATGAATGAAGAAATAAAGGCAATCAAGAAGAATGATACATGGGAATTAGCTTCACTTCCTAAAGGGCACGGGGCAATTGGTGTGAAATTGGTGTACAAAGCAGAGAAGAATATCAAAAGAGAAGTCAAAAGATACAAGGCGAGATTGGTGGCAAAAGGTTACAGTCAAAGAGTTGGTATTGTTTATGATGAAGTATTTTCTCCAGTTGCTCGATTAGAAACTAATATATTTTTTATTTCTTTGGTCGTTCAAAATAATTGGAGGATACAACAAATTGTTGTGAAATCTATCTTCCTAAATGGAGTCCTTGAAGAAGAAATATATATTGAGCAACCACAAGGGTATGAAATAAAAGGAGAAGAATATATAGTCTTAAAGTTGAAGAATACACTGTATGGATTGAAAAAGCAAGCTTCAAGAGCTTGGAATGCTCGAATTGACAAATACCTTAAAGGAAGAAATTTCATCAAGTGTCCATATGAGCATGTAATCTATATCAAAATTGAAAATGGTGATATTTTAATTGTATGCTTGTATGTAGATGACTTAATCTTCACATGTAACATTCAAGCATATTTGATAAGTTCAAGAAAGAAATGACCAAGGAGTTCGAGATGACTGATATTGGACTCATGTCTTACTACCTTGTTATTAAAGTTAAGCAAGAAGAAAATGAGATCCTAACCATCCAAGAAGGCTATTCTAAAGATATACTTAAGAAGTTCAAAATGGATAACTCTAATTCAGTTGGCACGCCAATATAATGTGGAATCAAATTATACAAGCATGATAAAGGAAGTAAGGTAGATCCTACTCTCTACAAAAGCTTGGTGGGAAGTCTATGCTACCTAATATGTACAAGGCCTGACATTTTTTATGTGGTTGGAGTCATTAGTAGATACATGGAAAATCCAACAACTCATTGGAAGACAGCAAAGAGAATCCTTCGCTATATTAAAGGTACTACAGACTTCAGGTTATATTATTCTGTACTACTGGTATTCTATATGGAATTTCAAGCTTGTTGAGTATAGTGATAGTAATTGGTATAGAGACATAGATGATCATAAGAGTACTACTGGTTTTGTATTCTATATGGAAGACAATGCCTGTACTTGGGTATCAAAGAAGTAGCCGATTGTCACACTTTCCACATGTGAAGCAAAGTATGTAGCAGCTACCTCTTGTGTATGTCATGCAATCTAGCTTCGAAATCTATTAAAAGAGTTAGGGGTGCCTCAACAATAGACCATCAAAATTTTTGTGGACAAGTCAGAAATAACTTTGGCCAAAAACCAAGTCTTTCATGATCGAAGTAAGCATATTGATGCTTGCTATTATTATATTAGAGAGTGTATTCCGAAAAAGGATTTACAGTTAGAGCATGTGAAGTCTCATGATTAATTAGCTGATATTTTTACCAAGCCTCTCAAGCAAGAAGATTTCACCAGGCAAAGAAGTTTACTCGGAGTAATAAAATCAAGTTTAAGGGAAGATGTTGAAACATAAACTTATTTTATAAAAAATAATTTTAAATTTTGAAAATTCAAAGGTAAATACTTGGTCTACGTTAGTTGAGAATTTAATTAAACTTTGAATTTTCAAAATTCAAAGTTTTCAAAATTCAAAATTTAAAGTTAAAAACTAAGTCTAAGGCAGTTGAGATTTTTGTTGTCTCTTGTAACCTATAAATAACTATATTGTATTTATGTTTAATAATTTTCCATTCTTAAGTGTTTTAATCGTTTTTTAAGTGTCATTATTTTTCTCTATATTCTTTTATTTTATTTACAACAGGGTGATGAATCTGGTAATCAATGATCAAAGGAGGGATACTAACCTGGACTGCATGAGCCATGTTTCCCCCATGAGATGGCATGAAAACATCACTCCTAAAAGAGACCACGTGATCAATGGCGGCTAAGAAGGAGGTTTTGTTTTTAAATGGTTCTAGTTCACCGGGCAGTGCAAGATCTTCCTTACTGTAGAAAAAAGGGAACTCTCTAATTAATGGCCGCAGAGTTTCTTTCCCACCAAGGGGCTGTCCTCCTGCCCAATATATTCTCGCGCTTCTCGGAGCGTCAAGTGCTTTAAGTAACCTGAAGCACTAAAACATAAGCTTTGTAAAATGCACGGAGGAAATCATGAGAGAGGGAGAGAGATGGAGAGAGATTGAAGAAACGAAAATGTTTCTTTGGAAATTTAATTTGCCTCGTCACTTCAAATATATTTAACGGGCAAAGTCCGGAGAGCTTTCGGATGTGGTGCGTCATGTTTCTTCTTGCAGTTAGTAGTTGGGGCCGTCTTCTTCTCTCATTGTTGATCATATTGTCGTACTCATGACCTAATCCGGGAAGGCACCCCGTCCTCACCCAAACATCCTTTTCCATTCGGAGATGAAGAGCGAGATAAGGGCCTTCACTCTGCATTCTATCTGCAAGCTCATTCCCAAGCTTCAAAATTGATGGTGCGAATCTCAATGCATGAAAAGCCACCTGAAAAACAATACACAAGATTGACACAGACGGAGCATCTGATGGAGTGAGCTTTTTTTTTAAGGTCCGATGACACCTTGCATCGAAGTTTTTGAAGATCAGAAGGAAGATCTTTTGACAACCTCGAATCCAGGCCACGCAAGAGCAAAATCCATCTTCCATTTAACTACAGAGATAGAGCTAAAACACGTCGCATGAAACACCTTCGTATTGATAACAAAAGCTATGCAACCCCATGGGGAGATGACATTTTCATGATCGATACCCATTATAGTGCATGCGTTATAGTTTTGTTTAGACAAAGACGACATCCAGATTGATGAAATGAAACGGAAGACATGGGACGCAATTATGTCGAATAATAATACCATTTTTAAATAACGTGCACGAATCCATTGAGGCGACACCTGAAATGGGATTTGTTTCTCCTCCACCGGCCTCGTCATTAGATGTTTGGATGGCAATGATGAAACGATCCTTACATCGTTTGCTAGAATCATCTTGAAGTGTTCCAAATCAAATAAATCAGAAAATTCACTGCATTCGATGCATCAGAACACAAAACGGAATATCAATTATTCTTGGTTTTCAAAATTAATATTGATGGTCATGTTCTTAGCAAATTTAATTTGGATAAGATAAGACACAGGAACAAATTGATAGTGATTTTTCATCGCAGCTGAAATTGATAAAACCGAAAACAAGAAATGTTATATGTTTCCCATGACACTACAGTCGCCATAAAGATACGTTCTTGTTTTTGTTTTTTTTTTTTACCTCTCATCTTCCCAGACAACACTGACTTGCAGAATAGGAACAACGAGAGAAGCCCCAATAATTCTTGCGATCACAACAGCATCCACAATCTGATTCCTTTGCTGATTCAACCCACCAGAAACCACCACTAGCAAATACCTGATTCTCCCATTTATTATATCGTCGCTCTCTCTCTTATACTCATCACTGAACTGCAAACACGGCCTATAACCCAATCCATCAGGTTGCTTCCAAAAATCACTTTCCCCATGATCGCGAGGATGTGATTTTTCATTTTCGCTAGTGATCATTGACTTCAAGACCTCTCTATTATTAGAATTTAAAGCGTAGCTGCTTGTACTTGAGGGCTTTGATTGAGACTGTTTATCGGAAAACAAGTCGTTATGATCTGCTGGCATCTCGCTTGAGACTAGATTCTGCTGCTGAGGCACGACACATGGATAAGATGAAAATGGTATCAGGCGATCGAGATTGAACTGAATCTTGAGCATGCTGAAACCCCCGAAAAGAAAGAGAAGAAGGAGCCAGGGGTTGGGATACTTAAAATGATGAAATCCGACGACATGTTGGAAAGAAGAAAGGTAGAGTAATAGTGGCGATTTAAATGAAATGTATGTTGACGGGCTGTTCGATTATGTTAGGATAGGGAAGTGAAGTTACGGATTTGCCCTTAATGAGCAATTATCGTGCATTTCTGTAAAGTATTTCTTTTAATAAATTTACGCGTTTTTATTATCGGACTGATATATAAGCCGATATTTTTTTTTGACCTAAGTGCTGGATCATTTTTATTGCTTTTGAATTCCTCTGCTGCGCGATAACTCTTCCTCTCTTCTTCTTCTCTGTTCATCTCTTCTTCTTAATTCTCAAGCTTCTGTTCTTGATAATTTCTTGTGTTAAACAAGAAATTGTTGTTGCAAAACAACATTGTGGTATCAGAGCGTTGTTTCTTAACTGTGATTGAAATTATTTTTGAGCAATATTCAAATCTAATTTCTCCAGTTGGGCGTTCTCTGAAAACCTAAATATATTTCACAAATTTCTTAAGATCGAGCATAGATCTAACCAGATCTAGCAAGATCTAAAGGGTTTGTGGTTTTTTAAAACTTATTTTTTACAAAACCTGAACCATCTGTTCATATTTTTTCAAGCTTTTATTAAGATATGTTTTCAAAAACTCAAAACACATCAAACTCGGGTTTGATTCCTATTCCCTTGTTTGATGGTGATAATTTTGACTATTGGCTTGTCAAAATGCGAACGTTATTTATCTCCCAAGATATATGGGAAATAGTTGTTTCTGGATATCAAGAAGCTCCTAATTTCTCTATTCTGGAAGGTAAAGAGCTGTTACAAGAGAAGGAATTGAGGAAATTAAATGCTAAGGCATTACTTTTCATCCAACAGGGTGTAAGTAATGCTATATTTCCTAGATTACTTGGCTGTACTCAAGCCAAGGAGGCATGGGACCTCCTAATCGAGGAATATCAAGGAGATAAGAAGGCTCGAGGAGCTCTTCTGCACTCCTTGAGAAAAGACTTTGAGAATCTGAGTATGAAAAACTCAGATTCTCTTACTGAGTTTTCAACTCAGTTCTTAGATATTGTTAATCAACTGAAGATTCATGGAGAAAATGTCTCTGAGACTCGATTGGTTGAAAAACTCTTAATATGCATGCCTGATAAATTTGATGCTATTGTGGCAGTTATCGAGGAGACTAAAGACTTATCAAAGCTATCCATCCAGCAAGTGTTGAGCTCACTGAAGTCCTACGAAGGTCGATTACTGAAGAGAGCAGAAACTTCTGCAGAGACTGCAATGCAGTCAAGATGGGAAGGCAGCCCCAATAAGGCTGAAGTGCAATACAGAGACATGAAGAACAAGAAAATTACATCAAGGTATGAGTCTAAAAATAAAAATAAGAATAAAATTAAAACAAACTCTCCTTCTACTCACTCTTCAGACTCATCTAAGGAACAAGTTATCTCTTGCACTATTTGCAAGAGATTAAACCACACTGCGACAGAGTGTTGGTTTAGAAAACAAAATCAGTGCCAAAACTGTAAGAAGTTTGGGCACAGTTCAAAGAACTGTAAAAATAACTACAATCAGAGTGTTGGTTTTACAGAACAAGTAAGTTCTGTAGAACATCTGTTTTATGTAAATGAAACAGAAAAAACACACTCAATAAACACTTGGTTTCTGGACAGTGGCTGCTCAAACCACATGTCTGGAAATAAAGAGATATTTGTGGATTTACTTCCAGTAGTAAATTCACAAGTCAAATTGGGGAATGGTGAACTAGTTCAGGCGCAAGCCAAGGGCAGAGTGGCTGTACCCACCTGCTCTGGAACAAAGTTCATAAAGGATGTGCTTCTGGTTCCTGCCTTGGACCAGAACCTACTAAGTGACGGGCAATTAATTGAAAGAGGCTATAAATTAATGTTTGAAAATAAAATATGTAAAATTTTTGATCAAAATAGCAATAAACCTTCCTGGATTGTAAAAATGTCAAGTGGAAGAAGTTTTCCACTGACATTTGCAGAGAAAACAGATAAGGCATTCTCAATGAATGTCCAATCTGTCACCTCTCTGTGGCACAGAAGGTTTGGGCATTTGAATTACTATGACCTAAAAAATATTTTTCAAAATAATTTGGTAAATGGTCTGCCCTCTAACCTTACACCACCTACTTCCATCTGTGAAGTATGTTCACTGGGAAAACAATCCAGAAGAAGCTTTCCGAAACATTCTGTCTGGAAAGCTTCTCAACCCCTGGAATTACTACATGCTGACATATGTGGTCCTATGTCAGTAAAATCCTTGGGCAATAGCAGTTATTTTCTGCTATTCATAGATGACTGCACAAGACATATATGGGTCTTTTTCTTGAAGCACAAGTCTGAAGCACTTGAATGCTTCAAGAAACTTCTACCATTAGTTGAGAGACAATCTGGTCTAAGTGTCAAGTCACTTAGAACAGACAGAGGAGGTGAATTCCTCTCTCAAAAATTCACAGATTATTGTGAATCGAATGGAATAATTAGACAACTCACCACTGCCTACTCACCACAACAGAATGGAGTTGTGGAGAGGAAAAATAGGACCATAATGGAAATGGCCAGAACCTTACTAAAACAGAAAAACCTACCAAAGTCTTTTTGGGCAGAGGCAGTGAACACTTCTGTGTACTTGCTCAATAGATGCCCAACCAAAGCACTGGAAAACATTACTCCAGTGCAAGCTTGGACTGGTAGGAAGCCTAGTGCTAAACACCTAAAGGTATTCGGGAGTGTGTGTTACTCCCATATACCAAGTGCACATAGAAACAAATTAGACTCCAAGAGTCTAAAATGTATTTTTGTAGGCTACAGTCTGCAATCCAAGGGTTACAGACTGTACTCACCAGAAACAAAGACATTTCTGGTGAGTAGAGATATTCTGATTGATGAAAACAGCATGTGGGATGAGAATTTAATTGAAGCTAATTCTGGAACCGAAAATGGTTGCACAGAAGCTGGTGCAACCTGCAATAAATTTAAAAATGCTCCAAGGTATGATTTCGGCTCACCCTCTACTCTTACTTCTGAAATTATTTCTGATTGTGATTCTTTTACTGAACATGATTCCCAATATGAGTCCAAATCTGTTTCTGAACGTAGTGACTGTAAAACATCTAATTCTGAATCAATAACTGAAATAAGTAAACTAACTCCAGTAAAGTATAGAGACCTATCGGACATTTATCAGAGATGTAACTACACCTCAGTTGAGACACTCAACTATGAAGAGGCTGTAAAACATCAATTCTGGTTCAAAGCGATGCAGACAGAAATGTCCGTTATCGAGAAAAATAATACTTGGACTTTAGTTGACTTACCCCAAAATAAACACAGTATAGGTGTTAAGTGGATTTATAGAATTAAGTTTAAATCAAACTCAAATCGGCCTGTATACAAGGCTCGATTAGTAGCCAAAGGCTACTCACAAAAACCTGGACTGGATTACCATGAAACCTTTGCTCCAGTGGCAAGGTTAGAAACCATAAGGCTTTTAATAGCCTTAGCCGGACAGAAAGGTTGGAATTTATTCCAATTAGATATAAAATCTGCCTTTCTAAATGGAAAACTCAAGGAAGAGATATATGTAGAACAACCCCCTGGGTTTGTGAAAAAGGGTAGTGAACACTGTGTTTATAAATTAAATAAGGCCTTGTATGGGTTGAAACAAGCTCCTCGTGCTTGGTATCACCAAATCAACTCTTATCTTCTGAATCAAGGATTCAGAAGAAGCAAGAGTGAGCCTACACTCTATATTAAAAAGGATAACAATTCTGGAATTTTGATTGTTTCGTTGTATGTTGATGATATAATATTCACAAGTAATAAAACAGAATTGATAATTAATTTTAAGAAAGAAATGGAGTCTAGATATGAAATGTCTGATCTAGGAAGTTTAAAACAATTTCTTGGACTAGAAATAATTCAAGACACAAGTGGTGTGTCTGTTTCTCAAACCTCATACATTAAACAAATATTAAAAAATTTCGGAATGAGTGACTGTAAACCAGTGTCTACCCCCTTAGAAATAAATCAGAAACTTCTTTCAGCTAAGGGTAAACCAGTAAATATAAAAAATTTCAGAAGCCTAATAGGCAGTCTGCTGTATGCATCAGCAACTAGACCTGACATAGTTTTCTCAGTTCATTTGCTGTCACGTTTTATGCACTGTCCAAATCATATACACTTAAGTGCTGCTAAACGTATATTGAGATATCTCAAAGGTACACTGAATTTAGGTTTGAAATATCATAGAATTAATTATACTGAAATCATGGGTTACTGTGATAGTGATTGGGGAGGAAATCCAGAGGATTACAAAAGTACCTCTGGATATATATTTAATCTTGGAACTGCTGCAGTTTCTTGGCAGTCCAAGAAACAATCAACTGTAGCCTTATCCACTACTGAAGCTGAATATGTTTCAGCTTCAGTTGCAACCTCTCAAGCCCTATGGCTTAGAAAATTGTTGGGTGACTTAGATAAAGTCCAAAAATATCCGACACAAATTCTGTGTGATAATCAATCCACTATATCAATTGCGAATGATATTGTAATGCACAGTCGAACCAAACACATAGGTTTGAAATATCATTTCATTAAGGATAGGATTGAATCTAATGAAATAAAGTTGGTTTTTTGCAGGACTGAAGATCAAATAGCTGATATATTCACAAAGGCTTTACCAAGAGAAAAGCTTATCTATCTGAGAGAAAAGCTTGGATTGACCCCAACTACATCGAATCGGGGGGATTGTTGACGGGCTGTTCGATTATGTTAGGATAGGGAAGTGAAGTTACGGATTTGCCCTTAATGAGCAATTATCGTGCATTTCTGTAAAGTATTTCTTTTAATAAATTTACGCGTTTTTATTATCGGACTGATATATAAGCCGATATTTTTTTTTGACCTAAGTGCTGGATCATTTTTATTGCTTTTGAATTCCTCTGCTGCGCGATAACTCTTCCTCTCTTCTTCTTCTCTGTTCATCTCTTCTTCTTAATTCTCAAGCTTCTGTTCTTGATAATTTCTTGTGTTAAACAAGAAATTATTGTTGCAAAACAACAATGTATGCCACTCTTTTCGCATTGTTCTTTGATTTAACCATGATACAGATGGGATGCTCTTCAAGTTCAAGATCGTTCTTGTATGGAAACCATAAAATATTCCATTGATAGAACCGCGCTCATAGGCTGGGAAATTGGGGAACATTCTCCATGTAGATTCATTCAGATAAAAATTACTTGCCAATTATCCAATTTAACATATCTTCCCCTAGTTTCTTGATTTAACAGTATAATAATAATTATTTTTCATTCAATTGTAAATAAAAATATACTGGTTACAAACTTTAATTGGAGAAATATTTCTGAAAATAATCTTTTTATTTTAATTTTATTGTTTATTATAATCAATACAATAATTTATTTATAGACTATAGTTTACCCTAATAAAACCAAAAATTAAAAAATCATTATCACCCATAATTGTAACTGATAACTCTTGACATTTCCTCTTACGCATTAAAAATGAACATTAAATATTTATTTAACAAAACTCACCTATAAACTTAAATGCTTTTCATCTTTCATGCCGAGTAATCATTTGCAGTTGTCGAGTAGTATCATAGGTCGCAGTTTCGTGAAGATATCTGCGACTTGGTCTGACTTGTCACATATACTAATTTTATATTTTATTCCTTCACTTAATCTCGGATGAAGTGAAAGTGAACGTCAATATCCTTGCTTCTCTCGTGATTCACCAGGTTCTTACTCAACTCTATTGCTAATTTGTTGTCAACTCGTATCTCAATTGCATCGAGTTGTTTTTGGTCTATCTTGCCTAACAAATTTCTAAGCCATATCGCATGACGTACACACAAAGATGCTGTCACATATTCAACTTCACATATCGAGAGTGTCACGATTGGTTGCTTCTTTGAAAGCCAGGTAAATGCCATGTCACCCATTAAATACACATAACCCGATGTGTTTTTCGATCGTCCAAGTCTCTACACCAATTGCTATCGGAGTATCCGACCAACTTATAATCTACTGCATTTGTATAGAATAACCCACGTGACATTATTACTTTGATGTATCGTAGAATTCGCTTTAATGTCTTTCAATGTGAATAGACTTGCTCCTCCATGAATCGACTAACAATGCAAACACTTAATGCAAGGTCCAGACATGTGCATGTGAGATAGCGAAGGCTACCCACTAAACTCTGGTATTTTCTTGTGTCGACTTATTCTCCTCCATCAAACTTAGAGAATTTTGCACATGGTTCCATTGGTGTTGAAATCGGATTACAAGACTCCATCCTATACTTCGTAAAAATATCTTTTATATATGTCTCTTGGGATACAAAGATACCCATCTCTTCTAATCTTACCTCCAGACCAAGGAAAAACTTTATCAAGCCCAAATCTATCATCTTGAATTCCCGTATCATTGTGCTCTTGAACTTTTGTATCATTTCATTTTTATTCCCCATAAAAATGAGATCATCAACATAAAAAGCAACAAATTGCATATTACCTCCACTCTTCTTCACATAAAGGGCATGTTCGTAGGGACATTGCTCGAACCTGTTCTCTTTGAAGTATGTATCGATACGAGTATTCCACGCCCACGATGCTTGCTTCAACCCATAAAGTATTTTCTTCAATTTCAACACCTTCTTTTCTTCTCTGATTTTCAATTACATGGGTGGATGTTTAATATAAACTTCTTCTTCAGGTACACCATTCAGGAATGCCGATTTGACATCTATTTGTAATATTGGCCAATTGAATTGAGCTACTTGTGAAATGAGTAATCTGATTGTCTCCATTCTTGCAACGGGAGCAAACACCTCCTCATAGTCAATTTCTGTCTTTTTCTTGTATCCCTTTTGTACATGTCTCACCTTATATCGTTCTATATCCCCTTGAGTATTCATCTTTCTCTTAAACACCTACTTGACATTAATGGGATGAGTTCCTTTCGACAATTCTGCTAACTCCCATGTATTGTTGCGATCTATTGTTTTAGTCTTCTAGTCCATGACAGTTTGTCACTTCTTGTCTTGCACCGCCTATTGAAAACTTATTTTCTCAGAATCCACCAAAAGACATACAAGGTGTACCTCATTTGTCGAATCAAACAAATATTGTAAGCATCGCATTTTGGGTTGTCACGGTTCATCTTCATCATCAATGGTTTCAGAATTTTTTGGGATAATTGTTGGCATAGCAATTGATGATTCTCCAACTTCGATGATATCCTCTATTTCTTTATTCCAATCTCATTCATTTGCTTTATGAACTCGTAAATCACAGCTCACTAGAATCTTCTTACTTATCGAGTCGAATAGCTTGTATCCTTTTGTTTTCTCATCATACCCAATAAAAATATATATTTTGCTTTTGTCTTCGAGCTTTGTTCTTCGCTGATCTGGCATATGTGCGTAGGCCAAACTGCCGAATACTTTGAGATGAGAGTCTGTCGGTTTTTGTCTGCTTCATGTCTCTTGTGGTGTTTAATCATACAATTTTGCATGTGGACATCGATTTTGAACATAAATTGTGCATTGCATGGCTAGTGCCCAAAATTCCTTCTTCATTTTCTTGCTTTTGAGCATTGACCAAACCATGTCGAGAATGGTCTGGTTCTTCCTCTCAGCTACACCATTTTACTATGGAAAGTACGGTGTGGTTAAAAATCACCTTATGTCTTGCTCCTCACAATACTCCATGAAAATCATCGAAGTGCATTGGCCACCTCTATCAGATCATACAAATTTAATATATCTACCATTTGTCTTTTCTACCAACACTTTGAATTTTTTGAACACCTCGATCGCCTCTAATTTTTCTTGCTAAAAATAAACCCAATTTTTTCATGAGAAATCATCAATAAATGAAATGAAATACCTTTTTCCGCTGAAAGATTCAGGGTTGATTTGTCCACATATGTCAGAATGAATCAACTTAAGAGGTTACTTAGCCCAAAATTCTACCTTATTTTGAAATGACATTCTTACATGCTTTCCGAGCACACATTCTTCCCAAAATTTTCCCTCGTATTCTATGTATGATAATCCATGCATCATGTTCTTCTTTGCCTACTTGCTTAGGCCTTCATGATGTAGGTGACCAAAACAGAGATGTCATAATGATACCTTGTCTTCCATGTTGACTTGCAAACATTTTTCTCGTACACTTCTCAAATTCAGTTTGTACATCCGATTTCTTCCCATTTCAACTTGTGCGACTGAATGCACTTGCTTGTCTTTCAATAGTAATATCCGATATTTCATAAAAACCAAATAATCTTCCTCCATGAGTTGCCTCATACTTAAAATGTTGCTCTTGAGATATCGTACGTGATACACATCTTGGATTGACTCAATGAAACCATCCTTTTGTATATAATAAATCGTACATTGGTCTTTGACCTCAACCTTCGAGTCATCTCCAAATGATACAGATACAACTTCAATCTTTCGCATCTCTTTAAAACAATGCTCGTGCCCACACATATGGTTGCTTGCAGCCGTGTTGAGGTATCACACCGTGTCGTTGTCGGTGTTGACTTTGTTATATGCCATTAAGAGAAAGTCTTCTTCCACCTCATCTTCCATGGCTAGGTTGGTTGTCTCTTCCATCTTTTTCTCGACTCGATATTCTTTTGTAAAATTCCCTACCTTTCCACAATTGTAACATTTATCAGAATTATAATCCTTCGTATAGTGACCATATTTGTCACACTTGTAGCACTCGAAGTTGGAATAATTTGACCGACCACATTTCCATCACCACATCCTCTTCTACGCCAATTTTGTTGGTTTGATTACTTATTTTCCTCATGATACCCTTTTTGACTATGGCTTTTCCTACCGTGACTATTTCCTCGACCACCATGGCCATGCCATTTATCTCGAAAATTTTGAGAATAGAATATCTTTTTGTCATTGAACGATGCTTTGGTTTGAAGTGCATGCTCAAGTGCCTCATCCTTCTTCTTCTTACGATATTCACTTGCCATTAGGGAACCGGCAAGCTCGTCGACCGTGAACGTTGCTAGATCCTTTGACTCTTCTATGACACATACTACATTCTCGAAACTATCGGTTAACGACCTCAGAATCTTTTCCATGACCCGTGGATCAGATAATTTTTCTCCTTCTTGGTTGAGTTGATTTATCATGGTTTGAACACGCGTAATGTAATTGGACACACCTTCTGACTCTTTCATTTTCATGCCTTCCAACTCGTTGCGAAGAGTTTGAGGACGAACTTGTTTAACTTGGTCGGCTCCTTTGTACGTAGTCTCCAAGATGCCTCATGCTTCTTTTGAAGTTTTTGCACTCGCAATCTTCTCAAAGCCCGACTCATCAACAGCTCGGAACAGGATGTACGATATCATCTTATCCTTTGATTGCATCTCTTTCAATGCCTTATTTTGAGCCGCCGTATATCCTTCGGTAGATTCTGGTTCTTCGAAACCTTCTTGAACCGCCTCCCAACAATCCACATAACAAATAAGAACTTTCACTTGGATGCTCCAATTCTCGTAATTCACCTTCGTTAATTGGGACAATGGGACATTATTGATTATACTCCTCATCCCTCCGATACCAAATTGTAAAAAAAATATGCTAGCTACAAACTATAACTGATGAGAAATATTTCTTTAAAGAAGATTTTTCTTTTAATTCTATTATTTATTACAATTAATGCAATGATTTATTTATAGGCTATAGTTTACTCTAATAAAACCGAAAATTAAAAAATCATTATCACCCATAAGAGTAACTACTAACTCTTGATATTTCCTCTTCCGCATTAAAAACGAACATTTAATGTTTATTTAACATTATCCAATTTAACATATCTTTTCCTAGTTTCTTGATTTAATAGTATAATAATTATTATTTTTCATTCCTAACTCATTACTAATATTTCATACATTCCTCTTCATATGCCCACCAAAACATAAAAATGTCTTATTTTGTCATAATACGTAGTTCTTTCCTTTTTATTTTTATTCTAATTTTTTTCTAAATAATTTTCACATAATTTATATGATTTATAATCATTTTATATGAGTATTTTGTTTCGTAAAAGTCAAATAATCTAAATTATAAAATAAAATTGGTTTAATAACTATCATATATTAATTTTTTAACATGACAATTATTTTTTATTACATAAAGCTATAGACACCGTCGTTTATTTCTTCTCTCCTATTTTAACTCATTAGTTTGTATTTTTAAATTTTATCATTCTTTTAAATTATAAATTTTAAATGTAACATCAAAAATGTGTTCCATTTTTAAATGCAACAGCAATGTTTTTAAATGAAGTTCATATTGGCCATATTAAAGATTTATTCGAGATTTTAGATTTTTTTATATAATAGGAAATTTTTCTTCCTTTGTAAATTATCTTAATTCAATTCTATTTTTGCTTGTATTCTATTTATTGTCTTGTTTATTTTATTATTTTAGGGTTGAATTTTTTATTTTTGAATTATTATTGTGTATTATATTTTTATAACAATGATATTAGATATGAGGTTTAAGATAATAGATTTTATGGTTAATGTATGTCTAGGAAAGATCTATCAAAATGCGATAATAGCCTCAAGATCTTTGATTTTTATGAGGGTATTATGACCCTTCCACTCACTTGGAAATATTTTGGGTGTATTTATAGAAATAGTTACTACTATTCTCATATACACTTTATTATAAAAGTAAAACATGTAACAATAAAATTTGAAGTAGAAAAATTCAAGAAAATAATTATTTATTATGAAAAATAAAAATCAAGGCAATTTTGAGAAAAAAATAATTGTTTGGATATAATTAGAAAAAGACATGTCAAGATTACAGAAGATAAGTGGAATAAGATTGGATGATAATACAATATTTAATCTGTATTTAGTACTAGCTGATAAAGTACTATCCAGTATAGCAGAAAAAAATATGACAAAGGAAATTTAGGATATTCTTATTAGATTCTATGATATAAATCACAATAAAATTTTCTTAAAGAAAAGACTTTATACTCTTCAAATGATATAATTTTTATGGTAATTGATCATATCAATACCTTGAATACTTTATTTTCTCAACTCAATAATGTTAAGTCATATAATAGAAGAAGTTGAATGTACAATGATTTTACTTCAAAGTCTATAGGATTCGTATGACCAACTTATTATCAACCTATTGATTGGTATTCTTATAGACTATCTAGTCATCAATGATATTTTGTAGTTGTAGTCATAGAAACAAAATAGACATAAAATAAAAAGAATAGATATACATGTGTACAATAAGTAGAAGTATTAATGGTGATATGAAGAAGATCAATATAATGTACCCATAATGGGAATCAAAATTATGGTAGATCAAATTTAAGAAGTAAGAAGAATATAAAGTACTATAACTATGGCAAGAAATGACACTTCAAAATAGATTGTTGGTATAATAAAATAGTGGAGATGATAAGTCATCAAATGCTCAAGAAAATATAGCAAGTAATAATGATGATGGCAACATCCTATTTAACAAAGCAAGAACAATAATTAAAAGCAGAAAGTAGTTTGATATTGTATGGTTACTAGACTCAAAAACTTTATGAAATATGATATCTCGAAAAGAATAGTTCCAAAAATATGAACCAATCTAAGTAAGTTATGTATATATGTGTGATGATTATGATTTTAAGATTGTTGGTACTAGTACTATCAAAGTAAAAATATTTGATGGTATGGTTCATGTTCATACCATTCAGGAGGTATGACATTTAAAGGACTTGAAGTTAAATCTATTATAATTAGGACAAAAAAATAGTCTTGGATGTGAAACCTATGTTAAGAATAAGAAAATAAAGAATGTGAAAGTCATATTGTGATTATGAAGAAAGAAAAGATCACGACAAATCTATTCATACTTAAAGGAAAAACAATACAGAAAGTTGATATATATGTTGCATAAATATAAAAGAAGAAGAGCCAACAATGATATGACATCTCAAACTAAACTGGATATAAGAATAAAGTTTGAAGATTTTTTCTAAAAAAACTACTTTTGTGGCTCAAATTTTTAGTCTACCTTTTGTGAATATTATATTACAAGTTAGTAATATATATTAGTATTAAATAGATTAATATTGAATAGATTTGGTTTATTCTAATGTATTGGAATCATCAAAAATATCTTAAGGAGAAGTAAAGTACTTTCGTTATTTCATTGATGATCACTTAATGATATGTTGGGTATATTCAGTCAAGAAGAAGTCGAATACTTTTCCAATTTTTAAAGACTTCAAAGTATAGTTAGAAAATTAAATCTAGGAAAAAATTAACTATTTGAGAATAGATAGTGAAAGAGAATATATAAATGATGAGTTTTTGGCTCTTTGTAACCAAGAAGATATCATGATATCTTCATAGTGACATACATGCCACAACAAAATGGAGTGACTCAACGAATGAATAGAAATCTTGTGGAACAATTGAGAATGATGTTGAGGAGTGCAAATCTACCCAGCTGAATTAATAGAACTCTTTTTGGGACATGTAACTTAGTTTTTTCTTAAATTAATGCCACATATTAGTGATGTGGTAAATGTAGATTAGTTTTTGTCCTAAATTAGTGATGTGGAACAAATGAATAGAACTCTTTTTAGGAAAAAGCAACTAGTACAACATATTATGTACTAAACTAGTCAACATTAACTATTATTGATTTAAAGATATCATTAAAGATGTGGACTAGTAAGCTAGTAGATTACTCTACTTTATACTTTTTTATATTTCCTACTTATATAATGTATAACACATAAGAAAGAACACAGTTGAATCTAACATCTAGAAAGTATATATTCTTAGGATATGCTAAAGGAGTAAAGGGGAATCATGTGTGGGATCCCATTACCCAGAGAATAATTATCAGTAAAAATGTAATCTTCGTAAAAAATCGCCGATAAAGAAAGGATAAAAATGATAGCATGTTGAAGAAAGTTTTAGAGATTATAGCTATACAAGTAGAAAATAATTTGATACAATATAATCTAGTATTTATGGAAGAAGTACCAACGCATGATGTATATGAACAAGTCGAGTCTAAGGCTCCTTAAGTTAGTCGGTCAATTGATGATAAAAGCCTACTAGCTTGGCACTCATAGTATATTATGGAGAGTAATATTACATATTATCTTCTAACATAGGATGAAGAACCATTAATATTTTATGAAGCTATATGTAGCTCAGATGCATCTCTATGGATGATAATAATGAAGAAATAAATTAAAGTTCTAAATAATAATGAGACATAAAAACTAGTACTATTATCATATGGAAAAGAAGTTAATGCTAATAAATGGGTCTATAAGATTAAATGAGATATCAATAATCAAATAGAATGTTATCTTACAAGATTAGTTGTACAGGGATATGCTCAAAAGAAAGTATCGACTTCAATGAGATTTTTTCACTAGTAGTTTACCTTATAATAAACAGAGTTGTGTTAATTTTGTGTGCTACATATAATTTATATTTTGGAGCTATCAAAATTGTATTTCTTCATTGAGAACTTGAAGAAGAAATTTATCTATTCCAGTCATAAGGTTTTGTTGAAATAGGCAAAAAGAACTTGGTTTATAAGTTGAACAAATCTATATATGATCTCAAAGAAACATTGATGTATTAGTATAAGAGATTTGATTCCTTCATCATTAGCCTTAGGTATAATAGACTAAGTTTAGATCATAATATATTTTATATGAGATTTGAGGATGAAAATAACTTTATTATAATATTATTGTACATAAATAATATATTAGTAGTATACCTCAATAATTATCAAATATCAAATTAAAGAATAAAGGTACAATTGGCTTGAAGGTTTGATATAATGGACTTGAGACTAGAAAACAAGATTCAATGGATGCAAATTTACCAAGATAGAAATAATAGAAAGATTTGACTGTCGAGAGAATGATCTTAATAATATCTTGTGATGCTTTAACATGCAAGATAGGAAGCAAATTTCTATCCCACTTCCTATTAGTTTTAAGTTATCCTCAAATATGTATCCTAGCATAGAAGAAAATGGAAAGGAAATGTCTCGAGTACTATATGTATTAGCAGTGAGAAGTTTGATATTTTTTATGATTTATATAAGGCCATACATTGTACAAGCAATGAGAGTGGTTAGTCGATTAATGATAAATCCTAGTAGAGAGTATTAGAGTACTATGAAAAGGATTCTTAGTTACATTAGTAGAACCTCAAATATTATATTATGTTATAGAGGTTCGGACCGTGCATATTATCAGAGACTATGTTGATGCTATTGATAATAGCAAGTCAACCATAAGTTATGTTTTTACTCTTGCTAGAGAATTTGTTAAGTTGAGTTTCAAAGCTATAATCAATTGTGTCTACCCATATGATAGAGATAGAGTATGTTATAGCTACTCAAACAAGTAAAGAGATGATATAGTTACAGATACTATTGGAAGAGCTTGGACACAAGAAAAAAAAATTAATTTATTTTGTGATAGTCATAGTGTTCTACACTTAATAAAGAATTTCCCATTTTACTCAAAGATAAAATATACTAAAGTATAATATTACTTTATATGAGAAAAAGTATAATAATGAAGTATTAATATGCAAAATATTCACACTCATGAGAACATAGTAGTTGTTATGACCAAACTGATTAACATTGATAAGTTTGTATAGTATAAAATATCTCATGGATTAATAAGAATATAAGCAAGCTTAAAGTTGATAATAGAAGAATGTGAATTTCAAGTGAGAGAATATAATATCAAAGTTAAAGACATGGGCAGTCGAAATGTCACCCTTGCCCGTATCAAAATTTATTTGGGATTTTCATTTTTTATTTTATAAAAGGAGGCTATCCTTCTTTGTAAATAATTCAATCCTAATTCTCTTTTAGCTCCTATATCACTTATTGTCTTGTTTAGTTTATTATTTTGTGGTTGAATTTTTATTTTCAAATTATTATAGTGAGTTCTATTTTTAAAACATTAAAAAATAAAAAAATCTTTTTTTTGAATATTTATACCTTTAATCTAATTAAATTGTCGCCCTCACATTTTAAGGAGAAAAATAGAAAACAAATATTTAGCTTTGAATTGACTAATATTAAAATGTGATTATTCATATTCATGAAGATATCTTGTCAAGTCATTTATAATCAAAGCGAATTAATAATGGCTTAAAGTTGATAATTCATATAATTATACTTAGATTAAAAATTCACTTCAAATATCACATATGGAGCTTGTAATTATTATATAACTTTCATATATTTTTTTAATTAGACAAAGCAAAGATATTCTCTTTCTTATAAGCATTAATTAAAATTATTTCTAAAAAAATTATCATATATATCTTTTCTAAATCGATAAAGATCATATAAAAATAACTTTTCTTTTGATATAATTTTATAACTTTTTAAGAAAAAATATAGTCTTCATATTATACCTAACCAGCATATAACTATATATATGATTCTTTGGTGTGGTTCTTAAACTTTTTAATCCTTTCAAGTTTGGTTTCACCATATTAAAAAATTAATAATTTTTTATGTTTTTTCGTTGATGTCCAATTTGTAAAGCATGCTCCCTAGTTGGCAAGGTGAAGGAGTGATAGCTTCTCCCAACTAGAGATTGAGGGCCTTCCGTGTTAGAATTACCCTACCAGGGAAGTCACTCATCCCAGGATAAGAAAGACTTGAAGAAAGGTTTACCCCATTGTATCTCCATCAACATCATTCAACCTCAGATTTTGGTTGAAATAACAAGGTTGCAACAAAGTCAAATTGAAAATCAACATTGCACAAGCATGATTAAATATCTCACTCTGTTGTCAAATCAAAAGCCACAAAATGTTGGACATAATTTAATAGTTTGGCTATGATAATATTTCATATTATGCCAATTTGATTTAACATAGACATTTACTACGACAGCTAGATTTTTAATGGTAATTTTTGATTGCTATCACTGGCATGTGATTTTTTTTTATTCCAATTTGTATTCATGAAGAGTTTACTGTTTGTTATCCAATTTTATTCTATGATTTAGAGCCTATGTTCAATCAATTAAAAGATGTATCTTCATATATTCACTAATATTTGATAAAATTTAATAATATTCAATGTGTATTTGATAATAAAATAATATTTCAATATAATCAAATAAGTTTGATAAAATTTCAATTAGTTTGATGATCCCAATTTCATTATTATCTAAGTTACATATTAGCATTATTCAATTTTATGAAGTTTTTTTATATGTATTTGATGAAGTAGATTTTAAGATAGTAATGAATAATTTTTATGAGTTCGTATCAAATGTTTCCATTGCATTTGATGGCTTTTGATATTGTTTGGTGAGGTTTTATAACATTTGTTTATGTTTCACATAAAAAAAAATTTCTTTGAAGAAATTTTATTATATTCAAACTTTTTAATGTTGCTCAATACATATTCTATTAAAAAATTGTAGTGATACTCTTTGATATGTTTCTTAAATAGAAACAAATTTATTGGTAGCATTCAATAGTTTTGATAGTTTTCAATAAAATTTATTAAAATTCAAATATGTTTAATTACATCAACACCATAATATAATTTTGATATTTTTCAAATAAGTGAAAATTGTTGTATTAGAAGCAGATTTATCTTGCTTCCGCAAGGATTACAGAAAGGAATTTTCAAGAAGAATTGAGTTTTGAGGAGAAGAAGGAGAAGAAGAATTGCGATAAAAAAATTCCAGAGAGCAAAACACAGTAATTAATAATAATATCACGCTCAATTATCAAAAAAAAATAAACAATGTTTATATATGTGGTTTAACATAAAATAAAATTAAAGTAGTATTTAATACTTTACAGCGCGACAGACACATTTATTAAATGAGGGTGTAGAAGTAATTTTACCAAGTATAGAGCCCAATACAGCAAACATAGCAAGGGATGATGTCATAAAAAAATTATGCTAAGCTGCACATAAATGAAAATAATTATGTTTTGGGCCTTTTTTTTTTTTTAATATTTTGTGTGTGTGGCCCAAAATAAAAATATTTACATTTTGGAAACATTTTGAGATTTTAAAAATCAAAACCCAAATTGCCCCCAGCATTAAAAAAGAGAAAAAGAAAACCAAGTTACTAATTTTGAAAAACTAGGTATACTATATTTAATGAAACTAAGTTAAGTTCGTTATATGTATCATTATATTTATATATGTTTTATGATAGATAATATTTTGATGACATTAAATGATGCTAAAATGTATTGCACCACATGTTAATTATATCGCATGATATTAGACAATTGTAGATGATATTTCAATACTATTAAACAATATTAAATGCTTCAATTATGATGTCATGATAATATTAAATAAAATTTAAAAATAGTCAATAAAATTTAATAAAATTTGAGCAAAAAAATTATATCATTGAAAATTGTACCAAAATAGATTAAGAAATATATGATTCAAATGTTTATTAAATATGAGTAATATGAATAATATTTTTTTTTCTATTTTTTAAATTTATTTATATGAGTTTCTTTTTTAAGCTCTTGCAACAAATAGTGTCATTCATGTTGAAACTATTCTTAAGAGAGTTTATATCAAAGGTTGTATCACGGAGGAGAAGTTCAAAGAAAATTTTGTAAAGCTTGTTTGAGTGTTCCCCCAAATACTTCTTCACAATACCTTCACACAATTATATGGTATCATTCTCCATCAATTACTATTAAGAAATATTTAATCAAGAACCATGTGGGTTGCACACCATGATAGGGGCAAAGCTTTGATAAATTTTCATATCACCATATCTACATAGGTTTGATTTATAATAAAAGATGTATAAAATACGTATAAAAGATGCATCTAGAAAAACAATATCAATACACTGCAACAATTTTCATATCAATACACTGTATATGATCTCATATCTCCATCTAGAATCATGTTATATGATGGAAAAACACTTTTATAAGTTAAGCTTGTGCTATTTTGTGGATCATTCATTGATGATAAAGGAGGAAATGAACAAGCTGACATAAATTTTTAAGGAGTAGTAAATATTGTTAAGTGTCAATGACTACTATTGATAAAGACATGGTACCTTAAAAAATAAGGGGCATAAGTGTAAAATCAAAAAAAAAATTCAAAATAAAGTAAAAAAATATAATCTTTACATATTTAGAATTTCCCTAAAGCATTAGGTATATGAGAAAAATCTAAATGTTAGACAATTATATGATGATTTTGTTTAGGGAGATTAAGATGTTGTCTTGGAAAGATAGAGTACCCTGCGTATCTCTTTTTGCTTTCTTGTTCACTCTATATCCCCTCTTAGTATTTCTCTTGCATCATGGCCTTTAACAACTACTTTAACAATAAAAATAATTCTTCTATGGCACTGATAACTTATTTGATCATTGTTTGATCATTGTTTGATTCTCTTAGATAAAATATAATAATTATTTACAAGAAATAATTGGATTTAGCATTCAATTATGCCATTGTTTCAAGATTGTGTTGGTTGTATTTCATGATAAATCGTGTTCTCTTGTTAGTAATTATTTTTATTTGATAAGATTTGATATTATTAGTTATATTTGTTGATGATATTCAAAGATAGTGAATGACAGACAATACTATTCCATTAAATATTTTTTTATAAAATTCATTGATATTTTATGATATATAAAATGACCCACAATGTTTTTTAGTGATATTTTAAAATCATTCAAATTATAATTTGATAATATTTTATGTAAATTTGAAACAATTTTATAATTTATGGACATTCAATGATATTATATGATATATTTGTTAATATTTTAGCTATATTTCATAATCCTTGTAGTTAAATTTAATGCAATTTGATAATCAATTAATATTTAATTATTTTTAAATAATATTTGATGGTGAGATACAGTTTCATTATTGTCTAGAACATAGTATTATATTTGATGATATCAAATGAATTTCAATTTTATATTTTTTTGATAAATTTTGATAAGAATTGCATAAAATTTGATGATTAAATATAATTTCATAAGCATTTAATGATTTGTAGATATATTATATGACACCATGATATTCAATAATATTTTGAAAAAATATATATGATTTGATAAAGAGATATGATGTGAATAGTATTTACTAATATTTGATGATACTAAATCAAATTAAATAATAGTAAGTGACGCTTTATGTTATTATTATCAAACTCAATCTTATTTTGATAAAATTCAGCATAATTCAATGATGGGAAGTAACAATGTGGTTCCGTAGTATTTGATGATATTTTAATGATATTTGATGATTTTTTTTATCAATGATTTCAATTATATTGGATGATATAATATAATGTACATGATACTTTAATGAAATTTGATGGTGTTAGACTAGATTTGATAGGATTCAAAAAAAGTTTGATATAATAGGTTAATGAGACGCAAATTTTTTTGTTGTTCAATAATATTTGATGACATTTAATAATTTTTGATAGCAATTTGATGATTTTAAAAGATATTTCAATGATATTGTTAATATTTGATGAAATATATAAAAATCCAATGATAGTTAATAGAATTTGATATTTCAATAGTTTTTTTTTTTGATATTTTTGTTAGAGATTCTGGAACAAAAAAAAATTCTAGCGAGTAATGTTTATGGAATAGATCTTTATTTTAAACATGCATTTGTGAGTAAGACAAAGAAACATATTTCCCATTATTCCAAACAACTCGATGAAGATGACGACACTTCGGTGGAATGTATGAGTTGTCTGAACTTAAGTTTCTTTTATTTAAAAACAAATATTGAAAATTTAATATTTTAATTAGATTTGATGCTTCAGTTTCTTTTAATTTTAAATACATTTATTTTGTGTGTGTGTGTGTGTGTGTGTGTGTGTAATCAAAATCAATTTTTTATAAATCAATTAATTTGATTCAATAATAAAATCAAATTATCTGACTATAAAATAAAATTATTATTTTGATTATATATATATGCACATATTCTAAATAAACAAAAAAAAAGTAAGACTTTTTTCATCGTATCTAATATGAATAAGACTATGAAAGGGACATTGGCTTAAATAAGATCTCGGACTCCCAATATAAATTATTTTGCATAATCATTTATATTAAATTATAATCCATTCTACAACAAAATTATAATTGCACTCAATCACTTATTTTAAAATTAATTCATCTCTTTTGTTACATAACACTAATTAAAACTCTTCATGTTAAGATTATAGATACCAATTGATTGAATCAAATCAATGATAAATACCCATTAATTATAATTCTCCTAAGTTTAATCAAGTCTTTTCATATTATAATTTAGGCAGAATTTCTTATAGGAGTCTAGCAGTGATTAAAGAATACTATCAATCTGAGAATCCACAAAAATCTCAGCTCCAAGGATTGCTAGTTCATTTAAAAGACTAATCATCATGAGAACATATTCACTCGCTGGGGTGCTTTCAGTCATTATAGTATTTAACAGATCTCTCATAGCTTTTTATCTAATAAGATGAATCTGATTCATAAATATTTCTTTGAGATTAGATTTCATATCATAGATAGTATTCATAAACTGATGTTGATATTAGAGTATATTTGTCATAGAAGCTAAAATATATTATCTAGACATCTCATCAGCCTTTACACATTTCTTATATGGCTTCACTTTCTCAATAGTTTCCCCTTATTGAGGTTTATCCATATATAGATCTATAAATACAAATTTGTTGTTTTCAGCAGTCAAGATAATGTCAAGGTTTCTTTTCTAATCAATATAATTAGTTCCATCGAGTTTATTCTCTTTGAGAATGGTGGCGAGTGGGTGGAAAGATATTTTTCTAAAAAATTATAGTTAGTTTGAATTCTTTCACAAGAATTTGTCCCTCCAATAATTTTTGAATTAATTCCTCATCAGTCTAACACACCATGGACAATATGCCTCGATGGGAGGATATTTACTATTCATTATTTATTCAAATAAGCCAATTCCTATTAATCTTGTTATCTAGGTAGAAGGTCATACCAAACAAGATTAACCTAATGAATATTCTTTGGTCCTATGAATAATAGTAGTGACTCGGATAGAGAGCATGTTAATATTCATAGCTAAGTGTGAGCCATCATATAATTCCAAAATGATAGTTCCTTAAATAAATCATTCGTATAAAGAAGTAATTCTTTTAAACAATCTCCAAAATTACTCAATTTTGATTTTTGGTAAGTCTACCTATAAGCAGTTAGTCTGATATGAAAAAGATATAAAGACTAACATGCTAACTAACTTGCATAACTTTTAAATCAATGATGAAAACCTCAAGATTCATTCTAAATGAATTTCCTCCCCCACTTAGATATTTATTAAATTGAGATTTTATATTTAAAATATGTATCTTTTGTGAAATGTGTATTTCCAAAGAGTTCACTAACTTTCTCCCCTTAGCCCAAAACTATCATACTAGTTATCACGTATATACATGCCTTCGCACACACACACACATATTGAGGGTTTATATATGTTATCACAATATTTATATATCCATTCCTCAACAAATATTTTTCCATGCCACCACATACATATTTCCATGCCACGTGTATGAAATGACAAGGCATTATGTATATACATATGTTGAACACCCTAACTATGCAGCTTATAGAGCACCTTGCCTATAAAAAGTATAGGGATTTGGTTAGTGTTCTAAACCATGTAAAATCTGCCTGGTTTTACTATAATATTCATGGCAATGTCCAAGGTATCAATCTACCCCAAATTTTTAGAACTCTGACAATGTATTCTATCATTGTAGGTAAATGCCACTATGAAATCTACCGGCGCTAGTTTCTGCCAATGTGAAATCAATTGTATACATTGCTGCTAGTTGAAACTATCACAAAATATCTTCAACCATCATTCATGTCAACTATCACATATATCATTGTCAGCTTCAAATATTACCTCCAGCATTGTGGTTGGCCATGATAGCCTCCACAATGAATGTCACCAACAACTTATACCATCACCGGCATGGATTTTTTCCGTGTCTGCCTCCATAGTCATTATCATTAGTAATGAATATTTTCATTGGTGATGCTATTAGTCGTGCCTACTTCCACAATCACCATCACGAAAAAAAAATTTCACTGATAGTGCTATTAGCCACGACTGCTTCCACAATCACCATCGTTGGCAATGAAAAATTTCACCAACAATGCTATTAGCCATGACTTCTTTCATAGTCATCATTGTCGGCAATGGAAACCATCTTTAGCACTGCTATTAGCCATGACTGCTTCCATACTCAACATCATTAATGGCAACAGAAATTTTCATCTATGTTATTGGCCGTGTTTACCACCATAGGTATCATCTTCAGGCACCTTCATTAGCTGCATTCACCACCTCCATCTGCCATACTAGTCACCATCATCACATAACAAAATAATAAAAAAAATTTAACTCCATGTGCAAAAACACACAAAAACTATTTCAAATTATATCTCATAAATATAAAATCAACACCACAATCCATAAGCATAGTCATGTTGTAAAACTTGATCGACATAGGTTAGAATATCTATGTTTAAGTTGGACATTCACATATTCATAAAAATTCTTTAAAACCTAATCCATCCACATACAAATTATCACTATTTTCTCTCTCCGATCCCATGCTGTTAGAGATTCTGGAAGAAAAATAATTTAAGTGGATAATGTTTGTGGAATAGGTTATCTTTATTTTAAATATTCATTCATGAGGAAGAAATATACCTTAAAGTGAGCTGTGTATATGGTTTTCTCCCATATGTTCCATTGTTCCAGACAACTCAATGAAGACAATGATGCTTCGCTAGAATGTACAAGTTGTGTGAACTTAAGTCTATTTTTATTTAAAAACAAAAACTAAAATTTTATTATTTTAATTAAATTTGATGCTTTAATTTCTTTTGTTTTAAATACATTTATTATATATATATAATATAATCCAAACAATTTAAAAATAAATTAATTAATTTAATTTAATAATAAAATCAAATTATCAAATTATAATTAAATTATTTATTTCGATTACATATATACATATATTTTAAATAAACAAAAAAAAAATCTTAAAGATTTCTTTCATCATATTTGGATAAGACTATGGAAGTGAAATTGGCATAAATAAGATCTCAATCTTCCGATATAAATTATTTCATACAATAATTTACATTAATTATAATTCATTCAACTATATAATTATAATTACACTCTCTTGCTTATTTTAAAATTAATTCATGTATTTTGTTACATAACACTAGTTAAATTCTTCATATTAAGATTATAGATACCCTTGATTTAATTAAATCTCTGAGTTATTTGAATCATAATTTACTTTTCACTAGCTTATTTGAATTGCCATATCAAAATTTACTTACCAGATTTGGCAATATAAAAACTTATAAGAAATTTAATGGAGTATCATAAATCTTTTCAATATGATATGCATTATATCAGTAATTAATATTTACCATATATTTGATAAAATTATCTAATTTAAAGAGTTCTAAAATTTATTTTTAGACTTTACTCTTATGAATCAAAATAATTATTAACAATTAAATGCAAGTATTAAATACTTTAAGATAGAGGTGTCAAACGGATTGATCCTTGTTGGCCCGGCCCATTTTTTGGTGGCCCAATCGGGCCACCATGCCATGCTGGGCATGGCCTAGTATAGTAGTAGTGCCGTGCCTGGCATAGCAAGATTTGAAAATGGCTGGCCCAACATGACCCGCTAGCCTGAAATTGAGTAGATTTAGGCTGGGTTAGGCTGGGCGGTACCTAGTTTTCCTAGGTTGAAAAAAACAATATGGGTCCCCGGACTGGTTTATCATGCCGTTGGGCCAAGCACATAGATCATACCTAGCCTAACATGGCACAAACCATGACAGGGGACCAAACATGGCTAAATCAGGTCATGCCCGGACCATCCGGCCTGTTTGACATATCTACTTTAAGAATAAGAGTAATAATATTTATAATAATAATGGTATATTTTATTTTTCTAATAAATACAAGATAATTACATCATGTTAGCCATATTCAATACACTCTAATATACTAGTACTAAAATCAAGATAAATCTAGTGCTACAACTTTGTCATTATGTCGTTCAATTCTATCTATATTGTGAATAACAAACTTATATTCCATAAAAATCAATTATTTGATCTTCTATGTATAAGTCAATTTCAATGCATTGAATCATATATAATGTAGAATAAAGTACATATATCTTTTTACAAATTTAGTTCATTATAAAATCTTTTATTAAATAACAAGAAAATATAAATAAAGAAAACAATCATAAATGTCTTTTAGTATAAATTAGTTCCAATAATTTTATGATATTTTAGATGATGTTATAAAATATATAGATGATATTAGGTATTATCAGATGATATTATATTACATGTTGAAGATAGAAGATGATTAATAAATAATATTTTGTTGATATTTGAAAATATTTGATGATATCATAATGCTAGATGATTTCTCCGTGATTTCTTGAAGATTTCTAGATAATATTTCATTTTATTTGATAAGCAATGAGCATAAAAATTAATATAAACGAAATTTTTGCTCAAGCTTTTTGATAAACAAATAAAAAAAATGTTTATTACACAAAGCATATTTTTCAAATATATGATATTATGAGACGCACAATAGTACAAAATAGTAAACATCACAATTTACCAGAACATTGTAATTAAGCCAATTATCATAGTGAATTAAATCAAAAAATTCAATTTCTAGGTTACAACTCAAAGGGAATTTATCTCTGGTTTGTTTAGCACATAAAATGGTTTCACAAGTGTTGCCACTATTCCAATATTCCTTATTACTACAACTCTTAATTACAACAAAAGAAGAGACTAATTGTCAAGAAGGATGTCCTAGTCTCATATGTTACAATTTTTAATTATTTGTAACAACTATGTGATATGCTTGAATTTATTTCACAAGCATGAACTAATATACCCCATCACATTCTTCACCCATTGCAATAGGATCTTGGAGGTGCTATCGTGTATCACACAAAGCTTATTAGTAAATGTGATAATGTACTATAATTTTTTAGCAACTGAAACATAGAAAAAAATTACAGGTCAATTCTAACCTTTTAAAAAACAAAATAGGAAAAATTATGTTTAGGGTCCAAAAATAAAATCTTTATATGTGTGTGTGTGTGTGTGTGTTGTGTGTGTGTGTGTGCATATTAAAACCTATAGAGCATATATAATATAGTATGTGGTGTGTGTACATATATAAACCTATAGAGTATATATATATATATAGTATGTGTGTGTGTATCAATATATATATATATATATACCTATATATTTATATAGCATATATATATATATAAACATGTATATATATGTTTGTGTGTGTGTGTGTGTGTGTAAACCTCTAGAGCATATATATAAACATGTGTGTAAGTATCAATATATATATATATATATATAACTATATATACTATATATATATATATATCATAAATATAAACATGTGTGTGTGTGTGTGTGTGTGTTTTGTGAACCTATAGAGCATATATATAAATGTGTGTGTGTGTGTGTGAACCTATAGAGCATATATATAAGTGTGTGTGTGGTGTGTGTGTGTGTGGTTTTTTAGCATGCATGCGTGGGTGTGTGTGTGTGTGTGGTTTTTTATTTTTATTTTAAATTTGAACATATATATATATATATTACACACACCACACACACACATATATATATATATACACCACATATAAATATATGCCTCTATATAAATATAGCATGTATATATATATATATATATATATATATAGCATGTGTGTGTGTGTGTGTGTGTTTTAAATGTATATATATGTGATTTTTTAGCATGTGCGTGTGTGTGTGTGGTTTTTTTTAGCATATTGTATATTACCAAGCACCACCATGCATCATATGAAAATGTTCGAGTGTTTGAATGTATGGCTTATGCTCACAATCAACTAAGAGAAAGAGATAAACTTGCCTATTCAAAATCACAAATGTGTGTCTGTTGGGTATCTTTATAGTAAGAAATGATGTAGTGTTTTGTTGTGGAAATAAGAAAATTGTTTGCCTTAAAAGATATATTTGTGGGAAAATCAATTCCCTTATATGCACAAATCAATATGGACACTTAGCAATCTATAGAGTCACTTGGTCAGGAAAACATAAAAAAAAAAGTGGATATGTTTTGTTGTGAGATTTTGTATTGCACATTGTGAGAGTGATGAGTCCTTCTACAAACTTGTCTGGCCAATGACATTCCTCAGATAGTTTCTATCCTTTCCACAATATATGAATTGTGACATATTTTTTGTGCATCATCATGTTCTCTTAGCAGCTATTAATATGAGTGCTGAACCTAAATTCTTTGTTGAGATTGTGAAATATGAATGATGGGGAGATGCTATGCAGAAGAAAATGCATACTTTGGAAGATAATGAAATGTGGAGTGTAGAGCTGCCACCACCTAGTAAGAAAATAATAGGGTGTATAAATGGGTATTTTGGATCAAGTACAATGTAGATGAAAAAGGTTGAAAGTTACAGGCAAGTATGATTTTCTTGGACATAAACAAGTTATTGGGATTAACTATGATAAGATATCTGCACCAATAGCCAAAATGGTAGTAGTTTGTATGTTCTCACGGTGACTGCAACTAAAAATTGGGGACTTCATCAGATGGATATGCACAGTGCCTCTTGCATGGAGATTTGCAAGAAGAAGTGTGCATGCCCATTGCCTTTTATTCAGATGAATCAAGAATAGCATGCCAATTGAAGAAGTCATTATATGGGCTATGTCAAGCTCCTCGATGTTGGTTTGCAAAATTAATTAGCTTCTACTTTGAAGGAGTATGGTTTCAAGCAATCCTACCCTGACCCTGATTACTCTCTTTTTACTTTGAGGCAAGGCCAAGTACAAATTCATGTGCTTGTTTATGTTGATGATATTATTGTATCAGGTAATGATCCTTCAGATATTCAAACATTTAAGCACTATTTGTGTCAATGAAATTATGCACTAGATATTTTTTTAGAATTTGGTTTGCTTGGAGGAAAACCCTAGCCAATCCTGAAAGCTATATACCTCCATCCATGGTACGTGCAAGTCATATTTTCATGGGGATGATCACTCCCCATGCAAGTGTACCACCTTACACTCTCGCTGCTCCATGCGCTGCAAAACTCACTTATTGTGTCATTGGAGCAGATGATAGACTTATAACTTTCTTCTATAATAGCCTTTGAAAAGATGGTGCTGAGACTGGGCACAGGGCCCATAAGTAAGAGATCAGAAACAACATTACCTCAGAGTGCAAGATCAAGGCCAATTGAGAATTGACGAGCCTTCTAATTTTCTCATTCTTTAGATAAAGTAGTCATGGCACAACACTTGCTTCCACATTTGCAAGCCGTTACAGCAGAGTAGTGCAATCAATTCATCCCAAATCTATTTCAATTTGTCATGATAGACATAATTGTTCTCCCTGTTTACTTATAATCCATGAGTTGAGTCTTTATTCATGCATAAATGATCATCTTCAATCAAAAATCATTCTCGAAGATCATCGCACATATTATTTATATAGTTTATAAGTATCACAGTGAATCAAAGTGATGGAACTATGGTGTTGTAATAGTTGATTGTATTATAGAACCATCAACAAACATGATTTTGTTCTTCGCCTTAAGATTCTCTTAATCGAGCGAGCTAATCCATCATAATTTTTTTTTTCTCAAACAAAAATATGTAAAAAATAAGGACTAGAAAATCGTATCTTTGATTATCTTATTTTTGTCACCATAAGATGAACACTTGTGAATTGTGAAGAACATGAGAGATGGATGAAGCAATTGTTAGAAATTAGAATTTCTCTTCTTTGATTTTAAGATTTTTTTAATGATTATATAAAGGCCCATTCATTTAGGGAGGCAAAATTTATCCATAGAGCAAGAAATTTGATCGGGGTCGCCGGTCGCGGGTTTCGAGCTTTCACCCCCGACACCGAGCCCCGAGGTTAAGCTCCAGCACCTCTTCGTCGACGGCGACGGGAAAATCGAAGAGAAAAAAAACGATGCAATAGCGAAATCGGAAGGGGACGTGCAAACTGCAAACAGCATCTTAAATCAGTTGATTTGGGAGGCTGCTGCGGCCGTGATGCTCCGGTGGCCTCACGGGAGAATTGAGTGGGCAAACAACCTTCGTCTTCGTGGAGAAATCGAAAACCAGTACCGCACGACCCTCCTCCCGCCATCGATTCCAAATCTCAACTCTGTATTTCGGTTTCATGCCAATGAGCACCAACTCTGTTCCGAACCTCGCAATGACGATTCCAGCCCGAGTCAGCCTGAATCACGTAGAATTCAGCCTTTCAGAATGCCTACTGTGGAGGAGGTTCGCGCCCAAGAAATCTGGGACAACTGTGCTGTTCGTAGTGTTTCGAGCGGAGCAATGGGTGAGCCCAATAAATTTCGGCATCGTCTTCGTCTCCGTCTCGTCTCCATGCCTCTCGCGTTCTTTCTGCTCAGCTTCAACCCCTAGGTTGTTTTATAAATGCAGGAATCTGATATGTGTATCTCCTTCCGTGATGCTATTCACAGGAGGTGGGCTCGGATTTTTCATGGGCATGATTTTAGGCGCGCTGGACAACCCTTTGGCGCAAGAACAAATGACAGGAAAACAACAGTTTGTTCATGCTGCCAGGCAGATGGGAGCGAGGAGCTGGAGTTCGTGCAAAGCGTTCGCTCTCATGGGCTTGATCTTCTCTGCCACCGAGTGTCTCGTTGAGAAGGCACGTGTCTTTCCCTTTCGTTTTCTTTCTTCTTTTTGTGTGGAGAACGCCCGCCATCGACGCCACGTGCACTTGGCTGTGCATCCACGATCCACCGTCCGTCCTCCTTGGAGCTAAAGTTTTGGTTCTTCGTTTTGAAGGGTCGAGCAAAACACGATGCCACAAATACTGTAGTTGCTGGGTGTGTGACGGGAGGCGCATTATCTGCTAAGGTGAGTTTTTTTTTGCTGTCATCTTCTCATGTTCTATCGGTTCGAGATCTATATGAATAATCTGATTTATTGTTCCTTGCTCCCCCAATCATTGCTATTAAATTTGTATTTTTTTTTTTTGAAAACAACTAGATTTGAATACGAAATTAAGGGTTCTGCCTACGTTTTCAAATTTGTTTTTTGAAAGCCAAGTAGAGTTGTTTTCTCTGGGTGGGCATGCCCAAGATGATGGTCCTCTAATTATGAGGATACTAGTTTGATCCTGGGGGAATGTTTTCACTTTCCCCAATGGATGATATGAGTGGAGTTTGAAGTAGAGGTGTCAAACGGGCCGGGCCCGGCCCGGAACGAGGCACGGCACGGTACGGCACGAGGCACGGCACGGTTCGGCCGTGCCTGGGCCGGCCCGGCACGATAAAAAATGTGCCCGGGCCCGTGCCGGGCCGTGCCCGGCACGACTCGTGCCTTGGCACGGCACGTCGGCCCGCGTGCCTGAGTCGTGACTCGTGAGTCGCGACTCACGAGTCACGAGTCACGACTCACGGTCACGACTCACTGAGTCGTGACTCGTGACCCAACCGGGCCCCGCCCCAGGTAAAAAGACCGCGGGTCGGGTCCAAACAGACCCGCCCCGCCTGCCCTGCCTTGCCGTGCGCCCGTGCCCGAGCGGGCCGGCACGGCACGGCACGGCCTTGCCGTGCCCACGGGCCGTGCCGTGCCCGAATTTTAAAAACCGTGCCGTGCCCGGCACGGCACGGCAGCACGGCTGGGCACGTGAAAAACGGGCCGTGCCGTGCTGGGCCGGCCCGTTTGACACCTCTAGTTTGAAGGGAGAGATTTTTTAAAAAAAAATAAATAAATAAATAAATAATTGAAGAGGGGTAAATGTGAACAAAAAGTACTTTGAATTGAAAATTTATGTGTGAATAATAAAAAGTTCAAGAATATTAATGTCAGAATTGAGTCATTGTTCGATTAAAAAAAAAAAAGTGAGCTTAATTTTTATTTTTCTAAACTTAAGAGTAGATCACAATTATTATAATTTTTATTTTTTTTATTTTTTATTTTTTTTTATTTTTTATTTTTTTATTTTTTTTAATTTTTTTATTTTTTATTTTTTTATTTTTTATTTTTTATTTTTTTATTTTTTTTTTATTTTTTTATTTTTTATTTTTTTATTTTTTATTTTTTTATTTTTTTATTTTTTATTTTTTTATTTTTTATTTTTTATTTTTTATTTTTTATTTTTTTATT